>VWZU01008212.1:467319-477628 GCA_013397095.1 Sterrhoptilus dennistouni | reverse complement strand
AAATTTTTTTTTTTTTTTTTTTTTTTTTTAATTTATGGAAGACTTCTTTTTTAATTAAAGTTCTTAAAACTTGATGCCAAGGACTTTGAAATCCAAGGATTTGATTTAAGCTACCAGAAAAAGGCATTCACGACCACATTAGGATCCTGGTTTCTTCTTTCCAACACCAAAGCAATTATATCTCTGTAATAGTTATGCTGAATATTAAAGGGAGCGATTATTACGGGACATTTTAACTATCTGAACATTAAAAATCTAAAAGCACTAATCATAATTCTTTTGCCATATTAAAACATCATGAGTAAAGCAGGAGCTGCACTAAAGCAATAGTCATTAATCAGTATTTAAAATAAGCTTGTTGCCAAATTATCTCTTAGGCTTAATTTCCTTGAGCAGTATCATCCCACAGAGAGAAGCCTGGAGTATAAACTGTCATATTACTGCTCTTCACAAGACTGGGCCACCACTGGCAATTGCTCACCTGTATTAGCTGGCCCCCATGACACTGCCAGACCTTACAGAAGTGCAAATGTCACATTAAATACCCACCTGCCCCCCGAGGCAGCCCCTGGCTGCTCAGTAATGGAGGCAAAATTGAAGGAGTTATTTTGCCCTATCTCTGCAGGTTGAAAATCTGAATTTGGTGGCAGCAGCAGAGCAGGATCCAAGGGAGGGCCCAGAGGGTTGACAGAGCCAGTGGGAGTTCTGGGAGGCAAGGCTGAAAGGAGGGGAAAAATTGTATTTTAGAGGCTGCTGATTTGGGGCAGCTGAAGGAAGGGAGCCTCCATTCTTCAGGCACCAGGGAATTCCAGTTCTGGCTCCTGCAGGGACACTCCTGCCTGATCTTCATGGAACACCAGCTTTGTCCCCTGTGCCCAAGCAGCTGGTCCCTGCTCCCACAGGCACAGGGAAAGCCCCAGACACTGGGGAATGACCCTGTCACCTATGTCTGCAGCTTGCCCAGCAGTCTCACATTCCCACTTTTCTCCACACTCCATACCAATGAATAATCTGGCAAGAAAACACATGATAAAACATAATCAATCTAACCATTCTAATAAAAAAAGGCTTCTCTGAGACATAGAGAGTGCAGTGTTATAAGGCAGAGCATATGGTCATGACACAGGTCTGTGCCAGTCTGGGCCAAACTTCCTGAAATTATGAGCTAAGTGCCAGTAGCAAAATTTCCCATCTGCTGGCAATGATGAACTTCTTCCCTCCCTCCTCCTCCTAGCTGGAAACATTCCCTGAGGAGGTACTTCCATCTGCAAAGGCAAAAGCCGTGCACCCCTGCCTGCTGGAGAACACTCCAGAGTGGGAGTACCATCAGCAGGCACAAAGTGCCATCCAAAACTGCTGTCCCAGGCTGGGCAGACAGGCAAGAGCACGGGCCCTACTCACCACCCAGATGTAGTGCTCCTGCCAGAGCACCTCACTGGTGATTTGTGTTTGTGAGGTGTTAAAAGCCTCAGGTTCAAACAAGGAACAAAAAAAAAAAAAGCTGGTCTCTAATGCAAAGACGTTACATCCCATTTTATATATACTGCACCACGGAATAACTGTATCGAGAGCAGGAGTTAGCTGTCTCTTTGCTATGCCTTTCATAAGTTTGCTCCTTCCACTTATCCTCGTTTTTATGGGGCACAGGGGAGCTATCCCTCTGCCTGCCTGCTCTTCTTTCTCCCTCCCTCGTCCACAGCTAATTTTATCTCCCCCATGGCTTCAACTTTCATTTTCAACCAGCACTTAGGCTGTCATAGCTGAAGCGTTCCTCTCCAGTCAACACATTATTTTAGCTCATCTCTCTCTCACTTCAGTTGTCCCCACTTCGCTCCATCAACGACCCCACTGAGGAGCCCTCACGCTGAACTTCTGTTATACCTTTCTTTATGCCACCCTCCTGGAATACTTAACTGGAATTAATATGAAATATCCTTCCTTTCCCCAGCTCTCAGTACTTTCTCGAGATCCACTCCTGCTGCAAGCCTCACCTCTCCCTCCCAAAACCACTCAGACACAACATCTTGGTTGCAGGACTCTTGGTAATACTGGCTGCTACTTATTGTACTTTTTCTTTCAAAAAATAACCTGGCAAAAATAGCGTCATAATCCTATTGTGTCTACTATTACCCTGAATGACCAAACAAGCTCTGCAGTACTTTTCACTGCTCTTTCATCCTTTCCCATTGTTTTGTGGTTTATTATGTTTTTACATTTGGTTTAATACGGATAGGCTTTCCCACTTTTAGGAAAGAAATCTGCCTTCTGTGGGCATACAGCAACTACATCAGTGAAGACATTACCATAAAAGTGATAAGAAATAGTGCTAAGAGCTAGTTCTACTTTAATCCATTTATCCCACTGTGCCTTCCAGTAGTCAAAATGAAGATATGTCCATGGGACCCAGCAAAGAATCAAATTAACATACCACAATAAGACATGAAATAGTTACAACTGCAATTGCTTAAGGATAATTCAGCCTATTATCCCCTTCTGTGTTATGGTGAAGTGTCTGGGCTGTGGGTAAGAGATGATGCACATTAATAAAAAGTGGATTTTATGTGACTAACAGAAGAATGCCTCACTAATTTTGAAGAGTCACAAAGAATAAAAGGACTTTCAAATTAAAAAAAAAATAAGGTAGTTGTCCAGGGAATTTGGATATTTGTACTGGGACCAAAACAATGCTACTTTTAATAAAGCCGCCATCATTGCAGATCATATAAACAGCCATTTTTTAGCCCAAAGCACCAGACAAACAATGAGCCCAACCTGGCAGTCATTACTTAGGCTTCACACTCATTAATTTTTATCTAAACTATCCTGAGCTGATCAGATTCTCATGTCCTGTTTGGGTAAGGATCTGAGTGCATTTTATCAGGGTATATCCATTAGCTTTGCAAAATAGTTTAATGTTTCTCTAATAGTCAATATAAACAACTTTGCAATACACAGATTCTCCCTTCTAAAGAAGAGAATATTCCTCTGAAAATGGCTTTCACCAGCTGATTAAAGAAGAAATAAGTCCTACAAAGCACCTTTAAAGTGAGGATTAAAAGAAGTGCAACTCTTAGGTTGCACATTGATGATTTAGAAAGCACTTTCATAATCATGGTCTCTCCTATTTCAAACTCGTTATCCAATCTGGAGCACTCACTTCAGGAATGCCACAGCTATTTAGCAGTGAAGCCCTGCCCGGGTGTAGCCAGAATTTAATGTATGAGTGTCTTTATTGAAACCCATCACTACCAAATGACTGGACTGGCTAATGACAGTCAGGTAGAAGACCAGAGGTGAAATGAATATGCAGACAGGACCACCAAGCCAGCTGCAGATAATTTGTCATTTAAGTGTTTTTTTGGACAGACAGACAGGTGAAACAGAACAGAGACACCTCCACTGACAGTGTCCATTCTGTTCTACTTTGAAACCACTTATTCCCAAATGAGTCCATCATGCCTGACCTTTCAGCATTCTACAGCTTGGGGATAAAGTGGGAAACAATGACACTGGTATTTTCCAACAGGGAAAAAGTTCTTTTTCCTAGATTTGCACTATTGATAACAGCAAGACCTTTCTGAAAACTGTTAATGAGGATCTGTCTTTATTATCTTTGAACTCACAGCTACCATCCCCAAAGATACAAGTTTCCAGCAAACAGGACAAACTAATGACTAAAAGCTCTTCTTAAACTTTTCTACGCTCTCTCTTATAAATTTATATATATTTATATTTGCTTGTTGTATTCAGTAATTGCATCCATACCACTAACACATGCAGTTAATTTTTCCACAGTACCTCTGAGAGAAAAATTCTCATCAATAATTTTCTCAATGACCTGCTGGCCAACATGACACATACCTATTTATGTTTCATGTGAACAAATATTCACGAATAACATTTAATTACAAGGTGAAAAACATCAATCACTCGTTAAACACCTCTGCATTTCCCATGTGGCACTTGCAGTTGAATACTCAAGCTTGTGTTTAAGGCTGAAGAGTGGAAAGATTAAACACTGAATGAGTGAATGCACGACCTAAAGGGCAGTGCCAGAGGAGGAGGGCACCTTCAGCTTCTGCAAAGCTGTGCAACCAAACCAAAGTGCTCTACTGATTTCTGCACATGTCAACAGGATTTAAGTCATCTCAGTATCTTATATTTCCTGGAAATATAAGATACTGAGAATATTTAGAAGGCAATGTATTTCCTTCCAGCTGATCACTGGAAGTTCTCACAGAATTTGTGGCATAAATTAGTGTTTAGGTCAATCAAAGCAAGTACACAGTGTATGTTCAACTTAGCTCATCATTCCTCTTTTTTCTCCAGTATCTTCCCTGTATCTGTAGACATACTAATATATACATATTGTAAGTCAACATTTATACTAAAATACTTCTTTAGTTGTTCTGTTGAAAAATCTGAACTCCTCCTAGAACATTACAATTCACACAGCAGGAAGCAAATACAGATGTTTGTGCTTCCTGCTGAGAAGCAGCACCGTGCAACTCTGTAAGGCTTCAAATAAAGATGATATGCAGCTACCTCAAGTTTCTTCTTATAGACATATAAATCAGAAGGGACTTACCTGATGTCATGTAGATCCACCAGAGTGAGAGGTAAACGAGAGTCAGTGAATTAAATTATTGAAGAAGTTTATCACAACCAGGCTGAAATTGTCATGGGATCAGAAAGCACACTGGGATGGTTCCACTGTGATAATACTGTTGAGCAACACACCACAGACCTCCAGAGGGAGATTTTAATATGAAAACGGTGTTATTGGACCACTATTTTTTAAAAAGACTTCTCATTTATTGCAGAACAAATGCTGCTAATAAAAGTCCTAGAATCAGATATTCCCAAAAGCAGTCACTGACAGTTTCATTCAGCCACTGAAACAAGGTGCTATTACAGATTTTCTTTTCTTCCTAGGGAAGAGAAATGAAAGAGCTGGTTATAAAAATAAATTTGAAGCATGTGATTATATGACAATTCCAAATTAAAGTATTCACCAGCATTTGCAGAACCCTTAGAAAAGACAGGCTGGCATTTTCAGTCACAGCTCTTGGCTTCAAAAGGGCAACTTGTGCACAGTGAGGGACCCAACTGGGACGTCACTGATCATGAGGCTGAAAGATCTGCCAGGGGAAGGGGACTGGAGGCTTTCAGTCAGAGAAGCTGGCACTTACAGGGATCCACATCTCAGTAAGAAATAAAAACTCGCAGGCAGCGTGCCCGGCGCTCTCTTGCTGAGGAGATCAGAACAAATCCTGCAGGGATGATGGAGAGGAGGTGAGGAAAGCACCAAAGGGAAGCCCACCCTTAGGGTCTGGAAATGGCAGAGGAGGCAGCGAGGGGCAGCTGCCACAGCCCAGACAAGGGAGCTCTTCTGAAGTTGTTAAAAGTGGTGATGAAAGGTAACAAATGCTACGTGAAGAGATAATCTGCACAGGGGCAGAGCTGGCACACACTGAGGCTGCAGCAGCTGGAGTGCAGACCAAAGGCAGTAGGTAACTCCAAATTTCATGAATACACGCTTCAATTCTCATTGATGTCAATGATGATAACCAAACAAAAAGTGTCAAGGTTGAGACGAACACAAAGCTCAAGGAAAAAAAAAAAATCCAGAAATTAAGTCATTTCCACTCAAACTAGTCAATGAGCTGGCATACAAAATTTCATGTGTGATGGCAGGTTTAATAAATCTACACAAGACACAAACAATATCATACAATCAGAAATAATGTCATATCTATATTTAATAAGGAAAAAAAGTTATCAGAGCAACTAAAAGCCCTTTCTTCTATGCTTAGCAGCAGCAAAGCCTTAGAACAAGTATTATGGAAAGAATAATCCAAGCCAGTGAAGTTAAAAGAGTTTGGGGTGGAATACCACATGGATTTAACACAGGTAAGGCACACTGATGTGACATCTTTCTCAGAGAAAAAAAAAAACCTCAATTTCCAGAGAAAGGAAATGAAATTGATCTTGGCAGTCTGATTTTGGGAAAGCTTTAACGTTGTGTCACCCGGGAAGTTATTAGTTAAATTGAAGAAGATGAGGGATTAGGACAGAAATTTTAAATTGGCCTGAAACAGCTAGAGGTAGGACAGCAACAGGAGCATGAAATGGGGAACGTCAGGCTGGAGGGAAGTTATTAGCATCACTGCTGAGGGACTGCTCTGACAGCCAGCCTTGGATAATATTTCACCAATTATACTGGCACACAAATAGCTACAGCCCTGTTAAAATTTTACTGAGGAGAGAAACTAAATGACATTTTTATACAAGAAGAGAGGGACAGTGTGGAGCAAGATCCACATGGAGGTGGACTGGAACGTGGGAGAGAGGCTGCAGCCCAGGAAAACAGAGCATGGATCACATTTCTGGAGAGTAAAAACACCCCAAAAATCAGCCTTGGGAAACTACAGGAGGGAATCACAAGATGAAACATTATGTGATGTGGCTGTGAAATAAACCAGACAAAAATGCAATTCAGGAAGGTTTTACTTTAGAATTTCCCTAGAAGGTGGAATGCAATTACCAGTGTTTTACAAAGCCCTGCTAAGACCCTCTCTAGTCTGGTGTGTACAAATTTGGACACTGAATTTCCCAAACTCAAACACAGAGAAATGCAGAAGAAAAAACACGGCAATTTTGAGAATGAAGTTCACATTTTGCAAGGAGTGGCCAAAAGGTTTCAGTATGTCTAGAGACAAGAAGCTGTAAGGGATCTCTCTCTTATCATTAGAAAATAGAGATGTTTTTTCCTATAAAGAAAATACCAGACAGCAGAGCTTTTAGCACTAATGGAAACTTCAGCAAAGATGAGACAGAAGAAAATACCCATCCACTCAACCTGGGAATGATTTTCAACAGGAGAGGATGGGTCAGGCTTTCAGGAGTAATGCAGATCATCTGCCCAATGCCAAGGCAAAACTTAATAAACTAGAAATACAGTTGCCTGCAGTTCCTGTGGCTGTGCTAAGTCCTGTGTCCTGTAAAAATACCACGAGTGTTTCATGTGTGAACCTGGAACAGGCAGTGTGACACCCCTCCTCTCCCTCGCCTGATCACACATTAATTTTCCTGCAAACCTTCAATTACACAAGTGAACCAATAGACAATTATCCTAATGAAACCTCGAATTAAATGCAAATTAAATTCGAGACCACTGAAAAAGTGATCTTTGATTGCAAGTAGGTAATGAATAGGGTTTTGTCTTTAAGCAGCTCTTAATGGGTTTTTGGTAGTTCTGGGGTATCAAAGAGAAGATAAATTGGCTTAAGCAATGACTAATGTAAAGCTACTAAGGTAAACATTCAGTTTTTACAGTTTGTTACAAAATATAATTTAAAAAACCCACATTGAACCAACAGATTTATTCTTAGTAACTGCTTTTAGATGAAAAATGCCTTTTTTTTTTCCAACGCATTCTGTTTGCAACAGCTTCAATTTTGGAACCAAGCAAGGCTGTGTGGAATCATCACAGAAGTGGACCACTTTGGTTTCCATACAAGCCATTAGGACTTTTAATCAACTGAATTCAATGGAAATAGGAAAAGGCCTATTATATAACAGAAAAATTTACCTCCCAACAAATTAGAAAGGATGGGTTAAGTTCCAGGATTTAGTTACCCTTATACACATCAAGCATAATAACAAAACCAGTAACGGTTTTGTACAGTAAAATGGAAAAGTGGAATTCTTCCCTAAACAAAATCCATTTACACACTGCAAGTAATACAATATAAATAAAAAGAACTGAAAACAAACAAGTCTTTTTCCCCCAAAGCATAATGGAGGGACAGAGCTCTAACAGAAGGAATTTAAACTGAGGAAACAGAAAGCACAGACCTCTGACAATACTTTTATTTTACTTTAAATAGAATGACATTATCTCAGGATGTTGTGGCCTCACCTGGCTCTGCTGTAATCAATTTCTGGGAAGAGTGCTCCTTTCCCCTGGATGCTTGCAATACAATGCTGAGAGCATGTCATATTTGTGTGACTCTCAGACATGGTCCAGATATCTGGTTTTTTCCCATTTGCAACACATGAACCCTTTTTAAAAAAACAAATATTCCTCATTTCACCATTTAAATGATACTCCAACAGTGTTGCAAATACTATTGGACACATTTCAGGGAAGCATGTGGAGACTGATTGTTTCTTTCATTATTAACTCCACTGATAAACATTAGCTCAAGCCAAAAAAAATTATCTTTTGGTTGTTTAAATCAAATGTCATCTGTTGCAAATTCTGCAGATTGGATCACAAGGAAGCAAAACCATGAAAATTTTTGGTATGTGAAATGATTGACTGTTCTATGGGGGAGGCCACTTTTTAGGGCTTTGCATCTAACTTGGATGCCAGGTCTCACCTTCACTGGAAAGAAAGAAAAAAGGGAAATACTGTTTAAATTTATACTGCTTTATTAAAAAAAAAGCTGAGCCAATTCCAAGTGTCTTAAAAGTTAACTGGAATTTGCCTTTATTTAATTAAATGATAAGAACTGGGCCAGACACATTAGGTTGGAACAGGACAGTAGTTAGAAAAACACTGGGTGCAAAGCAGGCCATAAAACTGCTGTTTGCATCTGCTGCCACACCAAATGCCAGGGATTTCTGGGAATGCTCCAGGAGTGAGGAGCTGCCACAAAGTGCCAGCACATCCACCAGGCATGTGGAGCAGCTGGAATACACATCCTACCACCCAGCAAGAGCTGACCACCAGTTTGGGCACACAGGATTTGAGGAGAGTACAAATGGAGGTGGAGAACGAGCCATGCAGAGCCTGGATCCACACCCAAACTCCTCACAGTGGATTTTCCAGCACACCCTTTTGGTACAGGATACTGTGGGAAGAATTGCTACTCAATGCTGTTCTGAATGAAGGTGAAGTAACTCCCTTAAACATCATCAGGAACTGAAAAAAAAAGGTCTCATCCTCAGTTTTAAACCAATGTCTGTCAGGCACTGATTATTCTCTGGATTTAATCACAAATTAATTTTCATTCAGGTGTAGAGAAATCAGGTGCATAGTATCAGCATCACTAGACTAAAAGAGATCTGACTAAAATAAACGTTTTACTCCAAAACAAATAAATATTTTAGTGTTATCAGAAGGACTTCAAAAATCATCTTATGTTCCCTTCCCTTGCCAAGCTCTCAGGCACCCTGATAGGTTACATTATTATGACAGGTTGAAAACACAGAAATAAAGTTCAAAAAGATATTTATTCTAGCTCTAGCTGGGATTAATTTCTGAGGTTAGCATGCAGATATGACCCAAATACAACTTGTACTTTGAATTTGCTATATGATAAGTAACTAGGCTGAAATGTTGCTGTTTGCATACAACTCCTGTGAGGATTCTTATTATGCAAAAGCCAAGACGTGAGAACGCTGATGAAAATCTGCAAGTCATTTATCAAACACTGACCTGAAATGAATATTAAGAAAAACCTCTTTTATATGCAAATGTTTAATCCAACTGAGTTTAATCATGACTTTCCTTTCTCAGGCCCGATGAGTTGTGCATGTTCTGTGCACTGTAAGATATAATCTTACACATCTCACTCTCAGAAAAGCCAGTTGTTTTGTCAGTGGCTGCTCCGGGAACATGCAGAATAGAAAATTAATCTTTTCTCACTGCTTTACTCACCTGTGAGACTCTATAAAGCCTGTTTTGTCTGCCCACCTGCTGATCACTGGAGTAGTGTGCCCTGCGAATGGACCAAGTACTTCCATTCTCTCAACAAGACAAACTCAAAGCATAATTGATTTCTCCAAAGGGTTTTCTAGTGAATATCTATTGTTACTCCACTTGCTAAAGTACTCACTGGTTTGTATTCCAACAAATACAAATCCGTTTATTATTTACTGCTCAACTTCACAGCCAAGCTACAAACTGGGGAAAAGCAACATGAAAAAAACCAAAAACCAGTGGTGTTCACAAAATCTGAAATGCTGGCTTACAAAGTGACAGAAAGAAAAATCCACATCCCACATGGCCACTTGAGAGTACACAGAACTGAAATTAAAGAAACAGACTGCCTTTATTTTAAGAAATGTTGAAAAGCTGCACATTGATTAAGAGCCATATGATGCACGTAGTGACCGTGACCGCTATTTATTCCCGATAAAGCCAAAACCAACTGAGGGGCCTCAAGAACGTCCAACCACTGCAGTTGCAGAAGCTGGAGCACAGACTGAGGAGCCAAGGTCTTCTAATATTGAA
The DNA here is from genome assembly GCA_013397095.1 of Sterrhoptilus dennistouni. Taxonomy (NCBI): domain Eukaryota; kingdom Metazoa; phylum Chordata; class Aves; order Passeriformes; family Zosteropidae; genus Sterrhoptilus; species Sterrhoptilus dennistouni. Next base: position 467,382 of record VWZU01008212.1, on the reverse strand, counting down.
TGAAAAACATGATCTCCATGTATTAAATAGAACACTGTACAACAGCATCAACAAACAGACACT
>VWZU01008212.1:381734-467255 GCA_013397095.1 Sterrhoptilus dennistouni | reverse complement strand
ATATAAAAAATATATATAAAAAATATGTATCAATAATAAGACATTACAAAAGTAGCACATGACTACATCTTCATTCCTTTTCAAAGTCCTGCTTAGAAGAGGCTGCTAATCCTTTTCCACCTTATTCTTTTTGCTCAGACTCTTCAGAACAAGAATGAAGAACCTTTATGCCTGGTAGTTAATTAGAAAGTTCATGAACCTCATAATGTCACTTAGAAAAGGAAAAATTCTCACTTTTACTTAGTGAAGTAATTATTTAAAATTCAAAGTAATAATTTAAATCTAACTTATAAGAGCATAAAGGACATTTAAACTTAACAGATATTGGAATTTGAATGTAGACTGACCAGAAAAGCTGACAGATATTATTTGGTTTGGCATTTCTAAGAGCCAAAGTTCACAGTAACTTATATTTGTCCAGTTCTCAAAGTCCTACAGAACAGCCTGGATAAAAATCTTTCTGACTACCAAAAAGATGTCTAAAAGTTTTTATCTAATGTGATATACCACATTTTCTACCTGATCTTAGAGCAAACCACTTTAATGTTTTTTATTAATTATTCTAAAATATTATTTCAAAGAAAAGGGTTTAAAAAAAAAATAAAAATTGAGGAACAAATTTTTGTTTAAGAAACAATGAAGCCCGTTCAGTGACAACACTGCAATTACATATGAAGTTATGTAGGAAAAAAATTAAAAGTCAGGTTAAGAGCAGTTGAATGTTTGGCTATACCTCACACGGAGGAGAGGGGGTGCTCCTGGAAGGACCCCACTGGTCTCAAACAGGGCTGGCAGCCGGGGCTCAGGGAGGGCTCTTCCCATCCATCCCACCAGAATCCACACAGATCATAAATGAATCTACAGCCCAACAGAGGGCAGCTGACTCACAGCTAAAGGGAACCCTCATTCCTGCCAAAACCCACGGCAAAACCGAGCCAGCAGGGAGAGCCAAGCTGACCTCAAAACCTTTTACCTGAAAACCATAATGCCAGGATTGGACAAGACTTTGCTAGTAAAACTAGCATGTCTTTTCAAATAATAAAGATATTTGAGAAAGAGGGATACAAACCTATGGGAGTTCAAAGCAGATGTCAAGCCAGGCACCCCTGCTATCACTACAAAAATTCAATTTTGTACAGTATATTTATTCTCCCATAGTAATTCATACAGAGAATAAAAAAGTCTGGTTTTAAATTGTATGCTGGTTATAACTTTAATTGCGGAAAAAAGCACAGCAGCAACCTACCAACAAAAACAAAAAAATCCCCAAACGACCAAACTAAAACAAAACACTAAAACTGGATGTTCTGCTGTTTTGACAAGAGCATGTGGTCCACCACTATAACCAAATTAATCCTCCATTAAAAATCTACATAACCATTTTAAGCCTGCTTTTTAAATTATTAATGTGTAGCTAACATCTGTTCAATGTGAAATCACACATGAGTCGCATCCCTTTTAAAATTAATCTGTAACTCTAAAAAACATGCAGACTACATTTGCCATCAAACTGTAATTGATGCTGGAGAAACTTTATTAAGTGTACTAATATTTAATTATCTTTGGCTCTGAGTTTGAGCTCCAAAGTCAATCTGGCACCACCATGGACCACATCTATTAGTGAATACAAGGGCTCAAAATATGCTCCTTTCATAAAAGGATGCAAGTTTCCTGGTAAGTTACAATATGGGAAACAGCTGACTCAAAAATAATATAAATTATAGATGGATTAAAAGCCCTCATAACTTTTAATTAAGCAATAAATCACAACAAACTGCACGGGACTGCTGATTTATGCAATCCTCCAGTGAGAAGCAGTAAATAAAATTAGAATGGACAGAATATACATCTTATTGGAGAAGAAGAATCTATCCTTTGGCATTTCATTCGTACATAAAAATCTGCTCACCTTTGGTTTCTCTAGCGGTGGCTACAGGCTGCAACACACTTACTTATAACTCAAAAATGTGTCATGATTTATAGATAATGAGGAAGGATTAGCTGAATTTATGCAAGCTCATGTTTACAACTCTCTTCCTAGTAGCCCTGCTAAAACAAGGACTTCAGGAGGCAGGGAGAGCCCCAGACTGCTGTACAGGGGAGATGTCTTCAATTTTTCCTTTCTCTCCCCAAACCCACATGAATGTGACTAAAGCGTATTTCCACTTTGGTTAAAGAGCCCTTGCAAACAGCCCTCCCTGACTCTGGAGCTGTATTTGACAACCACTCAGAAAGCTGTAATTGGGCCTCGAAATCTGAAATCTCTGACTGGTTTATATTCCAGCCAGCAATCTGGTAATGCTGATGATCTTGATGCTGTCACTTAAAGAAGATGCAAAATTCATGTATTCAGCTTGTGGTCCAAGTGCACACATTTAACTGACGGCAAACCCAGCACAATCCTTCCAGTCATGGGGGGAGACATCAAGAGGAGGACAGAAGGTCATCTGCACTTTTATTCTGCTGTCTTGGAGGAAGAAACCAATTAAACCACATAAAAAGAAAATGAAGTCCATTTCTGAATCTATCAATCAGCTACAGAGCATAAAACAAAGCAAACTCAACAAACTATTTGGTTATAATTTCTGAGCAACGGCCACAAGAAACGTCTGCAGCAGAAAAAATATTAACACTTGTTAAGTATTAATCAATGAGAACTGCTCTAGACAGAACACCAGAGCAATATTAAATACTTTAGAAGAGGCAAGCCCAGGGTTATTTTCATGACCATCATGCAAGAGGCGCCTGTGAGTTCCTGGCTGCTCAAGAGCTCTGACAGGTGAATTCACACAGCATATATCTTCATGTCCCTTCTCCCTCTCTGAGCAGTAACTTCATTTCCAATTATTCTCCCTTATTCATAAAGGGGAGTCAGAAAAGTAGAAATTTTCTGCTCTGAATACTCAGGGTATATTCACAGCATGCAGGTGAGTCAGATCATGTTTAACAAACTCCTGTTCCTCCTAGGAATAAAGGCATCCACTGCAATGGGCTCAGCTTTAAATTTGGAACACACATAACCTACTCTATATTTATGAGAAAATTCAGTCCTTCTGAAGACATGGCTGTCCACTGACAAAATGAAAGAAGTGACCAAAATCTTCATTAACAACCAACAGCCTCACACTGGTTTCTGATGGTAACAGATGCTCAATCAGGCCAGCACCAGCACCTCATTTACCAACTCAGCCCAACCTCTGTTCATGCTGGACGCTCTGCACCGTGATTCAGATTTACACAGCAGCTCCCTACACTGGACCCATCCCAGCTGCCTCCTGCTCAACACACTCTTGTCCAACATCTTGTTGCATTCATAGTTCAAAAAGTTTTGAAGTTTTTATGTGGCAGGTTCTTAGAACTAGAGATTACTTTCATGACTTGGAGTAGAATCTATTTCAAAAGAAATTTCCACATCTGTGAATTTCGTTATAGGAAACAAATTTTTTGGAATCAACATGATCATATTTTGGAAATTAATTTTTGAAAGGAGTTATGAAGGAGAGTTAAAAAAAAGGAAAACATGTCAAAATCTTCATTTAACTTGCCAAAATTAAGAGAAGGGGTACTTCTGTGTAACTGACTCTCTGAAGACTAAGTCACCTGTGATAAAATGCAAGATGCCAAATAACTGTTTCTCACTTCTTCTACCGTATGAAAGGTGAAGATGTACCAACATTTTTTGTTCTGAATATTCTTGGATTTATTCCAAGTAGAACAGAAGCTAGGTCCTCACTTTTAACTGTTATTCAACATCTCCCTTTTCTTAACAACTGCAAACCTGAGAACAAATCGCAAAACTTCGTAGAAAAGAAATAAAAAACTTCCTAAAAGGAGGAAAGAGAGAGGAAAAAAACCAAACCAAGAATAAAACTGCTGCCAAGGAATAACCAAGGCATCAATCCTTCTTGTTCTCCTGCTCCTAAGACAAAGACAAGCAAGAGTAAGTTCAGCCTCAGTGTTAGATGCTGTCACACTGATTTATGGCACGTGCCATTTGCAGGTCCTCCAACGTGACATATTGTCCACAAGAGATTCAGCACAAACCACACTCCTTTCCTTAAAAAATAAAAGTATTGCCTAAATCAATTGAACTTCAGTTCCTTAGGTGATATGCTAATACTTTCTTCACTGGGCCACCCAGCTTTCTATGGCTGATTTTCCATGTAATTCCATCTCCTCTGCAAGAAATCAACAGGACAGAGCACTTTGGGTATAATTCCTGTCTTTCCCTATACTTTGTAACAAGCTACCATATTAGACAATAAATATTCCTTTCAACAACAAATATGGCAACTCTATTTGAATCAGAAATTATTATGGATACATTCCCAGTTCCAGAGACTCAAACATAAATTTCATTCAAACCAAAAGTTCATGCTTTGGTATATATTTCATTAAAAACTTGGTAGGGCTATAGGAGGCAGAAAAAATGTAGTTTAATTAATTAATTAATTAATTAGCACAGGACTTCTAATTTTTGTGGATCTGAAAGTAATGCCAAGAAGGAAACAGACATTGTAACATATTTAACTTCACAAAGTGCAAATGTTTCTCACAATTACAGAAAGCGGCATTACACCATACATCAAGTTGTTCTTTTATTAAAGAGAAGTTTGAAGAAGCTATCTAGGAAAAAAAAAAAAAAGCCAAGTGAAAAATACTTCTAAGGGAGTTGCTAAACAGCTCCATTACTAAAGCTAAAGCTTTTTATGAGTGGCAATTGTGAAGATATGTTTATATGACTCTTTACTCAACAGAAAACCTGCAAGAGGAATGAAAATCAAGTGTGGATAGCTATTGAAGCTGAATATAAAATTAATACATGCTGGGAGTTAGAGTAGACACTACAGGGTTATTATCCTGAAGGAGAACATGGGAACTGGTTCTATTTCCCATGGGAGTGAAGCAACACCCACCCACATGGGGGACTCACTCCAGGCAGGTGAGATACTGCTCAGGCTGCACAGATTTGGCTGCTACTTCTGCTCATTAAACAAACTAAATTGGAGTTTAGTACCAAAACTTCCAGTCACAGCAAGAAAAGTGTAAAGGGAAACAGGAGGTTCTTGCTATTTCCTGACACTGAAAATTCTCCCACATTAGTGAAGCAGGCAAAAAAACTTGTCATTTTTATGATACTGTAAAACTGCACTAGAAACAGAGGACAGATGTGTTTTATGCTGTAATTCCCTCCTTTAAGGCAGAGTGGGAGGAAATCAGACCTTCTGAAGGGAAAACTGAGATTAAGAATAGGATTTTTTATCTTCCAGAAGTTAAGTTGCACTTGAAGCAAGTGAGTGCTGATAGAGCCAGAGAAAACATAAGATATAATTTCCTGCATGGCACAGGAAGGGATCTGACACAGCTGATATAGGAATAGGCTCAGGAATGACTACTGGCACCTGAAATCCATGAGAGCAAAAGATTCTGAGTGCCTCAAAAAGTTCAGTGACTTTTCTGAAAATTAGAAATCTCTATTTTAAAAGAAGTGATTTGAGCAGGAGCTATTTATAGTTAGAACATTAATAATGATATCCTTGAAGACCAATTCCTAATGCTGGAAGGAGAAGGTTACACATGCAACTCATCAGCCAGGGACTAGATGGGAGCTAATTCAGTGACAGCAGTGGAAGATGCTGGATTCAAATTTAACTTTTAATACAAGAGTCTGAAAGTTTTGAAAATGCTGAACTGTTTTCTCTGAAGTGCAAGTGGACCTAGAACAGCCACTTTCTATGAAAAAGTTCCAGAAATTCACACATCTTCACCCCTGTTTCTGAGAGATCTGGTCTGTAAGCACACCACCACCCTCCTTTTCCTTTCCTTAAACTCCTCTATGCAATTTCAGAAGTACTTGCAATTCTAATGTGCAAAGTGTCTGTATTTCTCATATTCTACAGTGAACACCAGAAAATGTCATTAAGAATAAAATATTCATGTTAATGAAAGCAGTAAGTTTACATTCTAAATACACTACATTTTTCTCCTGCTATGCCTGCCATTACAAATACTCCCAATCCTTTAAAAATGTTTGCTTAAACATATACAGCACATACAGAGGGAATAAACTACTTGCTATGATATTTGTCCTTTAGCAGTATTGGCTAAGAGAGAGAGGGGGAGGAAGGAGAAGGAGGGAAAAACCTTGACAAGAATGTGTATGAGAGCAATCAATAAAAAAATAATCCCTGGAATTCATGAGTCTTGAAAATAATATGCATTTTCTCACAGTAATCCTAAAAAACCTATAAAAGAATATTCAAGCAATAAACCCCCCTTAACTCATATTTAACCTTTCATCATGTAGAACTACATATTAAATAGCAACTGCACGCTGTGTAAGTGCATTCAAAGAAGAGCAAGGCAGAGAAAAATGTAAATTTTTCTACACCTCTTTTAACATGCACAGCACAGCCAAGAACATCTGCCAGCTGACCCCCTAATCCAATCGGCTGCTCAGAAGCAATCACAGCCCCAGATAAGAGCTGCACAGCCCCCACATGCAAAGCCCTTTTTTTTTTTTTAAAAGAGACTGAGCTAAATGTGGTTAGCCAGCTCTTCAACCATTTTCAAACAGAGGTACAAGTCGAAAGTAATTCGGTGTATTACATGGAGCTGCATGAAAATACTGTCATCTCTTCCCCCAAATGTTGTAATTTATCCTTTAATTTCATAGGGCAGCAACACAGGCAGAGTTTAGGGCTGAAGGGACTATATCAAATCAAGTGATTTTATCAGAATATCATCCAGCCCATGCAAATGTTTGGCACCTCTATTAGAAAATAGCCTGGAATAAAATCTTGAAGGACTCAACCTCGTCCATTGCCTACAACGAGAAGAATAAATACAAAAAAGCTGAATAAATTCTCCTAACTTGGAGTTTACTTCTCACATCTCTTGCAAAAAGAGTGGGCTGCTTGAGAGGCTCTATAGGCAGATGAACACATCCAAAGGAATGGCTTCAAGATACTCCAGAAGACTCAAACTCCCTGTGGAATAAGGTGCACAAACCCCATGGAATATCATGCAGTAATGGGACATGCCATTATTTCTGTATAAAATCAAATTTCTGCTAAAATATTCTATCCTTGAAACACAAGCAAGCTGCACTGCAGTGACTGGACAAACTCTTGGGGGTCTTTTACAACACAGTTTATGTGATTCAAATAACTACTTCTATTCATAAAATAAAATGTTTTGAGTGTGAAAATTGTCCCTCTGTCCAAAGCAGTAGCTTTACTAAATATCTGTACATGGTGGGAAATGGTAAGAAAGACTTGCTAAAACAGTGTTTCAAGTAACACTATAGTTAGATTTATGTCAAATATCTGAAAAACACTGAAGAAAAGGATATACAGGGGTCTGCCAAAAAGCCTAGACAGCATCCTGTACAAAAAGACGGTGAAAAGATTATCTAGCTTAAGAAAAAGACACAAACTGACAGAGGATTTAATTATAAGACACTGGAAAAATGGAGAGTTCTCCAAAGTAACTGATTAAGCAATAGCAAGACCCAACTTCAGAAGCAATAATCAAAACCAAAATAACAAAAGATACTGGAGAAAATAAAATGGAAATCATAAGTGAAATCTACTAGCACCTGGAGGAATTCATTATTTGTTCCAAGTTATCTAAAATCTTATCAAATGCATAAAACACAATATAACACAGTAGCCACTGAAAAGTAAAACTCAGCACAATGGTGATACAGTTTTTCCCTACCTGATACCAAACAAAAGCCAGTATTTACTGCAGGTATTTAATCCAGATTATACAAAATAATTAGGATGTTACATTTTTATATATAATGAACCTGTAGAGCTTTGCTCTAGGATTTAAAAGCTGCCCAGACCAGAGGGAACAGCAGCAGACAATCTGCCTGACAGTGGATTAATGATATGTGTCCAGCTTAGCTAAGCAGCAGCACCATCAGCTAATTTACTTCACCATCTGGGTAGACAACTCGTGCATCCTGCAATGTACCCAGGGACCTCACTGTGTTAAATCTGGGCTGGAAGTCCAAGCCCAGTGGGTGCAGAGCAAAACTCCTTCTGTAGCTCACAAAGTACTGAGAAGCATTCAGGAAGACAATGAACAGAATCACAGGCAAAATGTGTGCATTTCTGTGCATGTCTAAGTGTACATACATACACAGTTTTCTTATTAGGACAAGAATTTCTTCTTACTCTAAAAGCTCTGAAATATATAGAATTGCACTCAATTGTTTAAATCTGAATCCGAAGAAGATAAACCATTTGTGTGCCAAACCTGTTAGAAACAGCTTCTGTTTTATCCTAAAAAAACTCATGAGGAAAGAAACAAAAGCTCCAAAAAGCAACCAACCAAAAAAACACCTTTAAAAATAAGAAGCCACAAACCTAAAGAAACAAACCTGAACACAATTCTACATTATTTCTACTACAGCCTGCAAGAGAAAGCCTCTAATGAATTCAGTTGGTTTTAGATCATGACGTTGTGTTCCTGGTAAAGAGGCAAAAAGCACCAACCACGTTTATATTAATACCAGCCGTGGCACTTTGCAAGCACTGTGCACCAATAAACTGTACAAAGACATAACTTCCAAGTTTGAACAATTTCTTCCCTTTAATATCCTCTGAAAGGCTTTTGAAACTGGCAGCTCTAATGTGTGTGGGAATAGGCAACACATGATAGCAATAAGTTTGCTATTAATGGAAGGAGTCTGCTGTGTCTATGGGTAACAAACCCCAGTATCTTTTCATTACAAAGGAGCTTATTGTTACCTATCAGTTACTGTGGGATTTCACTTTGCCTCTCTGGTGATCTGTCTGATCTATTAAGAAAAGCACTGAGCTATGGACAACATACACTTTATAGCAGTTTTATATTTCTGTAGTCCCTGCTGCTTCTGTTAGCCTACTTCCGATGAATTTCAAACAGAAATAAGGAAAAAAAAATCCAAGGAGTATTTACAAAGTTTCTCACAGGAAAATAAAATTAACTGCGAGGAAAATGAGGCAAGTTCATAATCAGGAGCTGGAAGTGGTGCTGAATTCCAGGACATGACTGCTGCAGCAATAGTTGTCCAGAAAAACAACTGAATCTACCAGCTCTAGCACCTACCAAATAAATTTTTGTATGAATCCACTGAAGTACTTCTACATGTCACATATTTTATACATATACATATTCATATTATTCATAACATATATATGAACTTCCTTCAGCATGACTGTTTCTGTCCTATTAATTAATTTTCATGGCTGAATCTGAAATATAGGGCAGACAAAACTAAATAGTACTTCATCAGTGTTAATTAGTGGTGAGAATTAATCAGCAAATGTAGGAAATCACTATGCACTTTGCAGAAATGCATACAGCATTAAGTAGCATTTAAATAGATGTTGAACTTCCTTTAAGAGTAGCAATTTAAAAATTATTTTCCTGCGCTGGGATACTTCAATATTGAACATACAGAGATTAATGTTCAAGGGAACCTGTGCTGTGTGTGAAGGGAAATGTTGCTAAAAATAGCAATTTTTATTTAACAAACGTTTCTACAGCAACCACAGTCTCAGAAAGAATTAAAATTTTTAAAATATCCATGACACCTGAGTTCTCTGATGTCTACACGCTGTCCAGGTGGGACTATTAATCCAAGGCTTCCTGTGCTCTGGGAGATAACAATTTCTTCATATAAGAAACATGGTGTTTCAGGTCAAATTCTGCTGATATACAAGCACCTCTCCCTCATTCCTTGAGAAGGTCAAGGATTGCCAACAAAACATGACCCAAGGTGTGGTCCCAGAGATAACTCCTATCTCTAACTTCTCCACCAGCACAGTAACTCTGGATCTCGACTGAAAACACAGCAGAGAGAGATTTCTGCTGGCTATTGGAACCTTGCTCACCTGATTCCTGAGATCCAGCTTGGGGCAGGGCCGACCTCCATTGTAGGGCTTCTCCTTGAGCCACTTGGATCGGACTCTCACCCCTGGTCCACAGGAGGAGCTGCAGGGAGACCAACTGGACCAGTCGCTTAATTTGCAATCAAACGGGCAAGGGACCGTGCAGGGCTCCTCAATGTAACCTAAACCAAAAGTTGAAGAAGGGTTTTAATCACCCCAACCAACCAACCAACCAACCAACCAACCAACCCCCATCCCTTGATGTAACCTGTGCAACCAACACAAAACAAGAACTTCTTAAGGAGAAGACATTTGGCAGATTGACAACATCGTCCCAGTCCAGGTTATGGCATTATTTGTGAAGAACAGCACAGACTAAATTTAATTTCTGTTTGGTTTAGTCCAATGAAGGCAGTGATAAAATGGAATTATGTAAAGAACACACACTGGCAAAAGTACCAGTTGTGAAGCTGGTGGTCACCAATATGTAGTAACTACCTTCCTTTTTAGACTGTGGCCATGACAAATTCTGGAGAATTTACTCCTTCTCATTACCCTGGCCATCTCCAGAGCTGGCACAGGCAAGAGACAGACACAGGCTCTCTCCCCAGCAGAGAGAACCACAGGATGGTGGAGGCAACAAATCTCTTCTCTTGGCAGCTCCCATCAGATGTGTGAGGGACCTGCCTGCCAGTCGGAACACTGTGGTCTTTTTCTTGGGAGAAGCCAATGAAACCTGCTTCCCACATCTCACAAGTTCTCTTTATACCTCCTTCCAAATGCTTTGCTTATTCTGGGCTTCAAAAATGGCATTTTAAAGCTTTACTTTCACCTTAACTAGGTTTGATATCAAAGTCCTCACAAGATCATCATCTCTTAAAATCACAAGACTAGACATCTGCAGGACCAGCACCTTGTGAATAAAAACCCAACAGGTTCCTCCAAAAAGGCACAACCCCACAGCTGTTTTAGGAGCTGGCATATGGGAAGAGAGAATTTGCAGAGCCCAGCAGTGGCCTTTGAGCTCTTGGTGTGCAGAACAGCAGTGGAGGGTGGCCAAACCCTGGGGGTCTCCAGGGAATTCATGGCACCAGTCCTGGGTTGGCAATGTGGAATAATTCCTGCACCTTCCTGCTTACCATGCTGCATTCATTCTCCCTCGGTTCCTATTATCTGCTTGTCATGTCTGTATATGTTATTTTAATTTAAACAAAAAAGAGATTTCATGTTAGATCATGAAAGCCAGTGCCTGCTCAGATCAGCCCTTATTAAAGGCAGCTTCATCCCTCTGACAGTTCTGGCAATGATGGGTATGGAAATAACTTCATCCTTACCACTGTTCTGATGTTTCTCATTTTTATGCCCATTATTTCTGTTTGGTTTTCATCATGTGAACACTCCCTCTTGATTCCTCACCTACAGAATACCAAATTAACTCATTTTGTGACTCTTTTAGGAAGGGTTTCCCCCATCTACCCAGGTGACACTCACTGCAGAACAGAGGGAAAAAACACCCCAACAACAAAACTCAACCTATAAGCAGCTGCTGTCCAAAACTCCCAGACAACAACCCCAGACAACCATGAAACACCAAGGCTGAGGCACAGAGATTATTCTGGTTCAGAACTGGATTTACTGGCTGAACCATGCCCAAGCCTGCTGCTCACTCCAAACCAGAACTGTGTTACAGCCTGGGCATCAACCCACAGCAGCAATTCACTGCCTCCCTCCTGCTCTTCACACTGAAGTCAGTATCAATAAAGGTTTCAGGCTTATTTAGGCATCCATCTGCTGGAAAATATCTTCCTTCTAGAGGTACAAGAAATACTGGTGTTGCTTTTGTAAACAGTGCCTTAAAAAACGGCAGCAGCAACAGCTCCTTCAGCTCGGTGCTGCTCTATTTCTCCTCTCCTGATTCCCTGTGATGGTGCTGCTCCTGGTTTCTTTACAGCAGCCACCCCACAGCCTGACAGCTGCAATCATTTCCCCACGTAACTCACACTGTAACTCTTCTCCAGAGCTGCAGACCTGTGCCCATACAGTGCGCTCTGATTTCCTCTGCTGCTCTCTCTGATCTCTGACTGTTATGGTGCCACTTCATCTGCAGCTCTGATGCCACTGGAACTGGCTATCTTAATTATTTCTGACTGAATCCATTCTGGCAGTATTGGAATGTTTGAGCTATTTTAACTTTGTATGCTCTGTATGCTCACCTCAGTGAGATGACATCCATACACACACATATACAAATATTTCTAAAACACACTCATTTTTTCCCCCAAAATAAAACTCCCAAATATCCCACTGATACTCTGTTCCATCTGCTTAGGTTGCCACTCAAAGCAATTCATAATACATTATGATAAGTAAAGGAAATTTTCTCATGATAGATTTATGAGAAGCATTTCTTAGGCAGTTCTCCAAAGAGTTCTGTTCCACCACCGTATGAAATATCATCTTTCCTTGGGCTGTGTGACAGCCTGGGTAATTAACTCTCAACAGAAACAAAGAAAGTGCCTTGTTTCAAAGTAGGATTAGTCAGAGGGGTTATCAACTTATCAGAGAAGGCAAAATGGGCTAAGTTTTTAGACAGCTCAAGATCTACATCTATAATAAAAAGAAATATAAGGCAAGAAAAAGAAATAGGCTACCAAAAAAAAAAAAAAGGAAGATGAAGGAAAAGTTATAATAAACAATATTTCTTATATACAAGAAAGAAGATCTTACAATGAACATGGCAGAATACTGGCACAGGTTGCCCAGAGAAGCTGTGGATGCCCCACCCCTGGAAGTGTTCAAGGCCAGGTTGGATGGGGCTTGGAGCAATCTGGTCTAGCTCACTGGGTTCACATGATGACCTTTACAAGATTTCTTCCAACACAGACTGTTCTGTGAAGACTGAAGAACCTCTTGTATTCCATTCCCAGAAGTGCTGCAAATGATCCCTCAGTGAACCACAGAATTTCCAAAGACATCCCATTGCTAAGAGGCTGCTCATTCTTTTTTGAGTTTCCTCACCCATATTTCTTAATTACATTAAATACAATCAAATACTGGCCAGCTGCAGAGCACTACACTTCCATACTGGCCAGAGGAAGCTGATTCTCCATACTGAACAATGCTACAAAAAATAAAGATGGGAACATAACTTTCCTTCAAGCTCTCCTCACAGACTGCCATTACTCTTCTATCAACCACTTAAGGTTAATCCTACACTGAGGTATTTATTCATACAGCAAAGATTTCATTCAACCAAAATTTTCCTCCAAAAATGCTCCTGTGATGCACCCTCTCTGCTCAGACAGAGAATGCCTTTATGGCTATCTTTTTATGATGAGTAGTAAATAACATTGTACTCAACTCATCCATTGCCTGTGAGACCAGGGTATTTTTTTCTGTAGGAGCCAAGCAATAACTTGCTGTTGTCAGGGGACTAAGAAGACCCACAATAATCCTAGTTATGGCATGCCTAAAAAACTTTGGCATGATGCACAATACTGAACAGACTAAAAACCCCAAGGGCAATATGCTATTAAAACAATCCATTAATAAAGAATTCTACATTCAAGCTACTATCCAGAGAAATATTCTTACCATAACAGAGTATGAATAAAGTAAATAATGCTTCTGAGCTACTGTTGCTCAGCTTGGGAGACCAACTCAAAGCTGAGTTTACACAGCTGGTTTTGTCAGTGTCATCCTTAAATTTCTCTCTCATCCATCACATCCCCCATTTTTCTCCCCTCTGCAAAACTTGGTACCAAACAATTGTTGTATTTCCAAAACCTTCCACAGGAAAAGATGTTCTCGTCTACTTTCCAGCTGTGTTCAGCCTGCTTTCCACGTGTTCTTAGATTTCTTTATGCTTCCTTTAACGTCCTTTTTAAAATTACTATTATTATTCCTCAAAATCTCAAACACTGTTAAAATAAAGCTCATTAAATACAGACAGAGCAGATGAGAGCTTCTATCCTACCTGGGCCAACAGCAGGCTCCTGATCACCACAGAGTTGGGGCTGCACACACAGATGTCACAGGAGGTAGTGACAACAACACCAGGTTATTTAAATGGGCACTTTGAAACATGTTACTGGGAAATGGCAGGAAAAATTCATGTGGATGACCAAATAACCCTTTTCTGCATTTAAGTGTTATTGTTTTTCTACTGAGACACTGTCAACGTAGTGGGACGAACAAATGCATTTACCTAGGCTGCACAGCTCATTTTACTATGATTTATTCTTTAAGAACAGAGTGCTTGTTGCTTAACAAGCCACAAATGGAGTCTCTAAAGTATCTCTAAGAAACAAAGCACCCACAGATCACACAGGATGTCCTGGGAAGGCTCAGACACACAGTGTAGCAGCCCTGACTCACCTCAATTCTCCTGTGCAGCCCAGACACAAAGCCACAGCAGATGGATAAAGTGAGGACCATGGTCTGTCATGGAATCACAGAAGCTTTGGGCTGAAAGGGATCTCAAAACTCATTTTCTTCCATCCCCCTGCCATGGGCAGGGACACCTTCCACTATCCCAGGATGTCCCAATCCCCATCCAACCTGGCCTTGGACACATCCAGGGAAATGGGGCAGCCACAGCTTCTCTGGGCAACCTGTGCCAGCATCAGAGAGGCACAAATACAGGGTGAAAAAACTGTTCTTGTCCCATTTTTGCTGCACCACCTAGCAGAGCCACAGCAAGAGGAGGCAGCTGGGTGATGAGCTGGGGGTATCAGGGATGCCACATGGGGTTGTGCTGGGAGAAGGAGGACATCAGTGGGTTCACAAGCAAACATCAGGGATGCCTCCACCTGACTGTTGCACTTCCAGAAGATAAATCTGCTGTGGGTGTAAGGTCTGCACACAGCGTTAAACAACAGTGCCAGCAGCATTCCAAGAGGCTGGCTTAAAAGTGATGCGAAAATAAACATTTCTCCAGCAGCTTTGGAAACAGATGCACCTCTAATTGAATTGGCTTTAAACTCATTTGTTTCCTCTCTAACATATTTCATGGTTTCAATTAACAAACTTCTAGCAGTTCTACCCTTGTTAGTAAACCTTGAGGTGCTTCATAAAACTCAAGGTCATTACTGTGAGAGGGACAATTCTGTGCATCACCACAGCTGCCACTGGTAATAACACTGCTAATTTCCCTTGGAGTCTCTGGGACAGGAGAGATCACCCTTTAACAAACTAGGGAGCAGCAGAGTGGACAGTGACACAGGAGAAATGTTTCTAATTACACAGACCAAAGGTAGAGGGGGAAAAATTATTCATTTTGCAATTAATATTTACATTCGCTTGGTTACTGACTGTGAAATATCACAAAATAACACCAGTAAATCCAAGCAGTGCTAAAAATTTAATAGCTAAAGACTTTATAAGGGAGACCTGGTGGACCACAGCATTTGGTGGGCCAAATTCTGCTCAGCTGAAACTCTGGGATCTCCTGCAAGGCAAATCTCTTGCATCACCTGAAGTTAAATCTCAGCATGGAGTACAGACTGCAGCTCACAGACTTAACCCCACCAGGTGATCATATTTTTATGGCTGAGGCTTTCCCAATGTGCCAAGAATAAGGCAGCCACTGGCCATGGGCCACATAGCTCAACTAAAGGCTCCAGAAGCTTGTGAGCTGCAAGGGGAGCACATCATCCCAAATAATCCCTGTTCAAAATCTAAATCCTGCTCCAAGGGAGAAAATTATTAACTGAAGGGAACTAAACATAGTAAGTCTGGGAGACTTAAGTTGCTAAAAACTTGCGTTGCAGCCGAAAAGGATTTAATCTTGCCACAGAACAGATCTGTTTAATCTTCTTTTTTTTATAGTACACAAGGATTTGAGAGATTTTATGCATTATTAGTTGGCTGAGAAATTTAGGAGATAATCTAATTTACATTCAGTGAATGCACAGCCAAAAAAACCCCAGCAAAAATAACTTCCACATCAAATATTTTGCAAGGCTCAAATAATAGATCCTTAGCTAATCTATTCCCACTTTCTCAACAAAAGATGCACGTGCTCACGTTATCTCGTAGCAGACTGATTAGAGATTCTAAATAGACCAGAGAGGACTTGTAAAAAAGGCTGGTAAGTTTAACTCAACATTATTGTTATTGAAATTCATCCAAAGGTTGGTTTTATTGCTCAATTTCACAGTCTCTATAAATCCCGAGGAGGCAGTTGGGTTGATGCTGACTTTGCATTATGATTTCTAATTTCTTTTGATTCTGCATTACAGTTCTCTTCCTTACAGAACTTGCAAACAGACATTTGGTGTTAGATACAAGCCCTGGTAGTTGATATATTTAATCTTCTAACTCAATAAGGAAATCTCCATTAATTAGCACTTTCCTTGTAACAGATTGCAGAACAAGCTGAGAACTCTTCCGGGGATCTGCTGCCTTGTGAGTGCAAATAAATAGAAAAAATAAATAGGACTTCACAGTGTAGATTCATCTCACAGGGAACACCTGATACAGGAGGGCAGAAATCCACAGCACAGGTCTGTCCAGGCTCCAAAACCAACTGTGGGAATGATGCTTCCTTCTCCCAGGGCTGCTCTCCCATGGTGAAGGGCTGGTCTGGCTGCTTGGCAGCCCTGACATCTTAACAAAGTCCTTACTCAAATAAAAAACCATCCACTGGGATCAATAGCAGTTAGGGGAGTAGCTCAGCTGTGTTTTTCTGTATACTTTGCTCATCACTCTGCCACTGGGAAAATCATCTGTTTTCTTCAAATAAAACGGAGTAGCTTTTTATTTTTTTCTTAGCAGTGCTGGAATCCTCTATATATCAGGAAAAAAACTCAGCCTACTGTATTTTATCATGGATTGTTTACCATATATATTTTTTCAGGCTACTCAATTCATAGTACGAGCATGTTTTTAAAATAAACCCAAGATTGTGTTTATTTTCTACTATTATTATGATATTTATACAAGAAAACAATTATTTTTTTAAAGCCTGAACACAATTAAACTGTCCACAGACCATCAAATTCCCTTTCCTCCAACACCTGACTCCTCTCAGAGGCCTGATAGCACAGCAGCTCTGAAAATAGATGTGCACTGCATAGTGCTCTGAAGATCAATACAGACTTGGGCAATTTGGGGCAGGCAGGAAGCCTCTCCCAGAGCCAAGGGTCCATCACTGGGAGAAAGCTGCTGCCAAATGTCACTGAAAGTATCCACCCCTCTCAGTAAATCATAAATGACCTGAAGGTCAATGGTTTCAGGCTCTGCTGGAGCACACTAAGAAGCTCAATTTCAGACTTTGGTGCCCTCTATGGAGAGCATCTTTCTGCCACTTTCTGAATCCACAACACTGGGCACTGTCAACACAATATGCCACCTCATTTCTGCTGCCAAGCTGTGACCCCAAGACACAGGAAAGCCTCATTTAGACAACTTGCCTTGGACAACAACGTTATGGCTTCCATTTGACACAAGGGGACACGCTGATGCATCTCCTTGCATCCTGAAAACTAGCATGTATTCTGCATTACAATATTGCTTTGATTTCAGACAAAATAAACCAGCAGATGACTCTGCAGAAGACAGGAACACTAATTAGATCAGTGAGCAATTAATATTATCAAGAGGGCTCACAGCAGCATGATTTTTAAATTTTTTTTTCTTTAAATGTACATTCCTAGTTCTTTAATTTACAAACTCCAGGGGTTTTTCCCAGTGTGAGGGCCTCTGTTCATGAGCAGGTTCTGTAAAGGCAGGGGAAGGTTGTGAGGCAGCTGTGACCTCCACTGTCCCCTCCCCAATGTCACAGGAGGTGAATGACACAGTGACCCCTTCCCTTCCACAGGAGGCCATGGAGTGACACAGTGACCCCCAAATCAATACATTTAAATCAATCCTCTGCCTCAATTCCTTCTCCCATCGACCCTAAATGAGAAGCCAAACTGCACACTTTAATTACACAGGTGCTGTTTTAAGGATGCCACTAACCATTACCAGCACCAAGAAGATCCATGAGTGCTTTCCCAAAATCCAGGTCCCATCTGCTTGCATAAGGAGTCTCACTCCACCTATTAGAGGTCACCTTGCTGCAGAAGCATCTGACCTTCCTGAACAAAGCTGTGCTATAAAAAACATCTGACGAAAACACGATTTTAAGAAAGGGAACAGTCCTCGTTTTCCACAGCTCAGGTACGGGGAGAGCAGAGACTCATTTATTTAATGGAAAACCTTGAGAGGGAAACAGGACATTTTTGTGACACTAGCAGGCCCCAGCACAGAGTATTGATGTACTGAATTTCTGATAGACTTTTGTTTCAATTTTGCAGCGTGACTTTGAGCTCTTTGGTTGTGTAGTTCAATCTCCTGTGCTGGAGGACTTCAGTGAATTCAGCAGCAGAAGGCAAAGCGATCCTGTTAAATAACACTATTTTTAGTGGTCACTCCCCCATGTTACCAAATACAAATGAGAGCCAAGATTTCACAGTGGGAATCTCTGTCTACAGTGAGGGATATCTGAGGATTTGCAAACCAGGCTCTCAGTAATTTAATTTACACCATCCTCATTTGCAAACCTTGGAGGACAGAGAGCTATTAAAGCGTATTTCAGGCCCAGGAAGAGGCTAAGGTAGGATAAATTCTCTACTACTCGTCAGTATCACAGGGATAATCCTTAGAACAGACCGAGCTGAAGTTTAAGTTTAATTAAGTTGCTTCTGAAAATCTTCAGAATGCTTCAGACATTAAACCCTTTAATGCCCACTGAACTCCACTACAATACCTACAATGTCCAGCTGCTACAGGGCCCCCCAACAGTGGTGAAGATATGGAATTGTCACTGTCCGCTCAAAAATTATTTGTCATCCATTTATTTACCTGAAAGTCTGCTCATCAGAGCTGTATAAAAGGCAAACAGGTTAAAAACGCTGCAAAAATCCCCATGTAAGACATGAGAGGAATCCTATGAACCACCACCACCTCCCAGTGCAGACACATATCTCAGAGGGATCAGGAAGCTCTCCATGAGCAGCATAAGTACAGTGGTCTCAGGACTAGAATATGTAATTCCTGAACAGGATTATACTAAAAGGGTATTTCTTCACACTTCCAATATAGCATATTAAATGGAATGACATGGAAAGAGACATAGGGAGAGAAAAATGTTAATTCTAGGTCTATCTTCATATGGTAACATTTTATTAGAGCCTTGCCTCATAACAGGCTGTATTTGTGACAAATGTGTTATTAAGGCTGAAGAGATGGGCCACATTTCAAGGAAATTCTCTTTCCACAGCCTGCTGCAGAAATCAGGGCAGGAGATCACCCAGTGCATTAACCTGCTATCACAGCTCTCCTAAAGCTCCCACAGACTATTTCTACACTGAGTTACAACTTCTACACTAAAAACATTACTGAGTCCCATGGAAGAGCTTTAATCAATCTGTAAAAAAAAACAAACAAACAAAAAAAAACCAACCAAAAAAACCCTTAACTGAGCCTAAAAATGGGAATAGAAGGGATGGACATGAGCAAGGGTGGGCAGAGGTGGTCCAGCAAGAGGCAGTGAATGTCAAACATGAGAAAGTCTGTTTGAGGTCAGTAAAAAGCCATTCCTTCATAAAGTCCAGCACTGCCACCTCTTCAAAGGGGTCATTTTATGGAATGCAGCAAAAAGCATAAAAGAAATTTGGGCAAGAAGATAAGCAGTAAAGATGTGTATTTAAAGCCAAGGAGTAACAACAGACATCACTCTGACTAAATGCAGCACTTAGAGAGGATGCTGCTCCAAAAGCCAAGTTTCTAAATATTCTTTCTTAGGATGCATGCTTCCTTTCTGTAAGAAGATAAAGACCTAGAAGAATGTGCATTTCTGTGTACTAACGCCTCAGGGGAAGTCTTACCTTGCTTTAAATAAGCCTCTTTGATAGCCAGTTTGACCCATTCAGAAATAACCTTTTTGATGGCTGTTTATCTTTGATTCTGTTGCCAGGAAAACACAGAGAACTCAATGGCTGAACAGTTGTCCTGTGATCCAATTTCATTTGGTAAGTCTTTTAACATCCACAAAGGAAGAACCATGGCCAAATTTTCTTATGGGGAACAGATTTTGAAAAAAAAGAAGAAAAAAAACCAAACAAAGGAAAAGATAAGGAATAAATCAACATTCTTTGAGCACTGTTATGGGAGCAATATGTAAAAATCCTGTAGTCAAACAAGAAATGGAGGCCAGGTCCTTCCCAGGCTCTGTGTCTGTTACAGCTCCCCTGGCAGCCACAGCTGTAATTAAAAGTGTCACCACACACCCAAGGAGATATGCAGGAATGTCAGAGAGGGTCCAGAGCAGAACCCAGCCAGGATTTCAGAGCTAAATTTAGAAGCTATTTAGCTGTGAGAGAGCAGAAAACAGACAAAGGTGGCAGTGGCTTCAAAGAGTCCTGAAGTGGGGACTCGAGGGCAGGACAGTTCCGTGATCCAGCCTTAATTCCCATGCCAGGGGATGGGATAGACAGAAAATAAGGTGAATTTTTAGCTGAAGCTTCCTTCTCTATCAGTCTTTGAAAAGCTTTATAGTAGCAATACAGCCATTAATGAAATCCAGTCATGTTAAAAAAAGGCCACAGAGAGAGACTGAGCTTGTTTTGGCTGGGGTAGAGTTAATTCTCTTCACAGTTTCTGGTGTGGGGCTGGGTTTTGGATTTGTGCTGCGGTGTTGATAAAACAGGGATGTCTTTGTTATCTCTGGGAAGTGATTACACACAGCCTAGCTGGGTTCTGAAATCAACAGGTTGTACTAAAAACTGAAATTTCAATATAAAATGTCACTCAGGCTAAGAATGAAATTGAACTTTGAAATATTTTCAAAAATACAAGGAAACAACTGTTCAGAAAAGTTTCTATTCCTGAAGGTTTTCAAAACCAGGGATTTCTACAATTTCACTCTTCAAAATAAAATTTACTAGATGTGCAAAAATGCATACCACAGTAATTACTAAAATTGATACACTTCCAAAAATAAACAGACATCTATTCAATGTTGCATTTTCAACCTTTTTTTTTAATTTTTTTTCCCCCAAAAGTGCCACCTTGTAGGAGCAGCAAGTTTGCTTTCAGGCCAGGACAGACCTGACTCATATTCCTTTAACCTACTCTACTTACGGCTTTTTGAGCTATACAAATAAAAATTTGCAGAATTTTTATTAAAATCTAGGGATTGAAAACAGCTGATTTTCCCCTAAAATCCCAGCATTTTCACTTTAGGATGGGTTTGTCCACCAGCAACTGGAGCTCACAGAAGGAGACACTGCACTGTTGAGAGTAAGGAGGTGTTTGAGCACCCCTGCCGTGCCCATCATAAATTCAGAGATAATTAAGGCTTTTTAAGGTGAGTGCAGGTTGCAGCTGAGTGATTTAAACCCAGGATCCATTTGTCTGCCGTGCCTTTTTCTTACAGGTTCCTGTTGTTGCGAGCACAGCAGAATTAGAATAGGATAAGCACTCTCCATAAATTCCTGCTTTCCATAAATTGCCCGCCAGATCAAAAGCAGAAGCTCCACGGAAGAGCACAGAAATCTCCAGCCTTTGATTTGGAACAGATGAGGCACCCTATGTTCCTCTAAGATTAAAAAAACCCTGTTGGCATCGCACACAAGAAAGAGAAGCAAAGGGACGATGGGAAATCATTCAAAACAAAGGAGATGGAAATTCAAAAATAGTATGAGCAGCTCAGATGACAGATTGAGAAGCGGAGGAACTGCAATTAAAAGGACAATTTCATGGCCAAAGAGGATGCTCCAGAAACAAGTTAGCAAATGGACATCCTCTGGACTAGCAGTAAGCTCAACACAATATAAGCAGTCTTCTGATGGGAAGGAAAATTGAGGCAAACTACCAGCTACAATTTTGTAATGTAGTTAGAGGTAGTTACCTCTATCCACGATTTCACAGGTGCATTTCCAATTTAAAGGAAGAAAAACAAGGGTGAACCAAATCTGGGAAAAAATCACTACCTCAACTGGAAAATGCAGATCACTTTGTTTCTCAAGCTTATCGAATGGGTGATCAAAGAAAAAGAGCACACCATCAAAATAAAGCAGTTTATCACAACAGCCAGCCATGAAAAAAAAAAAAAAAAAAAAAAAGTGTACATTTTTCCTGGAGAAAAGATTTGGTAAAGAAAGGAATAAAATTCAGAAAAAACCTGTTATTTGTATTTTTAAGTTTGATGACCATGAGCTAACACACAATTAAATAGCAGTAAGGATGGTAAATCAGTCAGTGGTGATCTGGATTCAGCTGGAATGCTTCTATCTTGACTCTTCCTGGACCCTGGGATACTCTGCTTGCAGTAACTACACCAGTGGGGAGAAAATACCCATTTCCAGTTGGGAAGGTATGCTTAAAGGGTTCATGTATTTGCAGATAATAGGCTCAGGACAGTAAGAGTCTAAACTTCTAGGAAACACAGATGAACAGACTAAATTGGGGTTTTGTTCCCTCCCTTGCCCTCCAAGTTGCAAATGCAGAATCACTCAGCAAAGTCAGTGTAAGAGCAGGGCCTCAGAACCACAACTCTTCAGAGCACTTTATTTCTACACCAGACTCAAGTGAACTGCACATTTGACAACTTGATACACTCACATAATAGGTCACACTGACCAAATGAAATAAACCCTACTCAAGTCTCAGTTCACAAGGTTTCAGTCAGGGAAAATGAAAATCACTTCAGCAAGAAGGCAAAAGCCCAGAATTTGCTCTCCAGAAAACTACAAACTGACCTATTCTGTTCTACACATTTTTATTACCTTACGCCATGTACTCAGGGCATTATCAAATCTGGGACAAATTTACTCCTACTCTTGGGGCACAATTTACATCCCTACATCTCTCTTTCTACATTTTGCAGTTCTTCAAAAGGACCCATCAAAGAACTGAAGTCTAAGTCTTAAAACTTCTCACTTCTGTTCTGGTTCAAGGGAAAGGAGGGAAAAGCAGGAAACAAAGAGAAGTCAGAAGACCTGAAAGGAGTAAAAGAGGAACCTGTTTATCCCCACCTCATAAAGCAAGAACAATGCCCAAATATCACAGTGGTTAGCATCCAGTATATAAGACAACGGATTAATTAGCCATAATCATGGTCAGCCAGCAAATGTTATAAGGTCACCTGATACTAATTGTGAGCAAGATAAACTGAGCTGCTTAAAAAACACACTGTCATTAATAATTTCTCAGGGCTTAGCAATTCTGCATGCTCCTGTAAATTGCTCTTCTCCATTATGGTTGAAAAGCATTCTGCTAATTATTAATTGGATAATGATTTGTTTCTATCACTAATTCAATAAGGTGCTCAGAAGTGCATTTTGAAAGTTCCCAGCTCTAGAGATCATAAATATCCGATCTGTCTTCGTGTAACCTTGGAAGGAAGGTCCCAGGTGATGGAAGTGGAGCCTATGGAGCTTCTGCCCATTTTTAGTCACTCTATGCCCAAAGTCACCGACCACCCTGATGTGGGCCTTTTGCCAGGGCAGTGCCACAATCATTTTTGCTCACATAAAAAGCTGAAGACAAGAAAGTGAACAATATTCCCCTGGAGCTACCACTCCCTACTACCTCCCTAAGAGAAACCAGACCATTAAAAATGCCACATAAATATCACTGACAGAAAACAGGTTTCAAGGTTATTTTAGAAAAGCCCCACGCAGAGACAACCTCCCCTTTTTAATAGTGATAAAAACCCTGAGTTTCTCAAAAGAGCAAGTCATGCCACAGGCAAACCCACCTTCCAAAAGCCAGCAGCTCCCCTTTTGCAGAAGAAAAGGTAATGTGGGGGAAAGGTATACTACTCCTCCTTCATGGGCCACAGAGGCATAATCAATTGGTACAAAAGCACATTGTTGAAACACAAACCATGGAAAACTGCTTTATGAACCCGTGCAGCCAGCTGGAACAGCCATCAACAGCTGCAAGAGGAATTCACTCCAGGACGGAATCACTTCATTAAGGTGGAGGTTTTTTTCCTTTTATTACACACAGCTCATGCTGCTGATCCCATCATGAAGACCCTCCAGAGAGCTGATTTCTCTGCTCTGTTATACTCCCAGGAATATTCCTGGTGCCCACTGTATGACTTAATCTCCTCCTGAGAATCATTCCTCCCCCTCCCATCACACAGCTCATCAGCAGTCTTCCATCCTGCTCTGTGGTGTCCCAAGACTTCTGGCTGAAAGTCAGAGAGCAGCAGTGGTTTGTGGGCAGCCCAGCTAGAGATTTTGCTCCTAAAGTAAAACCTTATGTCTGTAATAAGTGATAGGACAAGGGGGAATGGCTTCAAATGCACAGAGGACAGGGCTAGATTCGATATCAGGAAGAAATTCTTAATCCTGAGGGTGGTAAAGCTCTAGCACAAGTTTCCCACAGAAGCTGTGGCTGCCCCATCCCTGGAAGTATTCAAGGCCAGGTTGGATGGGGCTTGGAGCAGAAATGAGATGATACTTAAGTCCACTTCCAACTTAAACCATTCAGTGAACTGCATATCATGGAAACTGGGAAAAAACACCCAAATGGAATGACACATCCTGCTCTCTCTGATTTTAATTCTGCCCTCTTTCTGATATAGGCTACTTGATTATACAAGAAATATAAGTGGACAGCACTCCAGGAAGCAGGGACATGAAAATACACTCCATGAATTTATGAAAATATGTTTTTTGAATTTGAGCTTAATGCTGGCACATACTTGAAAGGAGGAGACCACTGGCTGCCAAAGCCATGTGTGCCTGCTATGAGGGACAGCAGGTGATATCACAGGCATTTTGTAATTAATTATAATTATCTCTAGAAAATTGCAAAGTCCTTCATTGAAAACAACCATGCAAACCTCTAAACATAATGAAAGAGAACAAAAATTTCTAAACAAAACCAAGTGGACATAGGCGATATCTTCAAACAAAATGCTGATAGAAATAAATATACCTCCTCCGAAGCTTATACTTTTATGGGATTTTCAGGGAAATGAAAAAATGCCTTTGGTATTCTGGCAGTGTAGCCAACCTTAGCCTTCTTGTGCTTCATTTCCATTGCATAAATGCCAGCAGACCCTTACACCAAGGAAAACCTCAGTATTAAAGAGCAATAAGAAGATACTCGAAGAACTGTGTTCAACACCCATGCCAAACTTGAGAGAGCTACTCCAGCAAGCACACACCTCGGATAAACCACACAATGAGCCACAAGAGGGCTGTTCCCACGAGTTGTGGGCTGTTTCACACCTCCTTACCTGAACTGCTACAGCGAGATGGATCCACCAGTCTGCCAGTCTTGTCGTAGCAGGCGATGGCTCGGAGCCGCACGCCCTGGCCACACTCCCTGGCCACTCCCTGGGATGGCATTCCCAGCTGCAGCTGGGGTGGACCCCCTCTGATAATGCAGTCAGACCAATTTCCATGGGGCTGGGAGGTGAACACCTCGCAGGGGCACGGCTCTGTTTCAACTTGAGGATAAAGTTCTGTGTTCTGGCATTTGTCTCGCTTTCTGCTTCGCCCTGTTCCGAGCACAGAAATCTGCGCGTTAGCTCGACATCTGCTGCTCTTGATAACAACACGTCATATTATTTATACTTGCATGAATTCAACATATTAGAACCAAGACAATCTGAATGTTAATATTCAGGGATGTTTCTGAAGCATCTATTAGCTGCTGCCAGTGCTCTGGCATGCAAAGACAACGTACTTATCTCCAGGGGCAACCAGAGAACTTGGAAATACTATTCTGATGGGTAGATCAAGGAGTGAAATACAGAGTCTTACTCTAGGAATGCTCTGCCCAAAACCTTTGTAATTTTATATAATATCATTTTCCTCTAATTATCTGATGGAAATAAATTGATTGTTTTATCTCTATTTGTTCCCAATCAATGGTTGCCAGGACAACTTCCAGAGGACCCTACATTAGCTACAAGTTCTTTGAGATTTCTTTACAAATTAGTTAAAGATGAGCTGTGCACACAAACCATGCTTTGAAGAAAACAGAAAAAGATAATCCTCAGTAAATTATTAGCGCTGGAAAGCATTTCAATGGTTGTGTTTACTTTCATGTTTTCCTTTGCTCTGTTCCTTCAACAGGTTTTAAAAGAAAGCTTTTTCAGGAGTTTTAGGAAGCAGTAGCAGCATCCAAATAAACCCAGAGTACAGCTCTCTGCAACTGCAGTCTCCACATCCTCCTCCTCCTGCAGGACTTCAAGGCATGAGAAGGGGTCCCCCACACAAGAAGAAATGCAAAAAGGAGAGTTCAAGCTCCCTGCATCCCAACAACTGCTCAAGGGAACAAATGTCAGTACACAGCCTTTAAAGATAAAAATCAATGCTTTTCTTGGCACAGGCCAGTCAATGGCACATGGCACATTGCCATGGAACAATCTTGATGCTGGCTGAGCTCAGGAATGTCTTTGCACTTGGTGTCACCACAGAAGGGAGAATTCAACAAACTGTATCTGTATCCCATCCTTGAAACATTCCTTGGGGATCTTGGATGCACTAAGAACACTTCTGCAGAAGGTTTTTAAAGCTTTAATCCCAGAGGAAATGTTTTCTCTTAATTGCACACAAATAAGATACTAAACCCAAAAGATATCTTATAAAACTCAACAACCCCCTTTGAAGTCTTGGAACCAAGAGCCATTTCACCACACATGAGCTGGGTCTCATCAATGCCTATTTCCATACAAATATATTCCTCCAAAGGAAAGGCCCCTGACTGTGGACCCTTAATATCCCCATCCTTCAAGCCCCAGCTCTTTCAAAATTGTACTGGTAATTTTCTGGGGAATATAGAATTTGCCAGCACACAGGGATTAAAAAAAAAAATTAAAAAAAATCAATTAGTGCCAGCATCTTTATAGTTTGGTAGATAAATCTATGTTTATATTTTTATGTACGTATTTATGAGGAAATACAGGTACAACTCCCCATACTTCAAGGAAAGTCTTTTTTAAAAGACTTTGACTAGATTGGGAGTTCTCCAATGGCATTTCCAGCCTTTTCAGTTTGAGAAGCCATGAGGAGCCACAAACTCTATCTGTTCAGTTGTGTGTTCTGTATTGTATTAGTAAACATGGGAATTTGGGATTTGCCCATGTTTTGCCATCATGACACGAAGCACAACAGACTGAGGTAAGGATGTTAATAATCTCACACTTATGTGACTGGTTTTTTTCCAACTTGCCCTGCCATCTGTTTTGTTGGAATCTTCCTTCTAAATGAAGTTGCTATGAAAGCCCTATTTTAAGGGGAAAAGTGACATTGATTCCATACCCTTCACAAAGAAATATTTTTAGAATTAGTGGTATTTTTAACATCTTTGCAGACTGCTTTAAAAATCACTGCTAAAAATACAATCTCCAAAAATTTTTGAAGATGTAAACCCATCAATTAAATAGTATTTGCTTTTAAAATTAGAGTTCTGAATATTAACAACATTATATATATTAAATATTATCAGGTAATACATACTATACATAAAAATTATATGAAACATTAAAAATACAGAAAGGGCTTTGTATCCATAATATGGTGAATTAAGTGACTGTATTAATTAACAGAAGACTCACCTAAAAACTGTATTTTCATGATAATGACTTTGAATTTTGATATGTTCCGTAATAAGTCTTTCACTTAAGTAATGACTAATTTTATGTGTAGAGTCAATGATGAATTACAAAGTAAAATGAATTATACCATTAAAAATTGAGTGGAGGGCAAGGAAATACTTAGCAAACAATTAGAAAATTTCCACTAAATGACATTATTAATGAACTCTTATAATGAAGCCAAAGCATTCACTTGAGCATAGACACACGCAGTTGATGAACAAGAGGTACAATTCATGCACACTTGCGGAGAGGTGAAATGCAAATGGATAAAGGACTCAACATCACAAAATGCTCTTGAAAATAGCATTTTCCTTAAATCTTTGGACCAAGTTCCTGCAGATGAGATTTTTTCAAGAATTTTGTCTACCTCTATTTTTCAGAAGTATTTATGCAGATACAACTTGGTGCCTGTCTCACTGACTGTCCCTTTTGAGAGGGGGCCAAACCAAACCCAGTGCCTGATTTGGTTGTCCCTCGCTGCTCTCTGGGGTGCTGTCACATCCCCACCTGGGACACTCACTGCATGTTCACCACCTGCTTTTCAGGACACCTTCACTGAGCACAGGCTGAGACCACAAGCTCCATCCTGGCAGGAAAAATGGAACCCAGCAGGGCTGGATGGGGAGACACTTGTGGTGGTTGGTCACAAATGCAGTGCAGATGAGGAGACAACCAGCATTACAAACCATTTTTGGTCCACTTACTTGAACAGATCTCCATCTGATATAGAAAAGAGTAAGAATGGGGATAGGTAGGGCTGTACTGTTTTGTAACTTGCACAACATTCATAAAGAAAAATCAGATTTTAAACCTACCTGTAAGTAATTATTCATTATTTTTTACCTTTTTTTGTAAGATCAGGCACCTATTATTTTTGCTGGGGATCAAGCATTTCTCCCACTATAAACATACAGGCACTGGTATAGAGAACGTTTTTGAATATGCTCTTTGCCAGAAACTACAGAGCATTGTATAATACTGGGGGCTTTTGTGAAAAAGAAATCTTTATCCTCTAATGAGCCACACTGATGAACAGCAGCTTGAAACCAATATAAATGCATGCTGTAATTGTTAGTTAGTAAAACATACAGAATATTGCAGCAGTTACAAATGGAGTAAGAAGACACCCATGCAGTCAAGGACAAGTGAATCTAGGACGTAGGAGCAGTGGGGGTCACCACATTTTGCTGCTCTTCAGATCCCAGCTTTTATGTCAGCAGATATTCTTACAGCAACTTTACCACTACTCCAAGTCAAAATCTTTGAAGTTTCACCCCTATTGAAGGAGCAAACCCAAGCCAGGTACATATTAGCTCTCAAACACAACACAGGAACATGAAAAGATGTGAGCGTTGAGAAGAACAATAACAGCAAATTTCTTATAAACCCTGTAAGAACAGTATAATTCATTTTTATTTGATTTAAGTATGCATGTGGGGGAAGACAACTCCCAGCAAAACACACAGTACCAAACTACTCATGTTAAGGATTTTTAAAGCTTTTCAGTTTGGTCAGCATTCAAATAACATAATAACAAACCTCGACAGCAAGTAAGGAAGACTGCTCTATGAAATGGTTTGAACTGGTGAGTTTAATGAATACATATAAAAGATCAAACAAAGCTGTTCTAATGGTACTGGGTTTTCTTTTTTCATGGTATTAATTTGCCCTGTTGAAATGGGGCATACTGCTGAGCGCAAAACTCCCAGTTTTAAACTTCCTCCAGAAAATCACACTGATTTGTACTCTTGTATATGTATTTTCTGCATGCTTCCCAGATTAGGTCAGATAAACTTGCACAGAGCCTGGTCACTGTTTCATTTGGTTTATATCTAAAACCTTTCCATCAGTGAGCTTTTCTGCTCTCGTACTGGAATGTGTATAAGGTTGGCAATGATCAGTCCTGGATTTTTCCCACCACTCCAACACTCCAGAATATTCCCAATCAGACAAATACCATAAAAGATTATACCTGTGAGCGACCTCCTCCTGCTCCTGGTTGTGCCACAGTCAGAGGAGCAGGCTGTGAATTTAGACCAGGGGGTGAAAGTGCAGTCATCCTTGCAGGGAACGAGGCACTCCTGGACGAGGGCTGGCATCGCCCCTGCCCACCGCACACAGTCACCGATGGCAGCAGATACACCCTGCTCCGACAGGCACGTCACAGCTGCAAGCAATGGGACAAAAATCTTATATATATATATATAGTGTCACACCCTGAGCAGTCAGTCCCAGCGTTCTATGTGAGATTCACCTCCCTAGATTAACAGAATAAAGTTGATTTGGTTTTAGGGCACTGTTCATTTGTCACTGCATGCCCACTGCACACAGTCACCGACGGCGGCAGAGACACCCTGCTCTGACAGGCAAGTCACAGCTGCAAGCAATGGCACAGAAATCTTTATGTTCATATATATATATATATATATATATATAAAATGTCACACTCTGGGCAGCCAATCCCAGTGTTCTATGTGAGATTCACTCCCCCTTGGATTAACAGAATAAAGCTGATTTGGTTTTAGGGCACTGTTCATTCGTCCCTCAGTGATGTGCTGGAAGCTTCACAAAACCATAAAGACACGTTCTTATTTGATCAGTGTGTTATCTAAATGATGATATAAACTCAATATTCTCAAGAAGGCAGTAATTTTAAAAGTTGTGGGGACACTTTACCCAATGATACATTGTATAACCAAGCAAGAAAACAAGTAACACTGTGGCCACGTGCCAGAAAACATATTTGGTCCAGGCCAGGATTCACAAGGTGTGATGCATTTGCTACTCATGGAATTGAAACTGCTTTGAAGTGGTCAAAAAAGCCCCTAAAAACTATAAAAGAAAGTTTCCTTCTCCAAACCAGTAATTTTTTCCATATTTCAGATGAAGGGAATGACTGAACAGATGCTACAGCTAAATGCTTCTTGCAATGTAAGTACCAGGTGTAAGCAGCAGGTCTGACTCCTCCATATCGAGCTCCCTAAATATTGTGATACCTCTTATACTCTCCCACTTTGTCTGTTGTCCTTTTTTAGAACTAATAATTAATTTTTCACAGTGGATATTGGTACTGTATAGCCATGACAGAGAACAAAAGTATTTAATGTATGAATCTGAGTCACAGGAAGCCTAGGGTAAAACCTGCTAAATTCAGTGAATTAATAGTAAGTAATTATAATAAATAAAAATAGCCTGCCCATCATGGAGTCTTTCATTTCATTAATAATAATTAATTCTCACAAAACCTCCAAGATTGTAGGCTATTTATATCCTCCAGTGTAGGTTAAACAAAGCAAAGATAGGTCATGACTTATTAAGGTAATAAACTCAGGAACAGAGTAATGAACTGAATTTGCTGTGAGAGTTCAGTCATGTTGAGCTCTCTGATTCTAGGCAAGTCCACACATTGTATCATAAAGCTACTAGGGATGAAATTATTTAATCCAGATTTTATTATTTAACTTTAACAACCTGTGATACTATTTTATGACAATTGCTAAATAATTCGGGTGTTTGAGGCTGTATATATTTTCCTTGTTACCAGCATTTAATGTGAGTAAGAACGCATGAAAAGTAAAAAGAACTCTGTTTTCTTACAGTTAAAAGATTTATTGGAGTGTAACTCTGCAATGAATACACATGAATTTTTGGGTTTTAACTACACTACTATATGGGAGAAAGGAATGGGTTGGCAATCACCTGGAAATGAAAAAACACCTTATTAAATTGTAATTAGATTCTGTGGAAAAAAAATGAGCATTTTGAAGAGCATGCAAAAGGCAAGCAATTGTTAAAAGTCTCTTTAGACTCAAGTGACAGCAAATCAGCATATTAATAACCACCTCTAAATTGCTGATCCTTGCCTTTCACTTGCAATCCTGTGACCCTTCCAAGCTCCAGCCGTCAGGGTGGGAGCCCTCCTCCTCCTCAATCACAGGACTGAGGTCACTGCTCTGGAGTAACTGCCCTCCTCAGCAAGGTTAAACAAGTGACAGACTCTGGTGCCCAAGGTCTGGGTGGCCTCACTGCCTGCAGCAAGGACACCCCAGGTTTGGCAATACAGCTCTGCCCAAGGGGGTGCAGAGCATCTCCTCAGCATCACCTGGCAGGGACATGAACATGAACACGGTCCTGCACTGCCAGCCCCAGGCAGCAGGAAATGTGACTGCAGGGCAAACCACCCCTCTGCAGCCTTCACTGGGAGCTGCAGAAAAGCACAGCTCATTCCTGACATTTATTAATGGTGTCAGTGCAAGTGATGGAAGCTCTAGGTATGGGTATTAAACCAGACATCCCATTGCTGTGATCAGGTATCATCTAACTACATGATCTGCTGCACAAATGGCCACAATTTTAATACAAATAATTCACCAAATTCACTGAGCCTATGTGGATGCTAAAATAGATTTATCACAGAATCAGAAACATTAGGTTGGAAGAGACCTCCAAGATCATCAAGTCCAACCCAATCCTATATATATAAGGACATATGAAATCAGGGCAAATATTTGACAGAGATCGTGGAGTTAAAGCAATTATTGACAACAGAAACCTGAGAGAGTAAAGTTAAATTAAAATAACAAATAATAGAGTGGATTAGATATGTATAAGCATGCAGACAAGAAGGGGCTGAAAAGAGTATTTAATGCATACTCTGGTAAGAGACATAACACCTAAAGGAGAGAAGGAGAAGGATCTCCTGTGACTCTTGTTACACGCTTAAAACCTGGCTTGAGCTGAGCTGCATGAACTGCTAAAACAAATGAAATGATAAAGCAAAAGCCCATTAGGCATTTTAACAGACTGGGAAGGGGCAGGCAGAAAGCAGCAGAGATGATGGACCCAACTCCAGTGGTTCCATCAGGAACCAATCCCCTCATTTCTGCTTCCTGCAAACTTCCCAGTTTACTTAGCTTCAACTTCTAAAAAAAAATATTTTCGTATACAGGCACTTCTGGAAAGAGAATGAGAGAAATTTGTTTTCAGTGAACCTTCAGGAAAGTAAAATTATTTATCCTCAGTGGTCTCAAACTACTGATTGGTTTGGCTCATATGTGGTTTATGCTGCATAAAAAATATTTCCCCTTAATCCTCAGTTCTGTCACAATGGTTTTAAATAAACTCATACCACAAAGCTATTTCTGCTATGTCAACATCTCTTTTGTTTTTTCAAGTGGGATACCTCGAGAGAGCAAATGCAGTCCATTTGCAGTCCTATGCACTGAGAAGAAAAAAACAGAGTAAAAATCCCTCCTAGGCATAATGTGTGAATTCCACCATCTCTGCAGCATTTAAAATGGACACAAACATATGAATAAAACAGCTAATAATAGGACACTGCCAGATAAAGGCTTTCAAATTATAATATTGATTCCCACGAAGAGAGGAAATGCAGGATTTCCTTCTGAACTCCCACTATTCTTTTTTATTACTACCCGTCAACCCCACCAAACTGGACTTAAACACTTGGGGCCAAACTATGGGATGACAATTTAATGCAGTTTCATTGATATAAAAAGAACGGCTGTCACAAAAAAAATTAAAAACCAAAACACTTTCTCTTGTAATGATAAACATGAGATCATGAATTAAACTGAAGGGTAGCCAGGTTTAAGGGGGTGAAAAAACCCAGTTTTTTTCAGGGAAGGGCTGGAATTGTTTAGCAGACTGTGTGGATGCACCTGTGAAGCGATTAATACGAGCAATAAAAATAGCTGCAGAGGCAACTGCTTTGCTTCAAGGCTTAAGTCAAGTGTTAAATGCAGAGCTTGGGGAGCAAATTTCCCTTTCTGCAGCCACAGGGCCCCTCCAGGAGGCTGAGCAAGGACTGCTAAGGGGATATTCAGTGTGACAGTCTCTGTCTCTGCCTTTGCATTCCCACCCACAGGAGCGGGTCTGTGTGCCAGCATCTCAGCATATGGCACACACAGGCAGATGGGAGCTGCATTCTGTAACTACATTTCTCCTAAATTGAAAGTAAATAACAGACACTTCTCCTATAAACTTTTAGATGGTGAAATCAAATGTTTGTACACTGTCAGACTGCAGAGGCACCAAAGGCATCCTTGGATGATGTGACATCATCACCAAAGAAGTGTGTCAGCATCAAACTGAGGGAACTCAGGTGCTCTCAGGTGCTCATGCCTGACTTAAGAGCATTGGAGATGATCCTAACAAAAGGAATTGTATTGAGAATGAAATATTACAGGCACAGCATTGCCTCCAATAAGGAAACATAACATAAATTTAATTCCTCTTAAGTAAAAATCCAATTACAGACAGCCTCTGTAATCATATTCATTTACCAAAGTTACAATCAATTCTCCTTTAAAAATGCATTCCAGCAGATTCCAAAGGGTAAACAGCTAAAGACTGAGAGTATCACCTATGAACCAGTAAAATTATATTGTGCCGTGACACTTTCAATTTGAGAAAAGTAAATTAGTGTTTTCAAAACTCTGGAATTAAATGTCATTAGAACATCTGAAAATAAAGACTGATAATTCCAGAAAGGTACACTCTGGCCAAACACTAAAACTAAAGCTATGCAGTAGTGCAAATCAAATGACTGGAATTAGTACAGGAACAATAGGATGAGCTATGAGGCTAGACAAGAGCTTTAATGCCAAGAGGTGTAGGCAAAATAAGGTAATAATCTTCCCTGTGTTCAAATTCTAGGAATGGTTGAAAAATCAAGGCAGCATGTAAAGTCAAAGAAATTATTTTAATACAGCTGTCTACCCTCTTGTTCAGAAAGATCCTCACTTCTGCTGCATAGTTATTCTTGTTATCCCTCAATGTAATGAGATAACACATCATTTCTTACACACATTACTGCTGGTGAGTGAAAATAATGAAAGAGAAGTTTAAGGTAAGTGAAAAAGAAGTTAAGGGATAATATATTAGAAAACTAAAGAATAAAGTAACTATAAGGGTCTGGATTTGCTCACTGTAAGTATAGTCCCATAACTCACAATGACCTCATTTATTTTCTATATTGATGCTCCTTCATACTTACAACAAGTTTCTTCAGAATCCCAGATGGAACATTTCCATTATTATTGGTATGTTAATGCAACCCCTAATTATAGCAGGCCAGAAGCAGACATAATAGAAGACATAAGATAAAGCTCTGCTGAGACTCAGGTTGAAATTTAAAGTCCTGATTCTATAAGGACATAAATATACACTTAACTCCATCCTATGGCAGCCCCCTTGGATGCAGCAGTACTCATGAACTGTGTCCAAAGTCTGCACTTACAGAAACA
Source organism: Sterrhoptilus dennistouni (assembly GCA_013397095.1). Classification (NCBI taxonomy): domain Eukaryota; kingdom Metazoa; phylum Chordata; class Aves; order Passeriformes; family Zosteropidae; genus Sterrhoptilus; species Sterrhoptilus dennistouni. The sequence continues at coordinate 432,483 of VWZU01008212.1, read as the reverse complement.
CACCGTAAGATAACCATTAAAAGTCTGAGGCAAAAAAACCAAATGATGCCAGGAAGGACATCACAGACACAAATCTCATACAAATAACTGAGGAAGAGCTGGGACAACTAGTTATTCAGCAGGAAAACTGTCTCTGAGGTCACCAGTTCCCCATTTTGTAATTATTAATGATATTGACAGTAGTGCTAAAGGGCTGACAAATGCCACGGAGCAAACAGAGCACTGAATAAACACAGATCCGACCAAAAGGCTCGATAAACAAACAAGGGGAGCCCGGGATGAGCTTGGCATGCAATAAAGATGGTAAATACCAACTGAAAAGATAAAGGAAAGCAACTGAAATGATTTGCATGCAAAAGGGTCAGGGAAGAAATGGGCAGAAAAGTCGGGTGCAGAGCATTAGCACGGAGAAGAGATTGTAATGGGAAAGGGGAGAAGTTTGGGATGGAATTGGAAGGGAGGGAAAAACAACATGCAAAACTGTGAACATCCTTCTCAAGCTAAAGGTCCATGTTGTAGCTGCTCTTTAGGCTGGTTTCTCTTTGCAGCCCTTCCACAGTAAGACATGCATGGGATTAATGTAGGCACAGGAGCCTCAGAAGGAGTCCCAGCTGCAGCAGAGGGCCAGCAAGGTGGGAGGGCACCTCCAGTACCATTTAATGCCTTCAACTGGACTCACCCCTGTTCCATCTAAAATAACTCCCCAGAGTGCAATTTTTCTTTGATACTGGTGGATGAGGTGATCAATTATTTGGTTTGGAATACCAAAGACACCAAGATCTGAATTGCTGTAAGAGCTGAGCTGCACATGTCAATTTTGCCAAGCCGTGTGATTTGAGGCTTTACTTTTCCTCATCTATGAGCCAAAACTGCCCACTGTTTGAGGAGGAGCAGGAGAGAAGTACATGGCTGTAAAGCCCATTCCTCCTCCCACCCACACACTGAATGCAGAACACAGGATTGATATATTAATGTTGAGCACTATTTTCAAACAAAATTTTCTTATTCTAAGTGGTTCACACTGCCTGCCCAGGAAGGCAAAATAATATGAGCTTTTAATGTTTCAAATTCACTTTGTTCAGAGAATAACTGCAATCTGAGTGCTTCTACATTATGCAATCACTCTAAAGAATCTTTCACAATTTTTCCCTTTTCCCCCTGGCCTTATTATAGGTTTTGAATTGCTTTTACTTTCATTTTCTATTAAAAAGAAAATCAATGGAAGTGAATTAGATGATTAATGATAGAAATTATGCCCCTTTCAGCAAACATAAAATACAAAAACATGTTAATTTTTTTCCTCCTTCTGTGGCCCACAATTACCAAAATTACTTGAGTTCAATTTCTTTGTAGCGCCTAACATCAAGTTATATTTAGGATGAATTATTTATTGCACAACTTGAAAATAAGACTAAGCCATCCTGCTATAAATACACGCATTGAGATGACACTAATCACACAGACTCAAACATGCCAAATAACACCAGAGAGAGAGAAAACGGAAAACAAACACAACATTACAGTATTTCTAGTAACTCCAGTAGGAAAATGACTTAGCTGATTAAGCAAGCACTGACTTTGTCTGCAGTGAATCAGAGATACTAAACCCAGAACACAACACTAACACACCCACATATTCCCAACTGCCCCAACATTAGATTTAAAATATGATGGTCCAAGGTAACACCTCAAGATTTGAGTACACCTTTCCTCCTCAGCTCCCCACTCCCAGCTCTTCTCATTTTGGTATTCAAAACTCACTCTGTTCTTGCCCCCTCACTCTAAAGCTACTGGGACACACACAGGCCCTTCAACAGCTCTTCAACTCACTCTAATCTATATTCCCCTCATGGAAACTCCACTCAAATTTTTCTGAAATACCAATGGGTTTTGTATATACGGTCCTGCATAAAACTTTTCACTCTATCACTTTTCTACCGTAAAAAAACAGATAAGAATACTAAATGCTTTGAGGTCCGAAGTCTGGCTACTCATCTCCAGTCTAAAACTGATAATGCAACTGAAATTACTTTGACTGCAGCTAATAAAAACACATACTCAAATATTTCATGTTATCTAAATTAAGTATCTTTCAACAATCATACAATATTGTTCAGCTCATGGGAGAAAAATAAAGACACTGCACTTGAGATTCAAGGGTCAGCACAGTCTAAGTACAGTAAAGACACTGTACTTAGATTAAATGTAAGAGGGGCAGAAAGAAATTGCAAAAAAATTCCCTCCCACAGCCTTGAAAAATGAAATGTTTGAGGGTTTTCAGGAGATTTACCCAGTGGGAAAACTAAGTACGCAGATTGGAATCCCAGTAAGAGCAAAGTCACACTCTGATGTGTGGGAGTTCCATACATATATACATAATATATGAATTATCCATCCAGAACAGTTTTTCCTACTTTTTCCCAAACATTCCTACTGTGCAGGGGAAAAGTGTTTTTTGGAAACCCTATGTCAGGGCACCCATTCTTTGGCAAAGAAAAAAAAAAAAAAAAAGACAAAACGAAACTAAAAAAGACACTCGAATCCCCCAGAAGAGACTGACAGTCCAAGAAGGCTGCATTTCTAAACTGGGCATACAAAAGATCCTGATTTCCATAAGTATTAGGAGTGGTATTTCCCCTGGGTCATGCTAAATGAACTTTTTTGTGTGTGAATGAAGCAGATCTAATAGCTTTGCTTCTTAAAAATAATAAAAATAATTACATCCATCTTCCCTTAGGTTTGCTGTTCAGACCATTCTCACTGCCAGCACATTCCTTTTTACTACTCTTTTGTAGCTAATAGATCTAAAGGGACTATTTGTTTTTTCCTTCTAGTCTCTTAAAAACAAGGCAGAAGATCAGAGAAGATGCAAAGGGAGATATCTTACAGGACATTGCGATTTTCATGCAGTGATCTTCTCTTCCTTTCTTACAGGCAGAATAAAAGAGAAACATTTCTTTGGCTGCTGCTACTCATCTTAAATTTGCACTAAATTGTTATAACTGGGGGGGAGGTTATAAAGCAGATTGTATTCCTGCTGAAACAATGGGAAAACACACAATTATTTCAACTGGAAAACAACAGATCCAATTACATTTTCTTTTTAATGATTCTTCTACAAACAAAGCATTTGTTTGCAAGAATTTGTTTCTAAAGAAATTACAAATCCAACACTGACTGATCACAACAGGATCGTTCATGTGTAGCAGATACAACGTTTGAACACAAAGTTCTCTATCATGATTCCTTTACCATTGGTTCAGATTGTATAATTGATGGTTTACTTAACTGAAAAAAAACCAATCAAATACAATAAAAAAAATTAATACAATAGAACATAAATTACATCAGACCCAGAAATAGTTTCCATCCTGCTGAAAGGTTATTGGTATTAGTAATCTTCATTCCAGGCAACCACAGGCTGGGACACTGCACTATGCTGCATTTTCTTTTATTACAGTCTTTCCAGTACAAATCATTTTAATCTTGGCTATAATAAATCACCAGTTAGACTCTCAGCTTATACCCTCTTTTCACCTGTGAAGTTTTGTTCATCTTTGTTGGAGCTCAGAGCAGTTTCTCTCATAAAATTGCTCTCTGTGTGAATCTTTCTTGATGCAGAAGGTTTCTGCCAACTGTCATTACAAGATCAGAGGTTCAAATTGAGGAGCACTTAAAGCAGGGGAAGGTCATCTCTGGAAATTAAGTTGGAATAAAATTTTCTAGAAGTGGAGGTGGCTATTCACACTGTGCCACTGCAACAACAGCAGACCCACATTTACCTCACATGCCCATTTGAGAGCGGCTGAGCCACAAGGATTTATCATCAGCTTCCACCTCCTGTAAGAGCAGAATTATCCTCCACAGCCCTGCCCACACACACAGCAGCAGGGGCTGTGCTCCCATGTGGAGAGGCAGGACCCAGTCAGCCAGGGAGGGCATCCCTGAGGAGCACCAGCCACCCACACCTGGGGCTGCCCCAGTGGCAGGACACCCAGAGGAACATCTGACCCTTCCATCCCTGCAGAGGGAACAAAGTCTATCTCCTACCATGACCCTTAAAACCAAGGGAACTTAACCAGAGGGACTTCCAAAATTTCCCAAAGTGGTAATTATTTCTTCCATTTTAGAATAAGTTATTTAGGAAATAAAATTCAATGCAAAACCACCTCAATACTTTGAAAATCCATCAAGATTCACATCACACTTCCTTTTCAGAAACGAGAACTGATATTTGGAATTTTAAGTGTGTATTTCAAAGAAACAGTAAATAGCAGCTTTTTAATTCATCAGAAGCCCAGAGGAAAGGGAACTTTCCATACAAATGTGCTGTATTTGGGAGACCAACTCTTGCTGTTGCTATAATGAAAGTATAAATACAGCATAGCAGGAATTCATAGTAATTTGTTTCTATGAGAAAGTTTGACATGGCACAGGCAAATAAATTCAGATTGTACAGCTACACAGAAGTGAGACATTCTCTGAGCTACTGCACTGGCATTTTGCCTTTCCTCCATCATTCATTGCATCAGACCTTTGTCTCAATTTCTCTCTAAACCTTTGTCTTGTCCTGTCTGAAGGCCCACGCTCCAGGGTTATATCTTATCAGTTAATTAACTTTTAGAATGGAAATGCAGTAAAAAATGACTATATAAACTTTTGCTCGTATATATCAAAGCCAATGTCAACCAGTGTGGTTCCTGTGTACCTAATCCAGGAGACTTATAATAAAATCTCATCTTCCATTTACAGCCTGAGGCAATAGTAGGTCTTGCAGAGAGAAATGTGAAGTGATGAGGTTTAGTAGAGCAATAACGTTGCTCAACAGTTTAAATATTGGTCTAGCTACTGAACTTTATGCCAGGAGGTTCTGGCATTACATTATTAAATGCCAATATTTCATCCGCGGTTTTCACTTACTTAGAATAATGCATAATTCATTTCAAAAAAAAAAAAAAAAAAAAAACCCTTGCAATTTAAGATATTTTTTCTTCCCCCATCCCCTCCCAAAAAAAAACTTAAATGTAACTTCAACAGATCAAGGCAGCACTAATGGGGAAATATGGAGATTGTCTGTGTATAATATATGAGTTCTTCACTGCGAATTAATGAACAATTTGGCAAAAACATCCTAGAAGCAATGAAAACCACTGCCTTCATTCAGGCCTGTAAGGTCAGTGCCAACAAGGAATAAAAGAGAAATTGATTAAGCTAGAAAGTTTGCATCAACAAATAAGAAAGAGGAAGATTCTCGGAGGCAACTTCGATTTTTATTTTACTGACTCTTCACCTCACATCAGCAGATCTCACTGATGTGTGCAGTGGAAAGGATGAAACACAGAAAAAGAACAAAGAATCTGAATGGGAACTGTAGCCTGACAGGCTGGGAGCATCAACAGCCCTTTGCTCAACTCCAAGCACATCTCTTCCATCCAGAAAGGATCACACCCTCAAGCTCCTGACTCCTGTCATTCCAGAAAAGTTGCGTGATCTGGCATCAAGATATATATATACATATATATACACAAACACTTCTTAACATTTACTTCCATTCTTGATTTTTTAAAATTAATTTTTAGGGCTATTTTTAAATGGGTTTATTAAGATGCTTTCTAAAGAAAGTTTTACCAAGACCAGTTTTTAAAAGTCAAGAAAACTTCTTATCGTTTTGTTTCAATAAAATGCAAGAGAACACACTGCAGATTACCATATCAGTACTCTTGATTTACTCACTTTTTCAATGTGAAGACAGGCAATTCCCATATATAACTTTATTCCAAAGCTGTGACCTTGACTTCCACCAAAAGTTCAATTGTATGGGTATTGGTTTTCAGGCAAGATGAAGGAAGAAAGGAATTCTCACAGATAAGATAATAAACTGTCAGCTACAGTTTATGAAATACAACTGTTTCAAATAGATGATCTGATTTAATATATGTTGACTGTCAATTCAAAAATTATGACTAGGTCATTACGTAGCACAGTGACTATAGAGCTTGAATTACTTGTTTGTCTCATAAAGCATTAGGTGTGAGAGCCAAAGACATCCTCACAGCCTTCCATGTAAGGTTCCAAAGTAACAGAATAATCCTAAATTAAATTAAATACCACATATTGAAGGTGTATGGTTAGCATATACAAATGTGGACTTGGTCTAAAGGTAAAGAAAAGTACTATTGGTGGAGTTACTGATTACATCAAGATGAAAAAAAATGTTTTTTCTAGTTGCTGAAAATAATAAAGGAATGCACAAAATGGCCATTTTAACTACTAACCCACTGTCCTAGGTACTCAGACAACTGTAAAAATACAGTGAAGTTTAAAAAGTCCACCCCAAACCACATTATCTCCTGAGAGTGATGAGAATTGTATACTTGTATAAATTACATACACAGCATGTATTTTCTTTCTTTTTCTCGACTTAGTAAATACAGTTTTTTCTAATAAAAGGAAAAAAAGATGAGTTACCAACACTGACGTGACTATCAATAAATGAGAAGTCTTGATGAAACTCCCATGTTTTCCAACACAGTAAATACACAAAAACCCCCTGAGATTCATATGGTGCTTTGAACAGATTCTTGTATCCTACACTGTCCAATATAACAGCTTGTTTCACATTGGTACATAAAATTATTCTAAAAAACATAATTGTTCACTGGAAGTAGGGACACGGGTTACATCTAAGTTAAAAGATGTAAGATTGATAGTTCTCTCACAGCAAAAGCATGAGCAAAGATTGTGAAGAAGTGAGGAATTGTTTAACTCTCTAATGTTTCAAATGCTTATCTGCCTTTCTATTGTAAATGTTTAAAATGCAGTTTAATTCACTTTCCATTACAGCTACAGTGTGAGTCTTCAGCAACAACCTCAAGCAAACAACACATTATATAGAATCGCCTCCCAAAATCAAATTATTCTTTATCAACCTAAAATCTGCTACACCTACAAAAAACACACAATAAACAGCAAACAACAGCAGTCACCAGTATTAACTCTTTACAGAGTAACTTAGATGAGGAAATAAAAAAGTGGGAACTGATTTTTGTCCCCCACAGGCTGCCCAATGTACCCACAGAGGCAGGTGAGACACCGAAATCCCTCTCCCAAATTGTGATGGTTCCTCCATCATCTTGATGCCACAGTTCTTAGATCACTAAGGTGCCACAATATGAATATTTTTACCTAAAAAGAGACTGAAAATGTTTACACAGTTATCACATAAACATACATTTTGGGGTGAAACCCTGTTGTAGCCAGTATTTAAGAGGTAAATTCATGGGACTGGAATAGTAACATAATGGAGTACAGCACTCCTGTAAGGGCATGCAAATGATGGTGAAAGGCATTTTATCGTTAAATTTCACATCTTTTCCATTTCTGAAACAGTTTAAAGAGAATGATTGGTAAAATTTGGTCTTCCAGGGTGGAGACAGAGTAAATTCCACTCAGCATAGAGCACAAGCCATGAGCAGGAGCCAATGGGGAACAGCTGGGATGGGCAGGTAGACAAATACATTCATATAAACGTATTTGCATTAAAACTAAGTAAGGCATGCTGGAAAGCTGGGCTGGCAGGGAAAAGAAAGGTGCAGCTCAGAAAAAAAACCGAGAAAAGCCAAAGTGAAAGCTCTCCTATGAGGAAATGGGCACAACCACAACGGGGATAATCTGGAGTATGAGAGATCAGCTGAGCTCAGTCAAAAGCTATTCACTGCCCTTGGAACTACAACCGCAACAAAAAAGGTGAAAATTAGGTCAGGTTCCTGTGGATTAGCAGAAGGCTGCAGCACAAGCATGCAAAATCAGAATTAGCAACAGGCATAAAAGGCAACAAAAGATCCTCCTGCAAATTTCCTGGCAAAAACCAAACACCCTCCACTCTGCCAACCACCCCCCCAAGACCTGGCCCAGGCTCTCCCCACCCTCCACAGGCCAGGACAGCTGCACTCCTGGGAGTGGATTTCCGTACAGGAAAAGGGGTACCAAGTATAAACCAGCAATTTCAAAAGTGTCTGTTCTAATGAATCCTGGCTCTAGCAAACTTAGAGAAACTGATCTTGACGTGTCAGAGGTGAACATCAGCTAATTTTTGATTTGCACAAGAACACTGGAATAATAACCATCCAACAAGGGCAGCTGTACCAAAAAAAAAGGGAAAAAAAAATAAATACATCAACCTTCTTTCTGTACTAGGTTGATGGACACAGTACAACAAAAAAGGCCAATGGCCTTATTTTAAAAATAGTTTGTTTCCTTGAGGACAAAAATCCTAAAAACATTCAGCACCGTGAATCCTAAATGACTTCTTTGGTGATTAAATTATATTGCATGAAAAAGCACATGCCTCCAGCAGTTTGATTCGGATGTGCACACTCTAACCAGGAGTAACTGGGTAAGTGAAGGTTGGGTGGAGTTGACATAAAAACACACAGAATGCTTAGCACTAAAGCAAACCTCTGGAATGGAATAGAGCCTTTTGCTTTATGATAATCTCTGACTATTCACCACTGTTTTATTACTGACTTTTGTTATTGTATCCGAATACAATTTGATTTTATGAGATCTTAAATATTACCTTTATAAACATTTCATGGGATGTTGACTCTCTATCTGCAAATTGCTTATTTGCTTATTGTATCTGCTCATTGATGCCACTGCAATAGCTTATTTTTGCATTAGCTTCTTTGTTGAGTCTAGTTTATCTTTTGAGAAAACCCTGAAATTTTTAATAAGAAATCTTAAAAAAAAAAAAAGGATGTAACTGTAAATGGTAAAGACATTTTCCCTTATAGTGTTCTGTTTGCAGCACAATTCAATCAGGGTGTTTATGCCAGTTAACTGAGATTTCAAGAAAGTACTTTGTTTATCATTTAATCAATATGATTTGAGCAACGCTGAAAGATTTTTAAATAGTAAGCTAAATCCTGTTCACTCCTCCTGCAACTTTACCCAAGTTTCAGACTTCTGCTCAATAAAGACTCTCCACACATCATTTCTTTTGCTTCTGCCATTCTGACTGTGCAAACTCAACACCAATAAAAACCTGTGGCTGACTTCCATCTATGGAACACATTAACTCATTTGCAAGTAATGGAAGATGACGATGACTGCACTGGGAGAAAATACAACAGGATCATTGGGCTCCCCTCATCAAACTATTTGACAGCTGTACTCGTGTTCCCATCACTTACTCCACTGCAAGCCTGAACATTTACATTCCACAAAGCATATAATCAAATTTTATTCCAATACAGCCCAAGAACTAAGTGTATTTAACTTCTGGAAACACATTAAGTGATTGTTTCATTCACAGTAAAAATGTAATACTTGCGAAACTACAGAACCAACTGCAAATTGCTAATAAGTGCAATTATTATTAAGTCTGCCCCTTGGAAACACCAGCAATTAGGGTCAAATGAAACTCCATAATCCTTCTAAATTTCTTTCATGCTCGTCTCCAGTATTTACAGTTACCTGTGAAATTCATCTAATAAGGAAAGACAGGCATCTTTGAAAGGCTTGAGATAAGACAATTTGAGCAGACACATTTTGCCCTGTTTCTCATCAAAGCATTTAAAATTACAAAGTTTATGCTTTTGTATCAGATTTGCAGAGTATTAACATTTAAATAAGTTTTAAAAAGGGGCCAGATATATAATCTAAACCCAAAAATTAATAAAAAGCAGCCATCTTCCTCTAAAGGCTACAATTAATCACTGTGATGAACAGAGAGGAAGCAATCCATCTCACCATGCCATAGAGCTGATGTAGCTCTTCTTTTCACGTACCACACAAGTTAATTATTATGAGCAGTTGTGCTTAGATTAGAGGAAAATTTACTCCATGAAACTAGGCATTGAAGGTATCTATTCATCTCAAAGCACAAATTTGCCCCTGTTTGTTTGGAGGTTTGCTCACATGTAACTACATCAGCAACATGGCCCCGCACAAAACCCATCCCATCTCACAGGACTGAGTTCTGCACTGCTTTTTGTGTGCTCCACTAGGTAAACATTTCAAAAAGGTACTGAAAAAGTACCCACTGGTCAAAGCAACTCCTCACAAACAGGGAAGCTCTGAGCTGTCCCACAAATTCTCTCCTGTGCCCTGAACAGGGAAAGTCTGTGACCACATCCCACGTTCTGGGGGTTGGAATGCAACAGAAGAGAGAATCCCCCAAACACCCTCAAGAGCTCATGTCTGCAGTAGCTGCTCACTTCTGCAGGCCCATTTATGCTGGATTTCCTCAAATGCTGTTAAGTGCCTATTATGAAGATGCCCTCCAGGAGCACAGGGAATAAATAAGCAGCAGCAAAGGCCCGTGGTCAGTGAGGGCAGTGGCTGTGCAAGGCCACGTGTCCCAAGAGCCCCGGCACGTCCCGCATCCCTCGAGGCTGTGCTGATCCCCTTCACCCTGAATTAAATACAGGCTGCAGGAGATGGCCTTGAACAAGCCTGTTACATTTTAATAGCTTAGTAAGATCCCCTCATACTGCATACCCTACATCATATTGCAAATTCACAAAGATGCATTGCGTTGTTTTCCTCTTGTCACTGATAATGCAATTTTTAGCTTAAAAACACACAAAGAGTACCAAGGTGGCAAGAAATAACCAGTTTCAGGCACCTCCTCTGCCCACACAAAGACCAGGATAAAAACTAAGATAAAGAAAGTTTGTATCTAAAAGACAGTAGGAAAGAGATAACTCGGGAGAAATTTCCATCACCTTGGGGCACATCAAAGAAAACAAATATATGATTGCAGGGCTGAAACTTCAGCGCACTGTCAAAAAGAAACAATAGTACTGACCTGAATTGATCAGAAAAGCGGTAAAAAGTAACATTTGCTACAAGGCTTTACATCCAAGATCCAAATTTAACACTACAAAATACCTTCCTTCAGAAGAACTCTATCAAATACCAGAATATATTATTCAAAACTTTCCTTATTTCACAAAGCCAATATCAGCAATCCTTTAATAAATGATGCAAGCACCTGGCAAAACCAGCAGCTGCCAGCAAAAAAATTGACTTTAGAAAAATCTTTGTTAGAAGGTGACATATTTTTCATTACTATCTATTGCCATCAAGGTATAGAGATGGCTTTTTCTTCTGTAGTAATTTTATTCCAGGGGAATTCCAATCTTTTGGATGAAGTTTCACTTGATTTATTATAAATAAAGAAGACGGAACCTTCTCCTGAGTCTTTTCAGAAGCAAATTGATGACGATAAGGGAAGTGGAGAAGGGTTGTTTCCAACAGGAAAAATGTTTGGAAGTATTACTACTGCAATCATCAGACTCGGTTTAGAAAGTGCTAAACACACCACTCAGAATTTTTAATACTTCTGAACATATTTAGAAACTGTGCAAGCACAAAAGAGCACCACTGGACACCCAAAGCAAATGTAGTATCGACCAGTTCACAGGCACCTGCTGTATCCTCACAAGTGCAAGCACTTCATAAGCATCCCTGTCACTTCCAGTTATTCTTCTGTCACTTTAGTGCACCTGTTTGAAAGACAGATGCTGGGAATTTTGAAAGACAGTTTGATTCAAGGTTATTCATTTATTCCAAAATTGAAAATTCACGTTTAAAACCTCTATTGCAGACATAAAGCAATTGGAGTAACATTAATATACAAATTCAAAGTCAACAAACATGACATCAGGATTCCTTTTTTACATTTATAGCATGACACTTCTAAAAAAAAATCTTGTGCGTGAAGATTTATAGTAAGCCGTATTGATGAGCTCTGCCATTTAGAATACTAATATTCATGGTAAGTATTAGTTCTTAATTATTGAAAGAAACTTTACTCAATAATTTCTATTAAGAAGTGCTTTCTAAGTAATGCAGAAAAAGGGAAAATGCAAACTGAAACTTTTATCGTGTTCCTCTGAAGGAAAATCCCCAGACAGGTCAAACCTCGGGAGTCTGACAATGAACAATATATGCAATAAATCAAACTCTGCATTCCTTTCAACATCTCCATTTTCCTTTCACCAAGAGTTGGGTTGGTTTGTTGATTTGTTTTTCTGTCTGTTGGTTTGGGTTTTTGTTTAGGGTTTTTTTGGGGGGAGGTTGTTTGCTTGTTTGGGCTTGTTGTTTTGGTTTTTTTTTTCCCAGGAGGTAAGATGTGGAAGTACAAACAATTGACAGAGTCCTTGAATGTTTCATTGATTTAAGCAGGATTGGCATTTCAACCCAGTGCTGTCTATTTCTCAAATTAAACCCCTTTGGTTCTACCACACTGTAAGAATAAACAACTGGTCTTCATCCTTCCAATTAATGGCTCTGGAATGTCTCACAGGCTGATAATCCACTTGACTGAGACCATTAAGGACAAGAAAAAGGTTATCTGGGTAAAGACTGTGAGAATAACATCTCTGGTGTTTTCCTGACAACTAAGAGTATAAAAGCTTTGTAATAAACTTGCTTATTTTTGGTCATGCTTCAACCTTTCCTATTTTAAATGTCTATTTGAAAAAAAGTTCTCCTTAAGGCCATTTTCAAGACAACCTGGATCTTATCCTGCTCAGCTCAGATGAATTTTTAACAATTTCCCTGCGAACCACAGTGGCCTTGGCATGAATTGTCTTTGGAGTTATAAACAGCACAACTGTGACATACAGGAAATTAAAATTTTATAAAAGCAAAAGTAGATCTAAATCAGTACTGAATGAACCTGCCTCCACATGGAGAGGTGAACAAGAAGGATGTGAAAATGTCATATAAAATAGCAAACAAAAAAGGAGACCAACTAGGACAGAAATACCTCAAGAACAAAGGATGATTCAATTAAATTGAAAATCCCCAAGAAACTACAAGAGTTTGCTCACTGCAGGATTACCCCATTGAACTGAGGTATGCCAGACACACACCAAACCCAGCAACACTTACATGAGCTCATTTAAAATACTAAGGATTAGAAATCTTCATGTTTCAGGCTGTAAGTGAAGAAAACAGAGTTTTAGGATGAAATGGCTATTTCTGATAAAGAGCACACACAAGACAGTGTGAACAGTCTGCCTACAACCACCCATGGCCACAGAAGAGATTTCTGCTCTGGTCTGCACCCTCCTCTGCACAAACCATGATGTGTCACCACCCAGGTCAACTGTTCACAGAATACAAATTTCTCAAGATTAGTGTGCAAAGTCTGAATCAACTGCTCGTCACTAGGATTTTAAATCACTGGAAGCTAGTGGTAAAAACAAGTCATAATTGCAAGGGCCTGTCTCCAGTTTGAGGGAGCGATTGCTCTTCATTATATCTCTCATTATGCCTTTCATCCTCCTGAGTAAGTCTCAGCAGAGTTTGGATCTCCTTGGACCTCTTTCATCTACTATACTCCGTTTAATGACAATCCATCATTTAAAAAAGGACCCCAAAAACGACTTTCGCCAACGATAGTTGCTTAGATCATACAGACTCCACACTAGATAAAAGAAATCTTGGGAGGACCAAAGAGAGCTGAACTTAATCAGAGGGATGAAAGACAAAATGAAAATCTATCTACCCTTACATTTTAAAAAGGAGTTTCCTTCAGATAAGACGATCCTGACTCTCTCCCTCTGTGCCTGTTAAATATGGTGCGAGCACTGTCAGATCCTGTGGGACTTTTATGACTGAGATGCTCCAGCAATTCCTGTAAATTGTACACATTTGGATGGTGCTGTCTGAGGTGACCGGGCCACTTCCTATTGATCTAAAACCCTTTTCCCCCCCTTCTTCCCTCCTTCCTCCTAATCAAGGCAGAAATACATAGCCTGGTAAGCTTTGATGTCCCTCTGCTTTACTTCTCATTATTTTGATCTTTTAACAATCCCTCCTGTTGGTACATGCCCTTAACGTGCATTTTCAGGGTCCGTGCCTTCTGGCTTCAAAAGACAGCTCTACTTGATTAAGGCATTTTATTCCTTTCCCCCAGAAAACAAATGCTCAGTGTGGTACTAAGAGGCTGATATTTGTTTTGTTTATCAGATAGGAACAGTATATAGTTAAGCCAGAGAGCCTGCTTATCCCCTTCTACAGAGTGGAATATACTGTCCTGGTTTTGAAGGAAATCAAATACACGGAATTTATCTGATGCAGTCTTCATCATCTTTATTTTACAGAAAGTCTACAGATCATTGAGTTGCCTTTAGATAAAATGCTGCACTGTAGATTGCTGTCAGGACAAATTCTCTAAGAGTCTCCTCAATTTTTATGTTGCTGGCGTAAGGCTACAGTGACAGAAATGACTCGGAGTCTCTCCTGCTATTAGTTCACGTCTATAAAGTAATGTCATGCCAATTCTCCTCCTGCCTATGAAATACTCTTAGAGCAGCTCTACCTGAGGTGGAAGCTGGGCAGACCCAGGCTGAAATATAGTTTTAAGTGTCCTCTGATGCCTGTTGACATCCCCCATTAAAAACAGGAGGGCAGTCCACCATCACTCTTCTGTGAACAACCTGTCACTGGCAAACCAGTATAAATCTTTCTTCCCCTTCTCCTATCAACTCACACCCAAAGAAAGAAAAATTGGTCTAGGGGAACACATTACCTGGAAGATCAGTGGGATATAATACAATATGAAGACAAATTTCCATGCCCCACTACAGTACCCAGCTGCAGATTCCAGCTGTGCACATTTGCATAGACACCTCTGCTAAGAACCAGGTTTTAAGAAATTGGCCAAGGATGATCTCTGTGAAAACAGGTAATTTTATTTCTCATAAATTAAACTACAGGAATATCAAAGGCAGAGCCGAAATGCTCAGAGAGATTGATCTACTATACCTCATATAGTCTCATTTGTACCCTCCCCTCCTGCTCCCAGTCAATTCTAATGCTACAAAACTGAAATTAATCCCATGGAAAATCTCTCTGGGAGAGGGTATCTTCCTCATTCCACTACATATATGTATGTATGATATTAGTAAGGCATTTTTGTCTCCTCCTCTATTTTAACTTGTTTCCCCCTTTGTGAAACACTGCCACACTTTTCTGCATGAAGCAAATCTATTATTAAATCTACAGTTAAAAACAGACCCAAGCCTCTAGGTAAACTGATAGAAATCTGACACGAGCAATCTGGAGTCGTGTAATCCCACATCCATACTGCAGTCGTCATTCTCTCCATCTCCTGTGCAGATATACACAGCTTACCAAGAATGAAGATTAATTTTAAAAGCAAAACCAAGGGTAAAGTTTCATTAAGCTCAAGAGATTTTAATTTGTTCAGTGCTATTCACTAGAGGTAGACTCCTAAATACTTAATTTCTTCCTCTTAATGAAATTTGGGTATTCTATTGAATCTATTGGCAAACCATGAACTGGAATTACCCAAGACAAAGTTTTGGTGTTTTTATCTGACCTCAATTGTTTGTCACTACTTATAGTGGCAGAAGGTGTTATGGAACAAAAATAAAAGGGAGGATTGCCTGTTAAATATATTCTGTTTTATGAAACAGAAGAATAAATTTCAGGAACTTGGAGATGAAAAGGAAAATGTAAGCAAAACATGATTTTATGATGAGTGCTTTTCTACAACAGGATAATGCCACTGATATAAGTCTGAATTCCAGACTTTCCTCTACAGTATTGCTGCTCACCTTTCTACAAGTGCAAGTGCTGCATTTGACTTTTTTTTTCTTTAACAGAAATTTCACTTTTCTGATTTCAGAGCATACTCAGATTTATCCAACACATATTTCTGGTGTGCCCTTCCACAAACTCACGATTTGTAGTTACTCAGATGTGTTACAGATGTGCTCTCTAGTTCATCATCCACACTGCTAGTGACAGCACTGATGACAGTCCAGAGTGCATGTGCCCTGTGGGAAGCTGTCAGGATCTGATCAGAAGCCATCTGAAACAGCCTTCCTGGCTGACAGCAAATAGCTGATAACAGAGCTTGGAATGGGTTTTTTCAACAAGTTGCACAACCACCTCGCCCTGCATTTCTCTAGGTCATACTTTTGTCCTGCACTTGGGAGGGTGTCACGTGGGACTGGACTCCATGTCTTCCTGAAGTTAAGAGAATATTATCTGTGCTGCTTTTCACTTACCTCATTGCCTGACCTCCAGCTCACTGCCTTATCAAGGAAAGAAATCGGATTATCAAAAACAAAAATAGCGAATCAATTCCGCTTTGGTTGTTTCTTGCCGCCTTGGTACTCTTTGTGTGTTTTTAAGCTAAAAATTGCATTATCAGTGACAAGAGGAAAACAACGCAATGCATCTTTGTGAATTTGCAATATGATGTAGAGTAATTGTAACTGTAAAGTGTTGGTGAAGTCCTGGGCAGACATGGCTGATAACAGATCAAGGCTCTTCATTCTGGAAAGGAAATCTCTTTCCTGAACCTCAGTGCCATCTTAGACAAACTCTGCTTCATGTTCTTTTCAAATGTATCACAAACAAGACTCAGCTCTTTTATTTACGCTGGTAATTACTTTTCCCCTCAATTATTTGCTCCCAATGCCACCAGCTGCCAGGCAGGTATCTTCTCAGCACTCTGGCTGGGACCACTCAAGTTCAGCTTGCTGTGCTGTCTGTGTCCCTGTAACCACCTGTTACATTCTAGATGAGAACCACCAGGAAAAACACTGACCAACAAATGAACACCCAGCATCACTCAGAATAAGGCTCAAGGTGCCATTGCCCCACTTGTCCTACCTCCTCCCTAATACTGGAGGGAGCTGTTGATGACAGGTAAGCTGCTGTCAGCTGGACAGACTGACACAGGACTGCTCCAAGAGCCCTGCTCAGAAAACACCACCAGTGAACTGGAGCAGTTGAGTCTCTGCCACATTTGCTATTGTAATTGCATTCCTTGTAAACTTCAGGTTATCACATTGCCTTCAACCTGTAAATTGCCACAAGATTCTAATACGTACCTCCTGAAATTGGTAATTCCGTGCAAAAGCATTCTGCAACTCAAATCACAATGATGTGTTAATTTAGCTAATAAGCAGTTATATTAACTATCTACAAAACAGAAAATAACTGTTGGGTGACTTATCTTACAAGCAAAAAGAAGGCAACGCTGGTGCTTTTTTGATGGCATATCTCATTATAAAGCAGTTACCATAAAATAATTGCAGGAAAAACAACAACAGTATATATGGCCATTACTGATGGATAATACATGAGATAATACAGCTAAAGAATGCCTGTTTGAAATATTTGTGTAGATAAAATCTTAACAGGCTATATCTAAACTCATCCTATTCATGCTTAATATGATGCATTAACTTGGTCACTATTAGACTTGTGATGACAGTACTGCCTATGTCTTACTATCCAGTAAGATTTCACTGGAACTATCACTGCATTTAGATACACTCAGGAAACTTAGATAGCAGATTGTTACCATTTTTTTCTTATGGTAAGTTCTTGGTCTGAATCAGTCTAAAAGCAGTCCTGTCTGCAAAGTCCCTACAGCTATCAGAAAGCTCCAGAGCAAGAACCAGAAACCTGCAATGAAGGAGACAGGAATCTTAAATTGCCCAAGTCTGGTGCTGCCTGCATCCCACGTTTTCACTGTCAATTCATACATCAACTTTTCAACTGTAACAGATTATATTTAACACTAACCATCTTAGCCAAGTCCATGTGGTGTGAATTTACAACCCAGTTAAAGCAGGAAAGGAAATACATCCTGTGTGGTCTTACAGTAGAGCAACCAAAAGAAATACACTCTAGAGATGCTCAATGGGGCTGTCCAGGATTGATCCACCCCGTGACCTTTGCTGAGACAGGGAGAGTTCTGTTCTCCAAAGCAAAGGAGTAGCTTCTTATTACTGCATTGGTGAGTCTGCATTGTTGTTTTCTTGTACATAAATCAATAAACTAGCTCTAAAAATATATTCCTGCTCTGTGTCACAGCATTTCTGTATTCCTGAGATGGGGAGCTACAGCTCTGAGAAGGACTTACTGTCTCATTAAGAGGGGGAAATATGGTCAAACACTCCAAATGAATCAAAGCAAAGTGGCAGGAGCAGGAGAAGTAAGACATGGCATTTTCTATTGCTGCAGCTTCTCCTCGCTTTTGGAAAGTAACTCGTTTTTTCATAATCATGTTGTCAGTGTATTTCCAGGACCAGTTTTTAAAGCAGAGTCTCATTAGACCCGTCTGGTCTTTAATACGTGTCTATTTACACCAATGACATATGAAGCAACCTTCAGACACTTAAAAAAGGCTTTCCATCCACTAATTAAACCGTAACAATCCCTTGTAATGAGGAACACATTTTTCCCCAAAAACTGTGTATCTCCCAGGTGTCTCTTCATGTCAGCACTGAAAGAGAGGTCATTCCTGAAGGATCCTGCATCACAAAAATCTGAGACCAGGAAAGTCACCAACAGCATCTGAAGAAGCAGCAATTCTCACAAAATCATGGAATAGTCTGAATTCAAAACCATCCAGCTCATCTCATTCCACCCTTGCCATGGGCAGAGACACCTTCCACTATCCCAGGTTGCTCCAAACCCCATCCCAGTGTTCAGTGGCCCTGAACACTTCAGAGATGGGGGCATCCACAACTTCTCTGGGCATCCTGTGCCAGGGCCTACCCACTCTCACGGTTAAGACTTTCTTCCAACTCTACTTTTTGTCATTCCTCCTTGCTCTACCATTCCATGCCCTCTCCAGCTCTCCTTCAGGGCACTGTAAGGGGCTCCAACATCTCCCTGGAATCTTCTCTTCTCCACACTGAACAACCCCACTCTCACCGTGTTTTACTTGAGTGCCCTGTCTTGGGGGCTTTTTGCCAATAATGCCTCAACTAAGTTTAAATAACAACCATATTTATTAGTTCTGAAGGCTACCTTTCTCTTTCCTATAGCACTGCTTGCTGAATAAGTTAGTCCACTGGAGCAGATATAAAAAATGAAAGTCTATTGTAATTAGTGTAATATCTTTTCAAGATAATACCATAAAAACTGCAGCCTCAGACAGCTGTCCTCTCTTTGGCCATCCTGCTTATTATTCACAGACAAACTCTGATATCTTCTGCATATTACGCAGTACATTTACATGCAATTTCAGTGAAAACACTCAGGGAACAGGATCTCTAAGTATCTATCTCTAAGAATCTAGCCAAGAGAAAGAATGAAGCTTGAAAGTCATTTCAGACCTCATTTTCCCTCAGTACAGTCATTGTCCTAAATAGGTACACATAAACACATACTGTTTTTCTTTAGAAATAATTTATATGAATTCAATGTTCTTACATAATCGGCTAGATATGACAGTCACTGAAAACTAAAATCCTCTTTTTTATACTACAGTCAGGGTATGGACAGAAAAAAAATCTAAAAAATGGATGCTCCAAGGGAGAGAGAGACTGATTATCTTCAGAGGTAAAAGGGTAATTGCTGCCACATGGTAAAAAAGGAACCAGGCAAATTCATATGAATACTCTTTGGAGAAGAAGCACTTCCTGGCTAAAGATGCTGTACATTATGTAAGGCAATTACTGTGTGGAGTGGTGGTGATACCTCAAATGCAAGCTCCTTCACAGGATGCCTGAATATTGCAGGAAGGCAGCATCTCTCTCTTACACCTGGGATTCTTCCACTGCTGGCACAGATTCCACTGAAAACACCCACAGACTTACATTTAGGACAGAAGGGACCTCTGAGGATCCAATGCTCTAAGCTCTAAGCAGGATCAACCTCAAAGTTAGAAAAGGCTACTCATGACTTTCTTTTGTTGAGAGTTCAGCATTTCCAAGCAATCTACAGTCTCTCTGGGCAACCTGGGAGTTTCTCTCACTCCAGCCTATGACTTATCTTCTGTTACTTCACTGTGCCCCTCTGGGAAGTGTGGCTCCATCTCCTGTGTGAACTCTACACTAGACACTCTTCTGGGCTGAACAAACCCAAATCCCCAGCCTCAGCTCACATGCTAGTTCAAAAGCAAGTCCAAAACCCTCTTCCAGTGAGGAATGACAGGATCACAAGTCCTCCAGTGTTGAGGTTTACAAGTTAAAGAGCCCCTGCAAGGCATGTAAGCAAACACCTCCCCTGCCCAAAGGGCTGCTCCCTGACAACACAGACCACTCTGCACACTCCTGAGGAGTTCAAGTAGCAGCAAGGAGAGGCATTAACAAAACCTTTATGAAAGTTTCCCATACCAAACACTTCTACAGATAAGATACAGAATTGCTGAAAACTCAGCAGTTTCTTTTCCAGACACAGAATGGTCAGTTAGCAGCTGGGTTTCAGCTCCCTTCTTTGTGGAGATTACTGCTCTTGTTAATACAAAATATCTTCAAAAATTTTCTTCCATGGGTTTCATCTGAGATCTCATTTTCCTGAGACCCCGCTCATCTTTAATAATACCCAGCAGAGTGGTTCTATCACTACATGTAATTAGGAAAACCAAAGCTGTTACAAAAGCCACAGTTAATTACAAAAAGTGATCGTGGCACTGAAACGATTTTTGCTTAAACTCACCAAGGTAGGTTTTTCACAATTACCCTAGAACAGCACATAGCCTAGGTAATTATGGAGGGCTCTCCACAGAGTAAAAGTAAGTGTGATACTTTTCTATTATACTTCTAATTCTGTCAGAGTAAGATTAACACAAAGTTCATGCACCTACTAGAAAACAAAGATTACCATCCCTTCACACAGACTGAACAACACAATTTACAGATTTGATAGCCTTGTGGAAAGGTTTGTGGTCAAAACCTAAAGATATTTACTCCTTTGAGTTTTAGTTTAAAACACATTTCTTCTTTCAGATACATCCCACATACTGTCAGGGCTTTTCTTTCTTTTCCTTTGTTTCCAGATTATATAAGAAATTCATTTCATCTTTAAAGAACAGCTTCTACCTTTGTGAAGGAGTAAATTATTATGTCAAGTTTCCTCAGTTAGCATACCCGTATAGCAATTTTTTTCAATAAAAATAACCTTTTGTTAAAGGTTTCATTGTATTTCCCAGGAGACTGGTAACAGCCACATCTCCAGCCATCTGCAGGCACCACTACAGACTGATGCATACTCTGAACATTCTTCTCAACACTTCTGTTCAGACAATGAGACCACTAATTTCTAAGTGCTTAATTATGCCAAGGGCAAGAGCTTAAAGCCTTTACCCATGCTGAACTTCTTCAACAGTCTTAATGAAAATCAGGCCTCAGGCAAATCATTAGTAAAATTCAAAATCATGAGGAAATTATCCTTTCCATTTTTAGCACAAAGAATGGATTACTTCATAAAGGCCTATAGATAATTCATTTAAAGCTCACACACTTCAGCTTTAGGCAGAAGATCAGGTTAAGATATTTGAACATCAAGCACAGATACTCCGAGCTATTGTGTTAGCGGCACTTTAATGTATAATGGAAGCAGTTCCCAAAACACTTTATTTCATAAAGTACTTCGGTTAGTTTCCAAATTATCTGCTGCAAAAGAGCAAAGACCCTGCTGCAATGGCATCTCCAACCCCTGAAGCAGTGGGGGCTGGAGGAGGAGGACTCTTACCCCGGGACTGCAGCCCGTGCCCACAGTCCTCGCCGGGCCCCTGCCGCACCGACTCCGGCACCAGCACACACGGGCTCCAGCCATGGCTCTTCCACCTGCAGCAGGAACAGACAACAGTGAAATGCTTAAAACTGGAAAGCAGGGAACGGGTCTGAGCAGAAACACTCTGGAGAACTAATCATATTATGCTGTGGGGACTCTGGAGTCACAAAGCTGTGATTACTCCTGATACAAGCACTGGGAACTGGAATTCAGATGGCAGGTTCACCTTCTAGGAAGCCACATCCTTGTCCAACAATGCTCCCTTTTCTCATTTTTGCAGGGCATGTTTCAAAGTTAGGTAACGTACACAGGAAATAGCTCCAGTGGGCTTTGTCACCAGGCTCTCCTCCTGCTCTCGTACAACTGATGCTGTTCCCAGTCTGCATTCCGTGCTCCCAGGTGTGCCAGCCATGGGAAGCAGCTTCCCCCAGCACCACGCAGAGCAGAGTGTTGTGTTCCCTGCCTGGCACTGCCTTCGGCTTCACACTCTGCTCCAGGACCATCTCCTGTGGGATGTGCAGGCTGGAGATTCATATGCAAAGGAATAATGCTTTTCTGTTTACTAACACTGCACAACAGATGGGCCACAGAATCTTAATGAAGAGCAGTGAGTAACTGCTCTATTGTATTATTTGTCTAATCAGAACTTTTTAAGTGTGTACAATTCATAGGAGTGAGAGTACCAGGGGAAAAGACAAGAGTTTCTGCAATAAGCATGCAATTATGATTAAGGCACTCTAGGGCTTGTGGTCCCAAAATAGCTTACATTGATTTTTAGATACAATGAGGGGGAAGTTCCCAGTAACAGCTTCCTTACACACATCAGACCATGAGGTTACTATTTCTAGGAGCTGTGTCTGCTGGTGTTTACCCTGATAATGGCAGATCTACTGAAATCTCCAGTTTGAACTCCACTCTTACACATTTTGCAAGGTACATTATTTATTTTAAACTCTGCATTTTCCACTATTATGTTATTTGCTGGTGAAAATTGTGCAGGACAGGAGTCATTTCTGGAGAAGTGGACATCCTGAGACTGATTCCAAGCTAACAGTTTTTACCTATACACTGGACAGATGGGAACATCTTCACATTCCCTTTCCTCATACAAGGTGTCTGGACATGCCTGTCCCCCATTGGCAGAATCCTGGAGGATAATCCTGTAGCGGGACTGCTTAACTGCAGTGGCATTGCCTGGAAAGCAAAAAAAAAAAAGTCTTTCAGACATGGTTGTCATTCCAAGTTAAGTGATTTAGTGCCTTGGTTAGAAGCATGCTCTGTGTTTCATTTATATTTTGAAACTGTGAGCACTCTGTAACATTACTTCCTTTAGAATTACCAGCAGTTCAGCAGGACAGCTGCTGGAAGGATGATAAATCAACAGCCTAAGAAATGCATCAAAAATATCTATTTAACAGAACACCAAATCAAGTAAGAAAATAAATAAATAAATAAGAAAATAAACACCTTAACTGGGGAAAAGAATAAAAACCAACCAAACAAACAGTCATAATGGAAGATTTTGTTTCTGAGAACACATTCTGGTGGTCTCAGGCTGCTACCAGTAACCCATCTTTATGGCTCTAGAAATCAGAGATGATCACTTGCTGATAGGAAAACCATTGCAACCAACAGAGGCTAACTCTCTACTTAACCTGAGTTGATGCAAGATCAATCCATCTAGAAACACAGTTCACAAAATCCATGGTAGAAGATGCAGCAGGAAAGACAAAACCAAGATTTATCTATTTGTCTCTACAGCTAAAGCAAACACAATCCTTGGCTGTGTGAGTGGTAAGAACAAACAGAGCTGGTTTAACCACTGCACATGGCATTCATCCTTCTCTGGCTACTGTATTCACACTGCAAAAACAGGTGCTAGAAAAGTAAAAAGGGATCTCAGAAGAACTCCTTAAAGGATTACAGCCCAGGTAAAAAGCTTTAAATAATGGACTTCATCAAGTCTGTCTGAAAGAGGAAAGCAGTGTGCCAGTAAGCCCACTACGAGTACTCTTTTTTCCAGCTCAGAATAAGAGCAAAGCTGCAGCAGCAAAATTACAATGTAGTAGAGTAGAAGGAAAGCTTACAAGTCAGATCATGAACACGAAGTACAACTACAGATCTGAGAAAAATGGAAACTGTTGGCTTTTAAAATACCAAGACATACAAGCCTCCACTGGCAGATGTGCCACCACTGTGAGATCACTGCCAATGGACACTGGACTGGCAGGAGGCTGCTCACCATGACTGCTGCCCTGGGGCAGGAAAAGCACAACCAAAGACAGCCCTCTCCTGCTTCTTTCACAGCCACTACCTGAGGCAGCTCTACAACTTCCTACAGTCTCTTTTCACATGCCTGATTTGGTGCCTGTAAAGCTTCACAAAGAGCCTTTCCTTAAAAATTTAGCCCACATCATCACTCCTGGAAATTAAACTGTTTTACCTTCTGTCCTCTACCTGTTTATCCCTGTCACCTAATGCACACCCTTTATGAAACATAAAGGTTTGCATCCATTATTCTGAGTCTTCTCCTCTCTAAACTAAGCAAACCCAGCCCTCTGTAGGTCCAATTCAATTCCCTCTGTTGCTCACTTTCTCACAACACCGTGCCCAAGGACCTGCAGCCTCCCCAGGGCACAGTTCAGTGACTCCTTGGGGCTCTTACATAGAACACCCCAGGAGTTTGAAAAGCCTGGTAGGAGTTTTAGCATTTCTAACTGCTGACTTTCATTCTTTCTGTAGTCCATTGTATCTCCAGAAGTGCCTGAGGCCACAAAGACTATTTAGGGAGCACTTGACACACAGAAGAGACCAGGAAAGCTGGGACTCTTCTGCTTGGAGAGAAGGATCTTATCAGTGTGTATCAATAACAGGCAGTAAAGGAGACACAGACAATTTACACTGTGATATCCACTGTGAGATTTTTCAAGCAGCACCCATTTAAGAGTGATTTAATTTAAGCCACTGTTCGTCAGCTTCCTGATAAAAGTTTAATGTGTCAAAAATCCACCATTTCCCTTAATTAGAAGAGCTGTGATGTTAAAAAAAAAAGAGGAGATTAAATTTATTGGGGACAATTTGTTCTCAATAAATCCTTACTGGCCAGTTTATTACAATCTGATTCTTGAAATGTTTATATCTTGAGTAATAACTTGTTCTTGTGGCTTTCTACGTAATTAATTTAGGATGGGCAATCTACAATTTTCTCGACCTTTCTTTTTGGAGGTGCAGGGGAGAGTTTTGGTTTGGTTTCCCTGGGAATTACTGAGTTTTAGTTCTTTAAGACCTTATTTCTCACCCACAAGACAGTCACTTGATGCTCTGGCATTACTCTACTACTTCCTTCTTCTTCACACAACCTCACTGACATGTGAGTAGCTACTCAATAGAAACACTCCTTAGTACATTCTTCTCCTGGCTGCAGACAGGAAACACTGGCAGCACCTGCACATTCCCCATGTTGTGCTTCCCCCATTTCTCAGAAAGTACATTCATCTTCCCCTTATTTTTAGTCCATTTATGCAATTTTCACTATCTAATATCCTCTAGCTCAGTTTGCATCCTTGCATTATTGATTTCCAATCTTTGTGAAAGAATGTGACACTCCAAAAGGAAACAAGATCCTGAACAGCTCTGACAGTAAGATAAAAAAAGAGCTTCTCTGGATGTGTGTGGTGCTCTTCTTCATGGTTTGAGCCTTGAACTTGCAAATCCCATATGGACCTACACATACCTTGCTCCTCAGTGCTACTGACTTGCTATTAGCACAGTTTGAGAATAGAAATTAGAGTCCAGGAGGGCTTCAGCCCTTTGGACAGGCTCTCTTGGAGCTTCCAGGTCTTCTGTACTCCTGTCTGCATAGAATAAGTTCCCAAGAGGTGAAGATACCAATTCCTGCAGTTCTTTGAAGTCTATTTACACTTTTTTTCCCCCTAATGTCTTGTGATATTGCCATCTTTCCCTTCCAAGAATCATGAACTCTATCACTTTGTGATGATTTTCATTCAAATTATCTACCACCATTAGAATCCTACCCATTCCTTTCCTATTAATCAGTACCAAATCTAAATGAGCTTCCCACAATAATTTTCTCCACCTCAAGAAACTAAATTATCCTCAACATTTATTGCACCTTATTCAAACCCCATTTTCAAAATTGAATTTCCTCACTGGCTTTTCTATAGCATTCCTTACAAATGTTAATGAGCATAATTTTTATATTTCAGTTAAAATTGCTATAGCCTGATTTTTCCAGAGCACTAGCAGTGTGGAGGACTGTCCTTTTAAAGCCACACTGATTTCCAGCATGGCTATGACTGTTTGCCCTCCTGGAAAAAAGGTAAAGCCTCAAGATCTAAAGACCATCTTAACTTCTCTGTCCTTGACTTTGTAACTCAGATAATGCTGTTTGAGAATTTAAGGGGTGCCTTACCCTCCTGTGCCGCCAGCCTCCATTCTCCTCCCTCACAGCACCATACAATTCCTACCAACCCACTCTTACTCCTCCTTGCATCTTGCATCCTTCCTTTCTCTGTCTTTCACCCCCAGGGCTCACAGAGCTGCACCACCATTCTCAGGCAAAACCCCCTTTTCACTCCTGGAACATGTGCTGTATCAGGTCCAGCTTCCACAGAAAATATTCAGCTTCCCACTCTGCTCCTGACCAGATGGAAAGCCAGAGTCTGGTCAACACAAGACTCTGCTGACACAAAAAATAAGGACAAATTTTCTGAGATTTTAGTCACCAAAATCAGTGCAGTCTCCAATACCTTTGTAGAGATAAGAGCTCTTAAATCTTTTTCTTAGAGCACTCTGGTTGTGTGTTTATGAGTACTGAAGTGGCAGATCATGGACTGTCTGACACAAGGTAGAGGTTGCTGGAATTTCTTATTGTAGCACACCATGCATTTTATCCACTTTTACCCCATCTCCCTTCAAACCTGATTTAAGGCATTGGAAAAAAAAAGGGCAGCTACTATCTAACATCTCATATGAACTTGTTTACAGAATTGAGTAACTGTGAAATTCCTAACCTTCCTCCTGGAAAAGCAATGCCCAGAAGAGATAGTACTTGCAGGTACCATCTATTTTCAGAAGGAAAATTAAAAACATTATTTATTGTTAGTTGTTTGCTTTTTCTAATCTCCCTGTTTTAAATCTGTGCTGACAGACCAGGGAGTACCTCATCCATGCTGAAAGTTGTTACCTCTCCAGGCCACCTTCACCCACAGGAAAGCAGGTGACAGAGGAGAATCCACCTGCTGCTCATTCAGCCCATTTCAAATCCTGAAACCACCCTACAGATTCCTTGACTCTTTTTCCAATCCATCCTCAAAGTCCAGGTAAAACAGATACATTACAGAAGACTGCAGCAGACAGTTGCCACCTTTAAGTATCTGCAATGGCAGAGAATCAATAACTTGCAACAACCTCCCTGCTCTGCCTCCCCAACAGGTGCTGGGATTCAGTGGCACTTCCTCTGTGAATTATGTTGTCTGTCCATCTGTTGCTGCCCTAAGTTCAGTGCTGTCTGCACTTCTGAGGCAGGAGATAATCTTCTGCCACAAGACAGACGGTTGTCTGATGACATTTAAATGTAGGGAAAATGTCAGCTTTTTTATTGTGAGATGGTAAACTCGGATGTATTTCCTCAGATAAACTACAAACAGCTCAACTGTAAAGTAAAGGTAAAGTTCTGTGTAAAGCTGATTTAGTGATTCCATGTTTGTCTAAGTTCTGATCTTATGCTGGTACACAATTAATTTTAAATCTGCCAGGCAATACCTGTTCCCGTCTGATCTGATTAGTAATTCACCATCTGTATATTGCTTTCATTAAATACGACTTTTCTATAAAAACAACCACAACACCCCTAACAACTCATGTAGGTATAGTGGCTTTGAAATTTCATTATCATGCTGAGGTTTTAATTGTGCAATGCAAATTTAAAAAAAAAAAAATATCTTGCAATGCGGCCATATCAATAACAGACAGCAGAAAACAAACTCCCTCATCTAAGAAGTTTTAATTTAGAATTATATTAAAATGATAACACTGCCAAGGAGGTTAAATAATTAATTTCTTCTCATTTTAATTGTAGACTATTATTTAATAAACAAAGTAATTTACCAGGTAATTTATTCTACTCCTTCATAGGCAGCTCATTTAAAGTCTAAAAATAAATTGCTAATTAAAACAGGATTCACTGTTTTAGAAAGCAACTCATTTTTCCTGTAAAATCTAACAAGGACTATGCTAAAGCATCCACTGATAATCTTTGAAGGGCAAGGAAACTACCAACAATAATGAAATATTCTGATAACTTAGCAGACTTTCATCTCAACGATTAACGAAACACAAATTTGTCAGAAAACCCAACACTAGAAGATTATAAAAAGAAACTTGGTTGTACACTTGTTGTGCCTCAAAGTTAACCAACAAGATCAAAGAGATGTTTGGCCCTTGAAAAGCCACAAAGCACAGGAGGTACTTGCACAACCCTGTACGTACACCCAGGTTGATCAAGAAAATGACATTCCACATGTAAGCAGCTCCATGTACAGCCATACAGCACAGGGGCCTTGGAGTTCTGACTCTGAAGGCAGAAAGCCAGAAGGATTTTTTTCCAGCTAAAGAGAATTCACATCTCCAAAGCTGCTCATGAGGATCCCACCCATCCAAGAACATCAACTCAAGAGTCAAGGGCCAAAGTCCTCAGGTCCAAACCTCACGCAGATTAATGCCCTAAAAATTATTAGACTGGTGTGAACTCCATCTGCTACGTTTCTAGGCCAATGCTCCAATTTTCCCCCCAAATTTTGACTTCTTAAAGGCTTACCAGGCTGACAGGCCGTGGGACAGGGTGTCCACTCACTGAACAGTGTAACAACACAGTCCTTCCTGCAGGGGAGGAGACACGGCCGCACCGCCTCGGGCCGGACAGACTCCGGGCACCTACAGACCCAAACACGGATAAAACAAAATAAAAACTTAAAACTGTGGAGAAAGATTTTATTCCTAAGATTTTCACAGGGCTGTGAGCACGCTGCCATGGCAAAGATAGAACTCTTGGAAAGAGCAAGTCTTATTTTTCTTTTCACTCACGCAACCCAGCTGAATTTAGTACATTTCAAGGATGAAAAAAAAGAGTATTTTTTTTAAAAATGGGGAGCTCGGCTTGATGACTACAGACTAAATGTTTTGATGTCATTGACACCAAAATCACAAAGCTTATGGGAGTAAAACAGATATATTTATTACCAAAGAAAGTGAGTAGTTATGTTTATAAAGTAGTCCTGTTTTAGCACAATACACAAACAGCCTTCAAACCACCTGTCTGTAAGGGCTGATGACATATTCCTCAACTTTCAACCTCCAAGGAACACAAAAATAGCTTCAAATGTAATACAGTATGAAGAGCTCTGTGATTTTTTTCATTCATTTTTAACTCCTACATGGAAAACATGTCATACATGTTCTAATAAAAGTTTCAGACATAGTTAATATATGAGGACTTGAAGAGCAGAAAAGGGACAATTTTAGGGGATCAGTCAGATCTTGCATAACAAGTGGGTGAACAGGAAGGGAATTACTCCTTATTAATTTTTGTTAAAAAAAAAAAAAATCACTCAACAACACTTAGTAATGCTTGCAACCCAAAAGTGATCCCATTTGAAGGAGGAATGTGCCACTAACCCATACAAGAAAAAAAAAGTTAAAACCACGATTCAGCTATTTTAGAGTTTACTTACCCCCTTCAGTTCCATTTCCCCTTACACCACCTCAAAAGTGGAGGGGGAAAACAGCTATTTTAGGCATTACATAGCTTAGTATGTATATGTTTAATTAGGTAAATAATGTTAATATATGTTTAATTAGGTAAAGTTCATGCATATCAATGCATTTGAGACATACCAGGTTTCTTTTTATTTAATTAACCCCATTAACCTCAAAAATTTTAATTAACTTCACTGAAATCAGCACAGTCTGCTTACACAAACAGCATTGTTTTGAGAGTTACAATAGGAAAGGAAACTCGGTTCTAAATCTCTAGACTCATTAATAGTGTGAAAATAATTAGCAATGTCTTGATTTTTCGATATTAAGGAAAACATCTGTGCTACTTATTTTCCTCATTTAGTAAAGCAAAGCAAAATTTGGGATATTTCTACTGCAGAATATGTAATTTTGTTTTGTTGCTATCACATTATGGAAGTTATATAAACCAAGTGAACAATATAGATCACACATATGGTGCTGCCTTATTGGAGTGTAAATATAATGCAAAATCTATTTACTTTTTCTATTTTATTAGAGCACTGCTAATAACATGTTGCTGAACATTATATTCAAACGTATTTTATATTTTCCTCACACCTGTCCTTCAGGGAAAATATTTGCAGGAAACTGTAAATTAGAGTAACAGAGGAGCTACAGCAAAAAATCTCCACCACTGAAAGCACGTTTTTTTGCTTGGATTTACATGAAAAGTTAAAATGGGCTGGATATTTGGTTTTCTTTACCTGTTACAACAGTGACGGAGTAGTACCCGGGGAGTTAGTCCTGAAATGAAATTATTTCAATGCTGCAGAAAATGCATCTATACCACATGTATTTAATTTATAAACACTAACAAGCTTTCTTTTAATACCTTTTGGGGGTGACCTGGCCAGAGCTGCTCTTCCTGCAGGAGACTTTCCTGGTCTGGATGCCCACCCCACAGGCAGAGTCCCCGCTCCAGGTGCTGGTGGTGTCGAGGGCAGTGCCCAGCACGTCCTGGGAGCAGGAGCTCCAGGGAGATGTTTCCCAGAAGAAATGCACACACGGGTGCTCGTTGCAGGAACGCTGCTCCTGCAGGGCTCGCTCAGGGGGACAGGCTTTTCCACCTGCAAAGGGTCAACAGAACACCAGATCCTCATCTCAAGGTGTGTGGCAAAACAAAGATGCAGAACATGAAATTTTTTTAAAGTCCTGTTTGCACAATATCTTCTCTTTTCCCACCCCTCGTTAAAAAAAAAAAAAAAATAAAGCTTAAATAAAGCTGTTGACCTTTATGGCTGTAATAACGACCTTCTAAAATATTGTTTCCTCATTAAACTAGCCTTGCATAAAATTGTATTCCAATGCATAATGGAAACAGAAATAGGCAAAGGATATTTCTGAGTTACTTTATCAATAACTCCTACACACAGCCAAGTTAATTCCATTTAAATGCCTGTATCACTCAGCAAACATGCAATCAGGTTTAAAGACAAATTAAGCATTGTTTTTATGTTCATTCTCCTTGCTAATCTCCCAAGAAGGAACATCTCTCTCATATTTGGACTCTATTCACACATTGCCTTGAAGATTTGAGCAGCAGAGGAAGCTGAACTGTAATGACAGCAGGATGCATCAAATGACACCCACATCTGCAAAACTAGGAGGGGGGAAACTTAAAATACACGTTTTGAGTGTAAAGCCTTCACTTCTCCGAAGCACCATCCTTCAAACTCATGTCCAAAGATTTTGCTAAACTGCTGCACTTTGTCACCAACTGGTGACAAAGCCCCAAAGTACAGGAGTTTGAAGAGCCTCCCCAGAAGCTGTTAACACTCCAGCCAGCAGCCTGAATTTATCCTGTAATAAGTAATGCAGCGAAATTTAACAGTAAGCACTCTCATTTTAGGAAGAAAGAAGCAAAAATTACTAAAATCAAAACCATTCTCCTCCAAGAGGGAGAACCCAGACAACTTTGGACACAGCCAAAGTGCCGAAGGTTTTGAAAGAGCTGAAGTGTTGGAGACAGATACCACAAGGTTCAGAGCACATTTACACCCTACTAAAATCAGCAGGGGATGAAGGGATGTCAAAGGGATGCCTATTGCCTGGCAGGACTGACCCTCCTGAAAAAAGGTAAGGCTCCAAATGGTCACAATGAATAGCAGTGAGAAAAGCAGAAGAGAGAAACTGCCTAACCCACTGGATAATCATGTCACATTACCATTCATCTTTTCATGAAAATGTTATGTTCCACACAGTGCTCAGTCTCAGAAATGTTTAGGATGATGATGGAGAAAAAAATGCCCCAGACAACTTATTTCCTGAAGAATTTGACTTGGCAGGAAAAATGCAAACCAGTTATTTTTCTTGTGTGTTTGAGACCCATCTTAAAAATAAGTAATTGTAACAAGCAAATGGCAAAATGCTAGATCCATTTGTAAGGGAAAAAACCCCCAACTTTTGAACTTCTCAGGGAAAAATTAGAGTGTTTTTTTTTCAATACTATGTTAGTTACAATATGTTAATGAAGCTCTCCTAAACGAGGCAGATTTAACTCAACATAGTAAGAAATGACCCGTCCAAACTTGCCTGCAGCACTGCAAGCAGGAGATGCTGTTTTCATAGAGAGCACAAAGGCCTGGCCACTTTCTGCATTTCATTGACAACTTTTGTACAAAGAAAGCAGGACAACATGCCTCTGCCTGGCCACTCCAGTAGCCATTTACAGATTTTTTTTATGATGTTCAGCAGTTCCTATAATTCATTTTACACCTGCTGGGAGTGCCTGCTCCATGATCTCCTCTTGCACCAAGTTTCAGACACTTGCTGTGTAAAGGATTATCTTTTAAAACCTGATTTAAATCAAGTCTGCCAGGTTTCATCAACAGCTTCCTGATTATCATATTCTGGGAACAGACAAAGAGTTTGGAGAAAATGACCCAAAATTTCCATAAATCTTCCAACAGCAGAGCCACAGCTGACACTTCCTCCACTGACAGGGGCCAAACAAAGTGGCTTTGGCAAAGGTACCAGAGCTCTGTAGAAGTCAGGTGCTCAGCTGTGAGCTGGGTATGAAAAAGATAGAGAAAGCAGGTAATTTAAAATTGCCTTAAGATTGCAGTGATAATGGTATTAACTCCACTTCCACTCTCCCAAATTTCAATCACTATCTGCACACAGATGTGTGACTCTGCACAGCAAATTGTTACACCATTGCTACAGATGCACAGAAAAAGTCAGAAAATCTGATTTAGTTAATAGTTGAATAATAGTTAATTATTCCTTCCTGAGAAACTTCAAGTATTCAATTCAGAGTACACCCTTTTTAGGTTAGTGCCTTTTAGGCTGAGATGATTGTGCTTCTGTACTCCCAGAATTCACTCCTTCACAATTTCATTCTTGTAATTCCATGTTTTATCTGTTATTTGGATTACTACTTCCATGGAAAATATGAGACCAACTGCATTTTTATTTTAATTATTCTCTAGCTCACAGACTTCTTTAGTAGTAGTTATTATCATTCAATCAACAATTATTTTCATCCTGAAGGGTCCCAATTTCCTTCACAAGTGCTTATGAGGATGTTTATGTGAATACAGACCTTTCACATGAGTAAGGGTTTGCAAGATCAAGTCCTTACATTAGCCCAGAAACCATGGGTGGCTTAAATGATAATTTACAAAATAGCACTTAACAGAGCTTGTCCTGGACTAGATTTGCATCTAAAAGTGTTTTGCTGCTGCATTAACTGCACCTAGTTTTGGCACTAGCAGGTATTTTGTGTCAACAAGGCTTTAGTCTGTTGGATCTCTTCACATCTTATGAATTTTTATGCACTTGATCCAAGACCTTTCAAATCCTGTGTGATAAACCAACACATAAATTAATTACCATATTACCATACTGTACTAAAAGACTTCTAATACCAAATGGTTTGTTTAAACAGCTGTATCGCTGACATTAATATGTAAAAGAACAGATACATGACATGTCCATGAAGATCCAGAAGAAATGGCATACATTCATCAAGTGTTATTTACTTACTGCAACAAGCAGGTCAACACATTCCAGGTCTTACATTAAAAAAAAAAGAAGCAAGCCCTTTTCCATTTCCTCATTTTACACAGCTCACTGGTTTTAAATCATTACTGATACAGTCCCATGTAAAGACACTTGTGTGATGACTCTGTCATGCAGCAATTTTAATGGGAAAGGATGAAGCTCTCCAGAACCAAATTCACACCCAGACAGGCTCTCAACCAACAGCAATCCAGAGGCTGAAGTGAACAGTTTTAAACTGTGACAGAGTTTCTCCAAGTGACACATGAACTCCAGCCCATCAAGATCTGCCAGTCTCTAGGCAGAGACAAGCATTCAGTATTATCCCCAAGGAACTGGGATTAGCTCTGATCTAAACACAGTTTGGCTCAGGAAAGGAAGTCAATGCATTAAAGGAGCAGTGATTATCCAGGAATGTTCAGCACTCACCCTCAGCTGGAAGGGCCAGGATGGACCTGCTCCTGCTCTGAGTGCCCTCGGCGTTTTTGCTGGAGCAGGAGTGGGAGCAGGGGGACCACGGGGACCACTCGCTGACCACACAGTCCCTGGCACAAGGGACTTCACACGCCACCACCTCAGGATGGGGAAGCTCTGAGCACAGGTGATGTGGCACTTCTTCACCTGGAGCAAATGAAACAAGACAGACATGGAGGGAAGCACAGCTTGGTTCAATACCCACAGCCTGCACCAGACAGAATGACTTCTTGTCAAATGTCCACCTGCCTGTGCAGGAATAGGCTACAGAACAGCGTGTGGTGAGGCTGCAGGCTGCAAAGTGTAATACTTGAACAACCACCTTAAAAATTTATTCAGGAAAGCAAAGAAGAAAAAAAAAAAAACTTGTTTCAAGCTCGATGTGTGACATCTTGGCTGCAGTCCACTCTCTGAAGCAGGTAAGTGAAAGGAATGAGACAGTATCATCAACAGAAAGTTGTAATATATCAGCAAAACTAATGATAATTGCCCCGTATTTTCTAGCAATCTCTACCTACCGAACCTGTTTCTACAGTACAAATTGTGCAGGTCCCCAAAGAAGTCAGATTTCTTTTTCCTGTAGGCCAGAGAAGTATGTGGCAGATGTTTTGGTCCTTCCCCTTCAACCTCACCAGAACGAGCCACTCTTATTTCTGACTCTTGCTTCTCACCCAAAAAAGCTAGGAGATCTAAAATTATGAATCTGTTGGGCCACTACCATGCAAAAGAGAAATACGTTCTGCTGCAGATGAACCAGGGGACCTGGACCAAAGCAGACCTCCTGATGAGAGAAGCATCTTTCCAAAAAGAAGGAAGCCCTTTCAACAAGAAGGGACAGTGGGGAAAAACCTACCAACCAAAAGAACTACAGCCAGAATGAGCAGCAAAATAAGGCACATTAGGGATGTGATGTGGAATACAACACAGGGAACTATTGTTTTGAGAAAGGAAAATAAAATAAACTAGCTTTTAAATAAGAAATTTGAGTTATTACATAGAATTTAGAAGGACATCATAATTCACAAAAATTCATAAAATAAAACTCTTTTAGTACTGAATAACACCCAATGTCTTACAAATGCATTTCAAGCAATGAACAGTCATGACTGACTTTGCTACACTGTTCTATTATTTAGTATTTCTGGATCCTCAGGAAACTTCAGCTACGTATCTGAAGTTTCTAGAAGCTCAACTATTTATAAACAAAAAGGCTGCACTATGTGTTACCTCCTCTTTTGCCCTTATAATAGTTACAAACCTCTCCTTCAAGGTTTCTTTAATCGTGAACCTAGGAAAAAAAAACATAATGACTATCCAGGCTTAATTATACATAAGAAAAAAAAAAAATGGCAGAAAGTGCCTCTTTCACCTCACACTCCAGGAACAGGCTCCATAACAAGGCAGCCCAGGAAGCAATTATAACTGGGAGGGTAGAAAACTGTGCTGCTTTTACAAGAGCCCACATCTACAAGTAAGTAAGTAAGAGAGGCAGGCTGTGAGCACATAAAGCTGTCAACAGCACAGCGCTATTATCTGCAGATGCATCCCTAAATGAAGACAGGCTCATCGCCTTCGAGGCACAGATAAAACTTTTCAAGCGTATTATGAGAAGGAACAGCACATCCAGCAGGCAATCAGACTGCAAAATATGGTTAAAAATACTTTGGGTTTATACTCCCTTTTCCTTTGTGCTCACCTGGAAAGGCTCGGTGTGCCCAGTCTTTGCACCACCCCCCTACACAGAGCCCCATCCATCAGCATCCCAAGGAAAACCAAGCTGAACCCACTTTGACCAGCCCCTGTATCACCACTGCTGCTTTGGATGCTCACCTAATGCTGAGAACTACCTTCAGAAAAAAAAACACAATGTGAAAACAGCAAATAAACCTGTAAGCCTTATTCCAGCTGTCTTCCCGAGCCACTTAAGCGTCAAAATCCCCGCTAACGTTTTGACAGCTTGTCTGTACGGCAGCAGGGAACACAGGGCGGCCTGGGCAGGCTGATTTTAGGAGTCACTGGTACAGTAGCATCAAGAGATTACATGCTTGGGTGAAGCAGGGTGAAACACCTGTCCTCCTCTCCCATCAGTCCCAGGGAAGCACGTGGACAGCCAGGGACAGGCTGCAGAACCAGACAGGATGAGATGGGACACCGGTCCTGACAGTGCCAGCCCCACCCCTCCATCCACAGCACAGCTTATCTGTTACCTCAGGACTTTATGGCCAGAAAGGGCCATGATGTTCACCAAATTCTGAATTCAGCCCAGTTTTTTCCACCAATCAGACTGTGCTGCAGATCTAAGCATCAGAGAAGAACTACTTGCTGAAAGCCAAGAGAGCCTTTCCACTGACTTAATCAGACTTTAAAAAACCCAACCCACGCTTCTCAGAAAATACTTTAAACACTTGGGGCCCCTTTGGGGTGGCTTTTTCCACCCATAAGCTCATATGTCACATTGTGGGGTGAACACCCTGTGGGGAAAGGAGGCAAATACACTTTCAACTTCTTCCTTCCACGATTTTTCACACTGGATTTACAGCAGGTGACAGCAACAGCAACACTGCAAACAGAGGCTGCAATTCACAGTTCCTGGGCAAAGAAAGGAAGCTTTGTGCTTTGTTAGAAAGAGTTTACCACTGGGTTCACGAAGGTACAATTCAACACTCACTTTGATTTACTTTATAGCTCCATTCACCGTGTTCAGGTTTAATTACTGCCTTCTATTACTGCAGAAGGGGAATTTCTTCTGTACCAGCTGCCTGGCAGAGAATTCTCAGAAAACTACTGTATACTAAAAAGGGAGGTAATAATCTTTCATTTTCCATGAAAAATACTAGAACAGGATATAGCTGAAGTGTGCTTTATGCATTGTCGCAGATTTAAAGGGAATATTAAATTCTCAAGAGCTTCCAAACTGTCCACTCAGTACCTTGAAGGTGTAATTCTTATCTCACATATGGCTGAATAATCTTTCTAGATTTTCCATAATCTTTACATGCATAAGAGTGTTCTTTGGAGACAGATGGGGGATCCACCCAAATGCACTGAAGGAGCTGCCAGAAGGGCTCACCACATCACTCTCCATCTCTGACCAGAAGTCCTGGCTATCCAGGGAAGTCCCAGAGGTGATTGGTGACTGGAGGTTGGCAAATGAGACACCCAGCTACAAGAAGGGCTGGAAGGAGGATACAAGGAATTTCAGACCTGCAGCTTGACCTCAGTACCAGGGAAGGACATGGAGTAGATCATCTCAAATGCAACCACACAGCATGTACAGCAAAACTAAGGGATCATTCCTGGCCACCATGCACTTAGGAAAAGCAGGTCCTGCTTAACCAACCTGATCTCCTTCTATGACAAGGTGACTCACTTAGTGGATGAGGGAACAGCTGTGGATGTATCTATCTGGACTTTATCAAAGCCTTTGACACCACTTCTCACAGAACTCTCCTGGAGAAACTGGCTGCTCATGGCTTGGACTGGTGCAGTTTGCCGGGTAAAAACCTGCCTGGACATCCAGCCCCAGGGAGTGACAGTGACCGGAGTTCCATCCAGCTGGGGCTGTCACCAGTGGTGCTCTCCAGGGCCCAGCCCTGTTTAATGTCTTTACTGATGATCTGGACAAGGGGATTGAGGGCACTCTCAGCAAGTTCATAGACAACATCAAAGTGGGCAGGAGTGTGGATCTGCTGGAGGGCAGGAAGGCTCTGCAGGAGGATCTGGTCAGGCTGGATCAAAGGGCTGAGGCCAGTTGTGTGGTTCAACAAAGCCAAGAGCTGGGTCCTGCACTTGGATCACAAAACCCCCAGGCATCTCTCCAGGCTGGAGGGTGCCCAATGGAAAAGCACCTGTGGGTGCAGAGCACAAGCAGACATCATCACCTGGGAGCACAACCCACACAATCCAGCTTCTGATCTGCCAGAGGTGTAAGAATTGAAACAGCACCCTCAGCATCCCAACTGATCCCCCCTCACACACTCTTTATTTCATGCCTTCAGCACTGATTGTTCTCAGCCTTGCTGAATGCTTGCCTTTCTAAAAGAAGCTGTAGTTAAGAAAAATGTTACAGTTTTCTATTCAAAATGCTTTACTGCAAGCGTCCTGACCAACTCTAATGGCGTTTTTTTAAAGTGATTGCCTTTTACTTGAATAGTTTAGTGATTATAAAGCTAAATACTCAAGATACACCCAACAGATAGCATTTTATAGGAAAGATTTAATCCTTTTTCTTTCACGTCAGGGTGTAATAATTACAAAACAGAAGACAAGCATGGCATTTTTGTAAATATACTTGCTAACAAAGTAGCTCATTACCTAATGTACTGGTCCCCCAATTGAATTCTTTAACAAGGTAAGAGAGAAGCATCATTCTGAGTGCAATTTTTCATTCACCTAAAAGCAAACTAAATTGTTCCCAACAAGGGAAACAAAATAAGGAATGACCTAAAACCCTCCTTGAGCTGAAGAGATTGAGTTTTCCAGAAATTTCATTTTTTTTTTCACCGTCTTTTGCATTCCAGAAGGAGAAGCCACTCCCATTGTCATGAGTAATGCAGTCCATGGTGAGGCACTGAACCAACAGGAATGTTTTGTTTGGAACCAGTCCAATAATAAACTGCACCTGTCTGTTTTACACCCTGCCTTGTCTCTCTGGTGCACTGTCTCATTCGTCCCAGTGACCTGTTGTGCCCATCTCCCATGACACAGTTTTTAATTACTCCTGCCAAAGACATCCCTCCTGGCTCAGGAAAAAGGGAATGTCCACTGGACAGGAGACAACTAAGGCAGCAAAAATAAAAATCCCATCAGGCAGCAGGAATCGAAAGATCAACTCAATAACAAACCAAGAGTTCTCCTTTTGACATTCAATAATATAATACCATGCTCATTTTTTAGAAAGAAAAATTGCAAAGCCACTTTGAAGTTTTCAGGTTTGAACATGTTTGGAGCCTCAAGTGACCTCCACGATGGGAAAAGGCCCAAGACAAAGGAATTGCATTTTTCAGACTGTTCTGCACCGTTACCTAGAAGTTCAGAATATTTATTTTTGGCACAAGTGACTGCTTCAAAAATGCTGCATATTTAATGACAATTACCAGTTTGCCATCAATATTTCTCCTTGTAGCATTTCAAATTATTCAGTGGAAATAATGAAGCTGTCATCTAAAATACTATATGTATCGTAAAATTTTACGTCCCACTTAAATCTCAGAAAAGAATGACAATAAACTTTGATTAAATACTTGCCTGTAACAGAGTAAGATGTCAACAGGCAGCAGTAAATTCGGAGGGTTTCCTATTGACTGCATGCCAGTTTGCTGAGAGCAACTGCATGCAGAGAAACTGTGTGCTGGCAGGATCCTGGCCTGGGCACCTCATCAACTAAGGAAAATGTTACATTTAAACAATATTTTGCAATAACAACCAAATTATAATAGGAGAAATTTCTTATAACCCTCCTGAATGTCTTCATCTTATCACAACATCACAGATTTACTTTTCTCTCCCATGTTGCATAACCAGCTTTAGAGGAGAAACATCCAGGGCCTGCCGTGCTCAGTCATCTCCTCAGATGAATGTCACACTCCACTGAAATCCTGGCTCCTGGCTGACTTTGCTTAATGCCAGTCAACAGGTAAGAACGTGGGAGAAGAGAGGTGTCAGTTTGTCAGGAAAAGCAGTGGTGTATGGAATAAATTTAATTGCACTGGTCCATCACTATTATCAGAGCCCCACAAAAGGGAAGGGGATGCAAAAGAGATGAAGAGGAAGGGAGGTTGAGAGTGTGAAAGAAGGTGAAGCTGTGAAATAGAACAAGCCACTCACGACAGACAGGAGGAAACAAACACAAATAAACCAGGACATTCTTTGAGGAAGGAAAAAAAAACAAAAGAGATGAGACAATCCTTAAGGTTTTGACTTAAAAGACTTGGTTAAATGCCACTACAAAAACATTTTAAATCAACATAATGTACAATGGAGAGAAAGGGAATAACAATGGAGGAGTATAAGGAAAAGTCAAGACAAGAAGTACAAAAAAGGAACAGAGGCAATGATAATGAAAATGGAAAAACAATGTATGTCTGGAAATATGTTACGACATCTCCATAAAATCAAAAGTCTCACCCAAATCCCTGCATAATAGGCCATAGTCCTGTCCCTTACCTATGTCCAAGTGATCATTACAGAGATTATGAGAATAAGATGATGATGAGTATAGAAAAAAAAGCAGTATCTCTTTTTCTTCCCTATACCTCCTCTACTGCAATTTGGACTGTTCATCCACAATTCTTTTCTCTCTTTATGTAAATGCACTTAAGAAAACTCATTTGTGACTCCAAGGAAGCTCCACAGAAGCTCAGCACAGGAGAGGCACGTCAGTGAGCAGCTGCCAGGCCTGCAGAGAAGGTCCCAGAACAACTCAGTGCAGCATCTCCACACTCAAGGTTAGAACAACCAACACACCTGCAGGAGGTTACCCACGGAGAGATCAGCTCAGCTCTGTCTCCTACACCACACAAGAAAAACAAGTTGTCATTTAAAGGAATTTGCTGCACCCTCACCTGCTGAGCTTGGGCAGAGAAGCAGAATTAGCTCTACCTCGTGGCTGTTTGCACAATCCCTCCTGAATGGAAGAGAAATTGCTCAAGTGGCAGCTGAAAGTAAACATGGGTTCACTGTATCCCCAGAGAAAAGCACAGAAATTCAGGCTGCTGTTCCTAATAATTAACATAGCGCAGCAATCTGAAAACTAAAAGTATAAGAACATAACATAATCCATATTAGTGTTCTGCAGGATTTTTTTTTCCTCTGTTTCTTTCCAATCTTTTCAATTTTTCTCTCCACTATCCCCCCTCCTTGTAAATGAGGGAATCTATGCAGGTGGGTTGATCAAGACTGATTGCAATTAAGATTTATTGTTGAAATTGCTGCTATGGTATAATTGAAACAGGTGTCCTTCTATTTCCTTCTCTGTACTGCTTTGTTCCAAATGCTAAACAACACAAAATATTGTAGAAACCAATTACACAAATAATTCCAATGTATTAAAATATTATAAAATATACATCTATTTTCAAAATTTTGAGGAAAAAGGTATTAGTGGACTTGTTCATTCCAATAGTGTACAGAATCCACTTCAGCTTCTATCTTTGCACAGGGGCAGAATAATTTTAGTGGAAGAATTCAGGCATTTTAATTCAGAAAAAAGCAGGTGGCATTTTATACCCAATGCATCACACCCATGAATTTCCAAATATCTTATTTTTGATAAAACTTAAGGTGCCATCTTCAATCTCAACTCAAAACTTGAAAAATAATTATAAGGGGCTTATTACAAAGGGAAAAACTAGTTGTGCTCTCACTCAGCCACTGACCCCAAAAATTAAACTTTTATTGAGACATGGAAAAATGCAAAGCTTTTGTACCTTCTGGTTTGATCATGATGATTTTTCTTCAGATTATGCTACTCTTAATAATGACATGCCTTGCTCATTTCCTCATAAGCATGAGAAACCTATCACTGCTTGTTATCCAAGTGATATTCCCAAACTAAATTGGCAATTTGCAATGTATTGGGAATAGCAGACCCTTTTCCTATTGCAGCCCCAGAAACCACTCCAAAAGTGAGTTGGCATTAACACAGGACACTGAAAATTCATAAACAATAGAGCAGCAGATGAGTTTGATCTAAGTTGGCAAAAGTCTTGTTTTCAGATGCAGTGAATACTAATGATAATAAATAATTGGAAATACCATCTGGACTCTTTAAAAAACATCTTTCTCCAAGTCTGCAATTGAATCTCTACAAAAAGAGGATCAATGCAAAAGAAAATGAAAACAGTAAATTAAAATTAGATTTATGCCAACTACTTAAAACTAAGAGCTCATTTAGAAGCAGTTAACACTAAAATGTGTTCTAGTTCAGCTGCAG
This sequence comes from Sterrhoptilus dennistouni, assembly GCA_013397095.1. NCBI lineage: Eukaryota > Metazoa > Chordata > Aves > Passeriformes > Zosteropidae > Sterrhoptilus > Sterrhoptilus dennistouni. The sequence continues at coordinate 390,725 of VWZU01008212.1, read as the reverse complement.
AGTCTGGCCTAAGCTCATAAAGCAACTCTGAAAGCTCCCACTATCCATCGGGAAATGTTCAGAATATGCAGGACCAGATACTAGGCTATTTTTTATTTTTATTATTACTACTATCTTTTTCAATTTTGTCTCTAATTGATCCACAAATCTCAGAACTGAGCTTTTAAAAATTGCAGTAAAGAAAATACACCCAGTACCACAGATGATCCTCAGTCAATGGTCCAGATGAATGTCTGAGATCTGTTCTTGACCAAAACAATACAAAGGCAAGCAAGCCACAACCTTTGGTTCTTGAGGAGAACTTCCCACTCTACACTCAGGTTCAGCCAAGTAGCAACTGTGCATGTAAAGTGCATTAGACATTTTTCAGCTGGGTTAAGTTACTTCTGGCTAATGTACCCTGACCTCTGCTTGAACCATTTTTACATAATAAAGCTGTGAATTTTAGACAGAGTGTTTAATTCCCACCGTATTTTGCATAGATCATTTAGTACTTAAAATGGGGATAAATCAAATGTAGGAAACACAATATTAACAATATTTTCTGTGTGCTTCCACTTTGCCTATGAGGTGGAACTTTAATTACACCATTAATAACAAAGCCTGCATTCTCAGTCAGTAGTGCATCATTCCTCTAGTGCCATTTAAACTGCATTTGGTCTCTAAACTGCTCCACCCTCTGGAACTGGTTCACTGATCATACTGGAATAGCAGCCTCATCCTGCTCACATCTCAGCTACCACAGCATCAACAGAAGAATTTAAAGGCAGGAACCACTTATCATGACCAAAAATGGTTTATTTAGAAAAGTTTCCTGATATCTTCTCTCTCCAGAAAGTTCCTATGGATTTAAAGGTGATAACAAAACAAAAACAAAACAAATCCATCAGTGCTTTTCCCAATTATTCAACATCCAAAACACATTTAAAAAAAAAAATAGGGTGTGTATGCATCAATAGCTGCTTGGTTTTCCCAAATTGTGTGACAGAGCTAAAACCTGAAAGCTGTATGAAAAAAAACGTCCAAAAAAAGGTCATTGCCAATGCTTTTGTAGCGCCCTCACAGTGCACCCTGGGCTCACAGAAGGAGAAGAGAGGGAGGTGACAGAGGACAACAAAAAGGAAGGGAAGGAAACCCAGGGGAAAGAACTGCCTTTATTGTCAGAATTTCACCAACCTGGGGCTGTCTCAGAGGGCAGAAGGACCATGTGCTGAGGTGGGAGCTCAGACAAATGATCTTTGCTGGGTTCAGTGCCAGCAGCTGCCCTCCCACACTGACCTGGCTGGTCCTTATTTGCTCCAAAGTAGAAAAGACAAAAAAAAAAAATGAACCCCAAAGGGTCCAGATTGATACCAACCAGTTATCCCCAACAGATTTTCCAGCTCCTGTTGGAGAGATGCTATTTTAACTTTGCTACCAGATTAGAGAAAAATACAGAATCCGTAAATGGAATCAGATGAGCACACCTCACCCCATTTTTAATCACCCTGAAGTGTCGAAGCTGTCAGGAGACATTTGGACATGCTTTTCACATATAAGAATAGAAACACAAAAAGTGAAGAATATCCGGCTAAAATTTGGTTTTCCACCACTAAATTTCTTTGTGTGAAAAAAGCAATAACCTCTCTGCAACTTAGAAAATATTTTTGTTCTGATTATTCAGCTATTAAAATAGGAAAGTGTCGTTTTATGACAATTGCTTTCGGCAGGAGATATTTTACACTTATATTTGCAAGGAATAGGAATATAAGGAAAAACAATATTAAAACCTTCAGCGTTAATCTGTATTTTCAAAGCTAAGCACATTTTGACAAACTTTCTAATAGACACTGTTCAAAATTCATAACATATATGAGCATGATTACATTATTCTAATTTATTTTCTCTCCTCTCATGCACAGCAATAAAATTTTACCTTTGAACTTATATTTATTACAACTTTCACTCTATGGAGGGCATGCAGGCACAGAACTATAATAAAGCTCTGCTAATTCCATACATTATTGAAATCCTAACAGTGGAAATGGTATCTTACTGTCTTCATGCATACTTAAAATTTCAATCCAAAACCTATTTCATTAAAAGGGATGGTTAAGCAACAGTATGTGTTTTTTATACATTTGTAAATTACTGTAGCAGAATTATATCTTACATATTCAGAAAAAAATTATGTAATACCAATGTTTGTTTAGGTGTTGTAAGCAAAAACTTGATAAATGCTAAATAATTGACAGCTCCATCTATCAGACTTCTAAACACTACAAAAATCCAGAGGGGAAATGCCAGAGAATAACCTTTGCTCACCCATGGGCTGCTGTAAATTGTGTCTAATTCCAGCAGTAAAAATCCCACTGACTTCCCCAAACTGTGAAGTGTACAGGTACGCAGGATCACTTTGAACTTAACAAAGCACAAAAGGAATTTAGACCAGGAGGATCAGGGGTCACCTATAAAACAATGATACCTGGCCAAGGAAAACATCTGAAAACAGGACTAACACACAAGAGAAACTGGGGGCATCTCTTAACTTGGCGGACAGAACAGCAACTGATCCAGCAATCCAGGTGAAGGAGGAGCTCCTGCAGTCGAGTAGATGACAAAGTGTAAAAGCTGACTCAAACTGCAAGTGCAATATTGGCAGGAGCTCCTCTCTCCTCACAAAGGTCACTGTGCACATTAGCTCCAGCTCCATTGATTAGCAGCCGAGATAGCGGCGCTCGCACACTCCTCACAGTCGTCAGCCAAAGAGACAAGAGGGTGACTTTCTGCATACCATGTCCTCATCACATCCCTGGTAATTGTTCAGTCACAGATAAGGCACAAATAGGGAAAAAAGTAGCAGAACAGAGTCCTCTGAAAATATTAACAGAAACAACAACCTTTGCGCTTGGCACTGAGGCATCAAAAATGATAGCTATTATTACAGATGTAATTACAGGGCTGGGACTCAGAAGAATTACATTTTGCTTCTCTGGAAACACAGCCATGTGTTTGACATCTAAACCCACAGGAACAGGTCTCCCCACCAGAATGCCTGCAGGACCTGAAGACACGCTGCCAGAAATGGTGCAAAGGGCTCCCAAATTCATGGGGTCCTCCCGGAGGCAGATGGGGCCAACTCTGAATTTCAGATCAAATTTAAGCTACTGAGCCATTCTGTGACACGACGAACCCAGAAAAGACAAGTCAAACCTCACCTTTGCATGAATTCCCATCACCAAAGAACAATGCAAGGAGCAGCTCACCACAGCAAACCATGATGGTGTGTCTCTCCTACATGAAGGTGAACTTTCAGCATCAGCTATACCAGCTACAGAGCCAGAATTCAACAAAATCCTCAGACATGGGGTCTCAACCATGTCTGGTTTAGTGAGGAATACCCACTTTTAAAAAGTAAGAAAGGTTTTTCTCTGAAACCAGATAAGCAGAGTAAAACTTTTACCTGGTCTCAAGCAGTTAGTTGGAACATATTCCATTACAGACTTTAAGTCACCTCACTGGCAACACAACCTCCCAACATATTGAAAACCAGCAGGAAATGTTGAATTAATACATATATGCTAACAAGCACTCCTACAGCCATGAATGTTTAATCCAGCTTTTCACTAGCTGACACAGTCCCCCATGGCTGCTCTGTGGTTTTGAAGCTTTGAGACAAGGGAAGAACTAGAAGGCAAGGGCTGTAGAGCAGGGAACCACAGAAAATCAGAGGGAAAAGCCTCTGGAGAAAAGCCCAGAGCAGAACATTCACAGCAAAAGAGGCAAGGTGAAATGTTAACAGCTGGAGTGGGATGGAAGAGGAAGAGAAGGGCAGGAAAATGAGGACCCAGGACGTCAGCCTCTCTCTTCAGGAGTTGTGGGGCTACATGTGGATGATGTGCAGAATATTTCTCAGCAATATATAGGATTTTAACACTTGTGTGCTGTGTATACAAAGAGATGCAAACAGAATGAGTTTTCAGACTGTGCAATGCTGGCTGACTGCACTGGGTAACTTACTACACACTGGGGAAAAAGGAAGTTCTACACACCTTTGGGGTCTTACCAATACATCTTAATGTTCTGGACCATGACAAATGATTGGATAACAGCTCTTACTCCCCTTGTCATCATCCATCTTCTTAGGAGGCTTATTTCTTCAAATCCTGATGATGAACCTCTGTAGTCACTTATCTGAGCAGTGAAAATTTATTGCCTTTACTAGAAAATGAAATTCTCTTCCAGGAGAACTGCACTGGACACAAAAGGGCAAATTTCCACCCTGGAGTATATGGATGCATTTTCTTTCTCCTTAGTGGAAACAATATACATTTATCCAGTGTCAGGATTTGGACCAAAGGGTATCTCCTATGTTAATAAGAATGGCTAATTTCCAATTAAATAAGCTTACAGATCATAGAGATGCCCTAACGAGAAAAAAAAAAGATGAGGCCACAAACTAATCCTGCTTTCACTGCACATATTTAATAGGGCTGCCAAGGCAAAGTCTCCAAAATACTTACTAATTACACTGGACTGCCTCCAGCTGCTGTCACTGCCAGGGAATGGGCAAACTTTGCAACAAACCAACCCAACAAGAGTTCAGAGACGATATTATTAGTGTAGGAAAGCCTTGAAGGGGTCAAGAAACAAGAGAATAGTTCAGGGCTGATTTGGGCAGAAAATAGTCTGCAGACTTCATAAGCAGCTGCAGAAAAATATTTTGGCACAGCTGGGAGCAGCTCCCAAACTGGCAAGGTGCGAAAGTGCAGAGTAGATACTGCACAGCATCATGTTGGAATTAAACAAACCCTGTCCCCAGCAGTCACAGAACCTGTAGTGCAGACTGGAGTGTAAAAAGAAGAAAAGCCATGGGGCAGAAGTCTGTAAACTCTGCTCAAATAATCCATAAATGCCGTCTTTTTTTGTGTGTTCAGTGGCAAGAGATGGTACCCCAAGGGTGACTGCTCCCAACACAGGGAAAGCCCAAACACCAAAGGATGACTGGAAGACCTGAAGGCACATCACTAAGAAAATCAAGTTCCTACTTCTGTCAATCAATAATGAGAACTAGCAAATCTGTGCAGGGGGCATGGGACCCTCAGGAGAAACACTCCCAGGAACAGGCTCTGCAGCCTTCTCATCAAACTGCAGTTGAGCTCAAGTCAGGAACCTCCATTGCAGCTTTACAGTGCAAGAAGGGTTGGAAGAACTGCAGGTGCCCAGAGTGACACCATAAATATTGATCACAGTGCTCATTCCACTTCATTAGCCATGGAGCACACAATGGTTCCCAAGGGATAGGAAAAGGCAGGACCAATTTTAATCACACTGCAGTACTAAAATGCAAACCTTGTGGAATATTATTTTAATTACTGCTGCTTATTCATGCCAATTTCAGCCTATTAAAAAAAAAAAAAGTGTTTCTGGACAGTCAAAACTCCAGGCTGGCAGAAAGGCACATCCACGCTACATGAATCAGCCCTGCGTAATGATACCCAAGAGAGCTCTGCAAGGAGCAAAAAGCAGTTTTTCAGCCCAGCACCTCACCCTGGCCCCTCAAAAACACAGGCCATTAACCAGCAGAACTTTTGCTGCTGCAGCTATGGTGCTTCTGAGCCACAAACTGGTGTCTGGCAATGAAGGGGCCCTATAAACTCAGTACCTTATTCAGACTGACTGACTGCGGTGGGCTGCCCCTGGCTGGGCACCAGGTGCCCACCAAAGCCACTCTGTCCCTGCCCTCCTCAGCTGGGCAGGGGGAGAGATTATCATGGATTAGCATGGAAGGTTCATGAGGTGACTTAAGGGCAAGGAGGGATCACTCACCAGTTACAGGCAAAATAGACTCCACTCAGGGAGATCAGTTTAATTACCAGGATAATGACAAATAAACGCAAATCTTAAAATACCTTCCCCCCATCCAGGCTTCACTTTAATCCCAATTTTCTCCTCCAGAAGCCACCCCTGTAGCTCACTTGCTACCAAAACCTTGCCATTCAAAGCCAACACACCTACACAGTACCGTACATAAATCCTAAACCATTTAACCTTCAAAAATATGTGTCTGGGAACCTTGCCAGAGAATATTTGAAAGGGATTACAGTAAATGTATTAGTTGTCACTTAAAATTAAAATATGGATTTCAATTGAAACTCTATAGAAGGGGGACTTTCCCCCCCAAAATCTGTTAGTTAGCAACCATGCTGAACGAAGGGGAAATTGTACAGTCAGCTCAGGCTACACAGGGCAACCTGATATATTTTAAAAGCCACATTTTTATCTGCTGAAATAAAACATTTTACTTTTTTATTTTTCTACTTTAATCAGAATATAACCTCATTAAATGACAGTGTGTGAAAAGAACATATAAACTAGAAAGAAAATATAAAAACTTTCTGAATAATTTAATGTTTATTGCTTTTAGACTTTGATATTCTGGTCTTTACTACTTAAATGCAGTTTAAATGTATTACTTGCCACGGCCTTTACGTTAAACCCAGTAAGTCTGCAATTTGTGATAAAACTCCTTATCTCCCTCTTTCTGAGCCTCCACAGAGATCCAAGGTTAATTTGCAGATAATATTACTTCATGAAATAATTATCTTAGCCTATAGTACTTAAAATAGCTGAATTCCAGAAAGCTGGTTTAGCAAATGAAGCTGTTAGGGCAGCAGGATTGAGGCTGATCCCACGGGCACAAACATCCCCACCTGGCAGCACCTTCACTGGGGGGCACAGTCTGGGTACCCCACGCCTGGAGCAGCCACTCCCACGGGAATTCAGGACAAGGATGCTCCATGAAAGTCAGGGATCCAGCCCCATCCAACCTCCCCCTCCAAGCCCTCAAATGCCAACAGCAAAGCAGGCTCGCCATTCCTCTTCACAACCTCAGCAATTGCTGAAAAATTACTCTCTTCAGCCATTCTTTCTCATCCTGCTAATTTTTCCAAGCATCCTCCTATTAAACTACACAAATATATCCATTTAGTAAACATCCCATTAACCAGGTCAGCATACACTGTTCACAACTTATTATGGAGCAGCACCAAATCAGTCACAGAAGCAATTATGCCATTTTAGAGCAGACAACTCACTTTAATCTTCATATGGGGCCAGGGATGTACATGCCAATGTTCATTCACAGGACTCATTCATTTCCAAGTATTGTATTCCATTTGTTTCACCATCACTTACACGGCACTCATGTCTTTTGATTTGTAAGTTTTGTGGGCTGTCAGAAAATATGAGCTCGGTGCTCCACCCTTCATGTCAGGGATTTTTTAAATTAATTTTTTGAGCATCTATACACTTCTAGTGCCTGGGGGCAGTGGGAGAAGTGGGCTAAATATTTAGAATCAAGAGATAAACTGTTACCAATAGGTAAGGCTTTATAAAGCCTTACTCACAGGTAACAATAAACAAGCATTAAAAAAAAAATAAGAAAGAAAAAGAAATACCCAAAAACAAACATTAAAGAACTGAAGATCTTTCCAGAACTATTTAAAATAGGTGGTTGTAGAGAAGAGAAATCAGAGCTAAGAATCTGGGATGCTACAGTTACAACACAAGGGGAAAAAAAATGCCTGTTAAAATCCCAGCTTTATTCAAAGACATGCATTTATTGAAGCGCCTTGGGAAAACAGGATGCCATATAATATTAACAAACAAGAACATGCTCTGTCAACCACATGCAGCACCACAGACATTTTGAAGACCTAAATAAATAATGTATTAGAAAACCTAGCCTAGGCTGAATTAATTCAGACTCCAATGATACAAATGAACAGCAGTAGTGGAATTATTTCCCTGGGACTTTAGTCATATATAGCATTAAAAGTAAAGGCCTTAAGATACTTATTGATAGGCAAGAAAGTGCTATCCTTAGATCTATGCATGCCCAGGGAGCACTCTGCCCAACTTAGAGTCTCAGAGTTTCCAAGAGAGTTACCAAACCACTCTGCTTTATTTGCAGACACCATGAAACAGAACAAAACACCCTCTTGGCTCTGGTCCCCTTTGACATAGCACTAAGTGCACAACAAACAGTGCTGACTTGGTATTAAACTTGGGAAATGCACTGGAACAGAGGCAGGGGAGTGATGGGAATTCTGCATCTGGTAACAAAAAAATGGAATTTGAACTTACAGGACCACCTTGGTTTTCACAACATATTATGGGCAGCCAGGGCTCACCTCTCTGCTTCAAGCACTTATGGAGCCTTTTCTACAGAACTGCCCAACACTGATTAAGTTCATGAGGACTTGGCAGTTCTGCTGCATTTTCACTACAAAAATGATGTGGTTGCTTAGGTCACAACCACATCTGCCAGTAATGAATGGAAACAAGCCCCAGATCAGGGACAGCCCTAGGTACAGTACCAGAGGAGATATGGAAAGGGCCCAGGTGAACCTCAAACCAGCTGGAAGTGACTTTGTCCCCCCAGCAAAGCACCCCAGGCTCACCCAGACCCAGCAAATTCCCTGTTCCCTTGCTAACGGCAGATAAGGATTCTCCCTCCTTCCAGAAAAGTCACTTTACAACCACCTCACTCCAGATGCAGTGCCTGAATCCCCACGGACCACACTGGCCATAAGACCAAAAAAAGAACTTTGTGGGATTATTTTTTCCTTCCCAGGAACGTGAAAGGAAAAGTCAGCATTGTCTGTGTGCAACTGCCCCAGTCCACGTGGGTGTGTTGGCCCATTTTTACCAGTTTTTTTCTCTTTCTGGTCTTGATAATTACGAGGTCAGTGTGAGGGTTCATTGGTGATAACACCATCATGCAACTGATGGCAAAATATAAACCTTAGCTGTCAGAAAGGAGCTGGGCAAATTCATGCTTACAGTCCATGTCTCCACAGGAATTTTTTAATAAAGCATCTATTTTAGGAACCATGACAAAAGGTGACACTAAAATTACACAGTAGGGGAAGACTAGGCTTCAAATTGTAAAATGCATCCCAACAATCCAGGATGATTCAGTTTCTAAGGAAACTCCACCTCACATAT
>VWZU01008212.1:233788-381704 GCA_013397095.1 Sterrhoptilus dennistouni | reverse complement strand
TATGTGTGTGTGTGTTCTCTCCACAAACTTGGCTCTGCCATTTACAAGCTGCCTAAAGATACAAACTGAACAAGCTGTTTATTTAGAAAGGGACCATGAAATATCTTATCCTGTTACTTGTTTAACTCTCCTAAATAAAGGCAGTACCTAATTTGAGGCAATTACAGCCATACTTCACACAGACAGAAAGAAAAACACCGTACAATGGAATTTTAAATTGTTCTCAATCTCCTCACAGAGCTAATCTTTCTCAACTCACTAATTCACATTCACTCCAGCACTTCACAGAAGCTCCCATTTACTAAATACAAGATTCAATTCACAGATAAACAATTCAATAATGTATCTACACTTAAAATAATAGCTTGGCTTCAAAGTTTGGGGGGGAATTAAGAGTTTTCCCTCTTTGTAGCTGTTCTTAGCATCATTTCTTGTCACAACTTCAGAGCTGAAGTTGTGTAATCAAGGTCCTCTGAACTGGTGTTTCCACACAAGGCAGGATCTACATGGGGATTGAATCCTGTCCCACAGAACTCACTGAACTCAGTGGGAAATCTGCCAACAGGGGAATGCTGAAAAGCATTTGGGAGCCACATCTTACAGCTGTTTTGCCTGCTCTCCAACTTCTCTACTACTTGACATGTTTTTCTCTTTCCATTACTACCACCTGACTAATCACAAATTGCTGCCTAATGAAGAGTGCTGGCATTACAATACTTAATTAGAATTAAGAGGAAGATTTACTTGAAAAACCTGACCGACCAATACGCCCCAGAGCCAATCTCAGTAGTGCAGAACTACCCCAAAATTTCCACATTCCAAATTCTTAATTAAAAGTTTGTCAAAACTTCCTTATTTTACAGGGGGAGCCTTCCCCTCCAGCATCCATTAACCTCAAAACAAGTGACTAAATTGTTTTTAAATCAACTCTACTTCATAAACAGCTTGATAAAAAGAAACTCAAAGAAAGTACAAGACTTATCTTTCATTTCCACTCAACAGCCTTCAGAACTACTATACAAAGGTGGTTCTTGCAATCGCTCCCATCCAGCACTGAAGGAATTTCAGCTACAGAAAAAAGCTTTCTGTAGGGCCACCCAGCAGGGAAGGATTAAATTACACAAAAAAAAAGCCCTGCTTTTCTCCCTGCACCAAAGAGCTGTGGTCAGAGATCACCGTGAGAAGCTGTCTATTGAAGTTACTGGAATTGTTCCTGATGTAAGCCTCGGGAGAGGGTTGGCGCTGACACCCAAAGCACAGAGCCAGGGGAACAGGGAGCACTGAGACCTCCTGGCTGCTCCAGACATTCCTCCTCATCCCTCCTCTCCCCCACCCCAGACTCCAATCCCTCCTGGAGCCCCCAGCCCCACTTCTTACAGATATTCACTACCAGCCTCCTGTCTGCAGAACCAGGTTTAGTTTATTTCTACTTCACACAGAACTTAACTGGCTTATTTTGAAACACTTTTTTTTTCTTCCATGAGTCATATCATGTGATTTGCACTCCATCCCACTAAACCTCATACACAGAACGCAATAAAACACAGCCAGTCACTTCTTTACCCCAATGATCTTCTGTTTAATTTAAGGCTTTTGTACTGTTCTGACTATTTCTCTTAGGAAATACAAGTCTTGGCTAAAATAGTTTTGAAATGTGAATTGGGCAATCTTCTCTCTACTAAGAATTTGAAAAATATCACATGTGCCAAATACTATTTTCTGGCTTGATTCAGCCTGGCAACTTAAGAAAATCAGAATTTGCCACTGTACAGTTTATTCATCAGCTGAACACCAGAAAATTTAGAAATATTTTATTAATGTAAGCAAAATGCTTTAGAGACTGCACTTGGGATGAGGAGGATAAAAAGATGACATAAAGCACCCCCATTACTTATATTCCCCAAGAAGCTGCGAGTTTTAAAGTCTTAACAGAAATGTTACCAAATCATGGTCAAGGAGTGTTTTATGCCCTCTATCATATCTACAGGTGAGAAACCCTTCAGCAGAAAAGTCAAGAAATCCTTAACCCCCTTTAGAACCCACTTAACCCAAGAAAATAGAACCCTCACTCTCACATCTTCTACCTGCTCCTCCTGGTACCTTCAGCCACATTTGGGTCACAGATGCAGAATTTTGTCATTAGTAATACTTTTCAAACAGATCCTTCCAAACTCCTCCTTCTTTCATCCACTTAGTTAATTTTAGAACTTGTCAGCAGCCCACCTTTGTAACACAGTTCTAGAACAATCCCGTTTTCCTTGCATCTTTTACTGAATCAAGAGTTCCCTAAGAAATACAACAACCCTCCAAAAAGAGTATAAACTACATGGTATGTGAAGTTCTGCTTAGTTTAAAGAAAACAGCCAAGCAGGTATTTTATGCCTCATTTCACTGAGAAAACAGGAATTCCTGATGGTACTTACAGGTATTTTTCTAGTTTTGTGCTGAAACAACTTGGGGTTTTTGTCTACAACAGGGACAAAACCAAATAAAACTATTACACAATTTCTTTTCCAGACTTAAAAAATCAGCTGCAAATACTTCAGCAGTTACAATACAAGAACCTTATTTCAGTCTCACAATCAAAAGGTTAGAAAGCATCAAACTCAATAAAGGCTTTCTAGACATTAAAAGCAGCTTATAAAAAAAAAAGATTTTAAATGATACATATGCACTACCTGGAATATAAATGCTAATCCTTCCATGAAGTTTCTCCAAAGCACTTGCACCAAAGTAACAGACCTACAGGTCACACACATCCCCCTGCTCTTTAGGTAACCTTTACCACAAGCTCAGATCAACGTAGGTCAAACTTATTCCTTAACATTTAAAACAGAAAGGGCAATACAGATCTTACCATATTAACTGATGTTTATATTTTCCTTAATGTTGTAGCTCCCATTTCTGAGACTGCTACCTCAACCCTTTGTTCCTATCCTACAAGTGCTTGAAGCTCAGGTTAATTTTTAAAAACATCAGCACCTGTTGCTCCCTCTTACAGTGCAAGTGGGAGCTGGGTATTTGAAAATCCACCTCCTCTCTGCTGAAACAGCCATAGGGAAGAAGCAGCCTTTGCCCTCATCATTTTAGCACTGCTCTGAAGTATTGTAAAACATCTTTTGAAGACAGAGGGTATCAAAAAGGAGCACTAGATACTGAAAAGAATCGTGGTTATGCATAGCAATTCATTCGAGGGCATTCTGTACTGACCACAAGCTCACACTTAGCTGGCACAGAAAAAAAGAGTAAGTTCACAGGTGACTGTAATAACTAATACTGACAGCACAGGAAGGATGAAAGCTGGCTTTATTCCTGATAACTCCACTGCATCTCCATCAGCCAAATATGAGGAGCTAAAATTACCATTGGATACCAACTGTAGCTGCCTTCTGGGTGACTGACAAGACACACCACCAGCATTTGAAAAAGCACAGCTACAGCTTAGCTGGAAATCATACAACATTTTTGCATTCAAAGATAAAGAAAATAAATCGAAGTATGCTGGAGTTTAACCTCACAATTCCAGCCCACAGCTTTCCACCTGTCCAGCATTAGATATTTTAGCCTGTACTTTAGAGAAATATTCCTGATTGCAAGACAGTTATTTACACAGTTATTTAGCTACTACAAGAATCATTTATAGACTCTTCCATTTCTGTCTTCCTTGGCTGGTGAGGTACATGTTTGTTATAATCTTGAATGAAGTAAAACTGTTAAAGTGTGACTAAGTAGAGAAAGCTCTAACCTTCCAGCAGCTTACCTTAAAATTAACCTGAAGCTGATCCTCTGCTTCTTTTGCAGACATCAATTTCAGCAGAGGATTCAAGGACAGTATATTATCCTGAACATGGCAGTGTCTGTCCTCACATTGCTTGTGCACCAGTCCTCAAGCAGGGCACAATCTGCATTTTGAGTTTTTAAATGTTTCCAGCAGGAGACATCAAATATTTGGCATGGTACCAGCTGCTGGGAGGTTTGGCTTGATGGAGGTAACTAAATCCACTCCACCTGGCTCATTAACAACCAGCCTGCTCAGAGAGAACATCAATCTTTATGACTACAAGAAACACAGGTCCCAAATCTACTGAACAACTCACACACCATACTTCAGGACTCCTCAAATGCTCATAATACTCAGCCCTGCTATTATACTGCAACATCCTTCTTCCTCCGTGGCTGCTAAATGAGAAATATGGATCTTACCTAATTTCTAGAAAGCTTTGCATGCTGCCTGTTAGAATCTGTATTTCTAAAAGTCAGGAAAACACACTGGTTTGAGATCAGCAGCTCCAGTGATAGGGTATGGTGAGAGACACCCAAGAACTAAGAGGAAAGAACTAATTTCAGACTTATTTTCAGTAAATTGAACATGGTAAATCTTTTTTCTGAGAAATTAAACAGAATCTGCAACTTAATTTTATACCATGAATCCACTGCAAAGTGAAAAATCATGAACTCTACCCAGGGAAGAACTTGGCTTTGCTGAGATTGGACTCTAGGAGGTCTTTTCCTACCTAAGTGATTCTATGACTCGTGTTAAAACAGGACTGATTTAGGTTTCTGGTGGCTGCTTCCCTCAAGCCCTGCAGGAGGGAGAAAAGCAGCTGTCCTGTGCCCTTGCAGCCCTTTCCTCCTGCAGGATTCGGGCTCAGCTGGTGGGGATGCTCACAGCCCTCAGGATGCTCCAGCCCCTCGAGATGCTCCAGCCCCTCGGGATGCTCCGCACAGAGCAGAGCAGGGATCACAGACACTCTTGGGGACCACAGGACACACTGGGACTGACCTGGAAGCACAAACAGGCAGCTGAGCACACCACTGGTGATATTCTACCCCCAAGGAGTCTTCAGCTTCTCCAAGGGCAGAGCGTCACTGTCAACCCCTGGCAGAATGCAATATTGGATCTTAAACTAACACTGCTTTGATTACCTTACTTCCCTTTACTACTTGCTTCAATTCCAACAGGATTTCAGTGTCTGCTCTGGCAATTGAGTTGTGTGAATAATGGATTTCTGTTTGGGCACTGAACCAAAAAAAAAAAAAAAAAAAAAAAGAGAAAAAAGGAAAAAAGGAAAGGGAAAAGGAAGAAAAGACTAATGTTTAAAGTAGAATTGAAGAGAGACTGGGGGAGCATTTAGGAAAAAAGTAATTTCAAGGTAAGACAAAATGATTGCTTAATCTGAAAGTAGTATTTTGCTTTTGCTAACAATCTATTAAAAATAATAATGATTTTTTGTTTTAAGACTAGTTCATTTACCCAAAAAAATGCCAAAACATTAATCATTTAATCTAAAAAATGCTGAAAGCAAGCACTTTGTCTCTGAAATACTATTCCCTAGTTTTACAAATAAAACTGCCAGATGGAACAGAAACTTGGAAACAGGTGTACTTCAACCCAAATGTACTTTTTCAGTGAACTTATTAATGCTGAAAAACAAAAATCCTCCTATCTTCTTGGCAAGCACCAGGTTCTAGATTCCAACTGCCTAGAACCAAAGAGATGGCACAGGGCAAAAAAAAAACCGAAACTGCTGTGCTGAAGTTCCTCTCAGCAGCACTGCCAGAACCCCTCTGTGTTTTACCCCCAAGCTGCCCCTTTGGCAGATGCTCCATAGCAGGGAGGTTCACTCCTCCAGCCAGGAGTCCTGAGACCTGCCAGGTGTTATTCACTGATCAGTGAGGCTGGGAAGGATGCACAGACACCCCCAGGGTACCTCAGAGCACCAGGTGAGGCAGAAGGTGCTGAGGATGGAGCTCTTGTGACAGGTCCCAGGACCAGTCCTCTGGGTGCTACAAGGGGAGAGAGTCAGCAGCATCCTGAGCCTCTCTGGACTCTGCTCCTCTGGCTCAGCACCTGCATCTCCCTGGCACTGCCTGAACTGTGCAGGAGTAAGGAACAGAGAGATTATTCAGCACAGTTATAAAAACTGTCCTTAAAATGAAGACACCATTTATAACAAGTTTGGATTGCCAAATAGGATGGGGCCCTTGAGCAACCTTGTGGCATCCCTGCCCATGACACAGGGGGTTGGAATGAGGTGATCTTTAAAGTCCCTTCCAATTCAAACCATTCTCTGATTCTATGAATTTTAACTGCCACAAACCAAAGAAACCCTGACACCCAAGCTGACTGTACAGAGAGGAAAATACTCAGCTTTTGAGCTGTGCTCAGATTTGTTATCCAGTAGAGTAGAAGAGCCTGAATCCAGCAAAATCACACAACTCTTGCATTAATCCCTGTTGTTGATCTAACAATTTTCTGATTAAAACTATTAAGCCTTTGGGTATGACTTATTTCATATATTTGATTACTCAGACACCATGCTGTTCACTGTCACAGAGAAATCCTCTTTGCTACTAAACAGTTCTTCTGGTAGGAATCTGAACAAGCAGAAGCAAATTAATAAATGATGACATGGGAATTCCAGCAAAATAGACTGATGACTTGTGGGGATGATTCTGAATAATAACATTTTATGACCTACTCAAGAGCACTTGCTAATAGGCAAAAATTCGCTTATGGCATTGTCAGAAACATTTATAAAGTGCTTGGAAAATGAATTGTTACTTTTATGAGTCATACTTGTTATTTCATCAGTTTATTGTTATAGTTGCTTTTACGTATGTCTTCTCAGGTTGTACTCCTTATCATAATGACTACTCTGCACAAGCTGCACTATGGGCATTTCTAAAAACAAGGTCTGGCTCAACATTTGTCTTGCTTCAATCTCATTTTCTATTATCAGTGCAGCCTAAAACAGATATGGGAAAATGACAATAAAAAGGGTGCCCAAATTCCCTCATCAGACTGAACCCAACATGTTTATATATTTCTTAGCACCCAAATTAAACAACTGTGAAATTACTTCCGAAGGACAAGTACTTCTGTCTGGACTGAAGTTCTAGCTGCTGACCCTGAGCCAAGCCCTGCTGTTTGAATGTCCCCTGACTCACCATACTCAAAGTGCTTGTACTACCTAAAAAAAACAAAAGAAGCCAAGGACATGAAATATTATTTTGGTCACTCTCTTCAAAAAAAGAAACACAATACATTTTTGCTACTGCACAACTGCATTTGAAAATGAAAGAGTTTTGACCATGTTTATGTTTTATGAACTGGAAAGTTTTCAGAGAGTTCCTTTCATCTGGTCAATGCACAATTATGTTTGTCGGTGCTAATCAAGGCTGCCCAAAATCAAATGTCAGACACTTGCAGCTTTCTGCCCAAGAATACATTACTAACAGGTAATTATTCAATTCCTTGCTGAACAACCAAAAACAGTCACTCTGAAAAAAGTCACAAATAATTCCTGAGGTGTCTGTAAATATATTAAAAAAAAAGCTTTCAAATAAATTCTTTTATCGGAATTATAGATCAATGTAGCCAATGACACACACAATCCAATTTTTAGTACAATCATCAATTTTCCCATACTGCTCTTTTAGCTTCACAGACTTTCCCAAACATATCCACTGACCTTCACCAGCTAAATAAAAAACACCATCCTGCAAAATTTTATTTAGAAGAAGTGTACAGAAGAACTCGTTCCTATTCTATGAATTACTTTACATTGTGTTTCTACACATTATTTAATTTAATTTGACTTATTACACTACTGCCTTCTGTTGATACAGAAGAGAAGCACTCAAGGGATATGGACCAGACCCTACAAGTATCTTGCATGTGTTCAGTAACTTATTAACAGAGATTAGAGACATTCCTAGGTGGGAGCAGACACCTAATAATGACAAAGTAATGAGATTACTATTGTCTTCTCATTACTCCTCATCCATGCTAAAGTACTGCAAATCACAAATTACAGACTCCAGCTACTACATAAAACCCTGCTGTCCATAGTCTACGCTCTGTGGAACCACTTCATTATTACAGATTAACCTATTTAAGAAACAAAAAGCCATTTCTGTGCCCCTAGGCTTGAGCAGAAGTGTTACATCACTGAAGTTCAAGGAAGCCCTTACACACAGGTGTTGTTTTGACAAGGAAGCCTTCAGAGAAACCCCACAAATCAGAGCTTGTCCCACCTGTGACTCACACCCAAGCTGTCCAAGCTCCAGCTCAGGCCAGCAGCAGTTTGTTACCTGGGCCAGTGTAACAATCTCACCAGAAAGGATGACTTTTTAACATGGAAAGAAAGGACACTGCAAGGGATTCAAGGGTGAGGCTTTAGTTTAGGAAAGAGGTTTTTTTAGCCTCTGCCCCTACTCATCTCTCTCATGGCAAGGCCTGGCACCATGGACAGTACATGGGAGAAAGAAAATGGTGATCAAAAGCTCCTTTTTGGGAAGTGAACAGACAAGACTCCACGAGGAAAAGGCCTCCTGTGTCTGAGCCATGGAGAGCCCAGTGTTACACAGCCAAGCACAGGCCACAAAGGACGTGGGCTCAGCCACGGAGGATGGAGGGGAGAAGGCAGGAAAGGACAAGGCTGATGGCAAACTCTTCTGCAGCACAGCTGGCAGCAGCAGCACGGAAGCTGCTCGTGAGGAGAAGTGAGCACCACAGCACAAAGTCTGGCATTTACATGGAAGTGAAGGTGTCCTGCCGGCAGGGATAGAGAGACAACCCAAAGTACCCTAATCAACTCACCCCAGGCCCAAATGAACTGTTAAGATTATGATATGCTGGATTTTGGCATTTAACAGTGTCCAAAAAAATATATATTTTTTTCATCCCTTCAGGCATTCAGTAGGAATACTGAGCAATAATGCCAAGCATGGATGACAGAATGACTGGATAAATCATTGGATTTTAGAGCTGAATTCTACAAAAGATGCCTAAGTGAATGAAAATAGGAGCACACAATACAGCTTTCAGCAGGGCTACTGCTTGCACAGAATACTGAACACGTGTACAATGGACACAGGCCTTATGCTATTTCACCTGTAAATGACACATTTCAGTTTAACATAACTCCCTTCTGACCTCCCACTGCCAACTAACCATCTATTCCAGGTAAAACACATTAAGCAAAGCTGACACTTACTCCAACTTTTATGCACCAAAAAAAAAAAAAAAAAAAAAAAAAAAGCAGACTAGTTTTTGCAAAGAAAATCTGGGTAAGAGAACATTACAGAGGGAAAGAAAATAAGGTTATGAATAAAGCAACTACTTTAGTGAATTGAGAGAAGAAGAAACAATTTGACTCTTTTTCCAACTTCAAGTTTAGGGACTCTTCCAGACTTCTCATACTCAATCAAGACTTCAGAAAGTCTTCAGAATAGTATTAAGCAGTGATTCTAACCTGCCTGGTAAGCTGGATATTTCCTGGTGAAACTTCAGTTTTAAGTGGACATTGATCACATCTAGTGACAGTGTTTGCCTCAGGCTGGCAGGGTGGGAAGAGTGTCCCAACATTTTTTTTTTTGTAACTAGAACATGCACAGAATAATTGAAATGAAAAGGGTATTGTGAGACTTCCAATACCTTGTTGAACAATTGAGTGAAGAGGAGACACTTCAAAGGCCTGGCTTCTGAAGGACCATTGCCACAGAGAACAGTTTGATCAGAGATCAATGAGCAGCTGCCATGGAACACACTTTCTGTCCCCAGCACCAGTTGGTGCACAGAGATGGATGCTGGCACAGTTTAACAGCGTTAAGCACATGGATCTCCTCAGCAATGCCAGCCTCCATCTGCACACATCCTGCTGGCCTGGACCTACAGTGATCATCACACATCAGCACAGACCACGTATGTAAAATTCAGAGTGAGCTCTTTGCTCTCCTCGACATTCTGCCTGTGTCATTTTGTACCAGTTGAAGATTTACTTTTTCCCCCATTCTCACAAACTAACAAGAAAACCACAGAGATTTAAATATATTTCAGGACAATACATGGTCTCCAAGCAAAGCAACCATTATTTCTTTCTGCCAGGTTCTAATGCCTTGTAAACAACCCACTATATTAACACTTAACAATTAACCATTTGTTACCACCCTTAAATTGTTTCCTGTGATCAGTCTCAGCTAAAAAAACTACATAAAAGAGGAATTCTCCATTTCAGATACAGTATCAGGCTCTAAAGCTGCACAATTTTGCCACTTTTGAGATGATAGCAGAGTTTTGCTGTGACTAAGGACTGCAAAATTGTGCCCCATGTAATTGAATCTAAAGATCTGACAACAGTGACCTTATCAAGAAATGAAACTTTTGGCTGAGGTTCAAACCATACACAAGAAATAACATCTCACTGGCTGTTTGTAAACGTCACATAGAAGTGTACTTATTCATTATTAGCAACTTGTACACTGAACACTCTGCAGGTCTAAACTGCTGCCAAGGGAAGGATTACTCAGTGCAATCATTTCATTTACATCTTAGTCTTGTATTAATTTTGGCAGCACAACAACCGAGCATCCCTGCTCGTGACTGTAGCAGTGTTATCCCAGTGAGAGAATTATTCAGACCACAGGCTAAAGGAGAGAAGTAGTTCTGGGAGCTGGATTGATATTCTGAATGCCCATAGAGCTGCTGACCTCAGTGAGAGCCCTGATTTAGTACAAATATCCCACTTCTGTGGTAATAAGGCCAGCAATGACAACACACAACCTGCACTGGTGAACCACCCCCTTTTGGATAAAATGGAACAGAAGGTTCCAGGCAAAATCCTGAGCTCTACCAGCCCCAGGCTTTCAAGAATAACAGAGTCTACTCAAAAATCTGAAAGTTTCATAAAAAACTCAGTAAGGTGCCATTGTATATAATCGCAATTGCTCTGCAACAAAACATCATTTTAGGAGGCACAAAAAACCAGGGGTCTTTTAGGAGCACAGCCCAGCTCACCTCTCCTGCTCCTGCAGACAGCCTTGAGGACACGGTGCCCAGGCCCACACTTGCCCCGGTCGGTCACACACGGCCCCTCTGCCACCAGCCACTCGTGGCACCGCGCGTCCTCGCACGGGATGGACTCCACCAAGTGGGGACAACCCGCCAGGGTGCCCACGGGATCCACAACCACCTGCCTCTGCCTCATCCTAAAGCCTGGAAAAAGCAGAGCTGAATTAACTGGACAACAGAAAAATATATTCATAAAGTAATCTAGTAGCAAGAGGACTCCATGGGGTATCTGGAGCTTAAAGACAAACAAGAAAACAATATTTACAAACTGGATTGATTGGGACTGTAGGTGCCCAGACATACAAAATCTAACAGTGTGCAAAGAATTCCAGCAACCCACATTTTTCACATTTCTTTTCCCCTTTCATCAACATTAGACAGAAACACACACGTCAGAATATAGAAATTTAGCAGTGATGCATACATTAATGTTAGAACAGCATTAAGATAAAAAGAGAGGAACAGTTAAGGAACTGAAGATATAAATGACATCTATATTCTGCCTGGGAATCCACTAACGAAAGGATTTGTTTTGAGACACAGCAGAGCAGTTTACTAAGAAATTAGTATTCTGTTTTATGAAGGTGTAAGGTTTTCTGATACATAATGCATATCAGACCACTTTGAAATGACATCCTATTAAACTGGAAGATTCAAATGTAAAGTGGAAGAAAAAGGTTACAGAAATAATCATAGAATTGATTACATAATTTACCTCCTTCTGAATAAAACCAAAAGTCATGTTGCTATGTACAATGCAGAACTAATACACAAGTATCTTTCTGCAAGTTCTGTTATGTAAATGACACAGAATTATAAGAAAAAGGTGGAAAAAATACACGGGGGATTTTCCTCTGACAATCTTGGAGCAGGGTCAAATATACAGCATTAGTAGAGGCCACATGGAAGTGCTCTGGTCACGAAACAGAAAAGAAAATTAAAAATGAAACATCCTAGAAAATATAACAGATCAAGCTTCCATAGTTCTCAAATGAGCAAAAGAAATCATTCAAAACAATTTAAACATGAAATGGTTTTGCAGATATTATTATTTTCTATTATTTCCCTTTTTGTTTGAAAAATTTTGACCAGTCGAAATAATTTCACATACTTAAGCAGTTTTCAGAAGAGCCTCATTTCCAAACAATAATATCCATTCCCTGCCATGCACTCCAAGAGCCCTCTTTGCAACTCAGGGCCTCAGGAAAGGCTCAGTGAGGAATCTCCACATGGCACAGCCACAAATATGTACAGCAGACAATTAAAATCCAGGGGAGGCTGATTTACACCTGCACATCCTTCTTCCAGGAATTTAAACCAAACCCACAACCACGAGAACAACCTCTTGGATCCACCTGAGTCCAGATTTCAGGGCTGTGGGATGCACCTCCATCCTGATACCCTGCCCTGGAATCCAGGGATGCAGCAGGACTTCCAGGGGGGGATCAGAGAGGGGCAGCCCGGCAGCTGCCAGCCCAAGAGATCATCTTGCACAAGTTCAGTTCAGGACAAAAGCACCTCAATCAGCTTGAAAAAAATCTTCCTTTTTCTTCTCCCATGAATTATGGCAAAAAGCTTTTTAATATCAGATTCCACTACACACATCCAAGAGCTTCGTCCCGTGTTAGATTAACTTTGTTAAAAAACACATTAGGCTCCCAATGTCCAACGTGACACCTCAGTTTTTGCATTCCTTTTGGAACATTGCTCTCCCTGCTCACCTCTCCCTCCGTGGCGGTGCTGGCAGCTCTCGGGCAGGCAGGGCCCCCACGGGGACCACGAGGACACGGCGCACTCGGCCGGGCACGGCAGGTGACACACCTGGGAGGTGGCAGGGGCAGGGCCCTGGCAAAGCTTCCCATCCACTGGTCTGGCAACTAAGAGGGAAAAAAAAAAAAAAAAAAAAAAAAAAAAAAAAAAAAAAAAAAAAAAAAAAAACAAAAAAACTCTATATGTCGCTNAAAAAAAAAGGAAAATCAAGAGTAACTCTGTAACTGTGTCCTGCCAACCTTACTTTTCCAGAATGCACCAAAATCCAGTGATTTTTCAGGGTCTTATCTCCCCAGGGCAAAAAGTTAATCCTGTGTTCAGAAAGGCACTTAAAAGTTTTATCTAAATCACCCATATTCAGCAAGCCAGATAAAACTAAGCTTAGTTGTAATTAGGTGCTTTAAAACTAGATTGAGTGCTGATTTCCAGCTGTGCTGGAGTAACAAACCAGGATCTAATCCCACATTTATGGCCAAGGAGACCTCTTTACATAGGACTGAAGAGGAAGATACCTAAGAAGGGAATCCAAAAAGCTCCCACTGCAGCTGGTGAGTCAAACCCAAGCACAGGGGACTCTCCCCATTCCCCTGTCCTTTGCCATCTCTGGATTATGGATACAGTGTCCAGACCTTGGAATTTTCTACTTCCAATAAAACTGAGCAGAGCTCTTGGATTCTTCTACACAGACACAAGCATGAAGCATCTTCCCTACCCAGGAGGAGAGACATTTACCTGAGCTGCCTGCACCCATGGATCTCCAATCCCCTTTATCCCAGAATTGGGATAAAATCCCAAACTCTGCCAAGCACCAGTTTAGTTGATACTGACAACGGATTTGTAAAGTTGACTCTCTTTGTATTTTCATTTATCATAAGAGATTTCTAGATTCAATTAACTTCTTTCACCTTTTTATTTGGGGCAGAGAGAGGAAGAAAAAGAAAGGGAAAGAAAGACTCTTTAATCTGTCCTCTGAGTCATTATATGATATTGCATTTTAATTACATTATGGGTTGAATTTGGCTGTCTCTTTAGATAAATCAATATCAAAGCAGTCTTTCAAAAGGCAAAGGCTTGTTTGAGTTTACTTTGCCATGGCATTACCAAGACTTCATTAATTTTTATAACTACTGATTTTGTTTTATCCTCATTTTTATTTTTCATGTCTGTTTTTCTTTGCTTCCATGCGTGGAATTTATTTCAAAAGAATTTGTAAAAACACGCCCAATATATGAGTAATCTTTCCTTTTTCTGATATTACACCATTTTCTTTAAAATGAATCATTTGAAGAAAAACACAACTTTTATATTTTTTTTTTTAGACACAAGACTTTAGCTCTCAGTATCTCAAATTCTGATTTGCACACCCCAAAGCTGAGTTTAGACCCATCAGTCTGAAGTGATATTCAGACCAGTATCAGTGCTTATGATCCCAACTCATCAGAACAACAGGATTAAACAACAGTGTGATTTAATTCTAAGCTGAAAAGTAATACACTGGTAAAAAAGACCATTTTCTGATTGTTTTCTGAGACCCTGTAAGGCCTTTGACATGTTCATTTAAAGATTAGAATGAGGTGGCATAAATCCAATTCATCTAAATGCTCACATAAAGAGACCTTTTCTAGAGACCTTGCAAGTGAAGTGACAGAATGAGATAAATATTAAAATTTTAAGGATAAGAGTATTTATTTCACCAAGAAGTCTCATGCATGGCTTAACCTGCCTCTCAGCACCAGGCTTTGCAAAATTGTATCAATTTTCTGAGACATCACTTGGAGAAACCAAAGGAAATAAAACTGAGTACAATTGGCCAACCCAAGGAATAAAGTCCAGTCCTGCTTTGCTCTAACTCAAGGTCTCATTGCCAGGAAAAGCTCTTCCCTCCTCACTGATTTTTAGGCAGTTTCTATACTGAATTTAACTATTTAAATGTTGAAGCCTAGATAGAGCTGGATGGTTCTCCTTCCTTGAAAACTAACCAGCGCATCCAATGGTATTTTAAACTGATTTTGGATTTTAAAAAATCCAGAAAAATTGATTGCAAAAAGTTAAAGGGGCTACCACCCAACCCACATTCATGGATGACTTCTTCCCATTCTGATGGAAATCCCTGCCTTCCTCTCCCTGCCAACCACTCTCCTGCTCCTCTTCCTTCCTTGGGCTGATGCCCTATTTATTTCTAGCACTGGCAGCTCTTTTCCCAGGACCTACATCCTATCTGGCACTGGAATAAGACTGCTTGTTGCTCCCTTCCTTAAGTAGTTCTTTGCATTCTAAAGAAGGTAAATCAGAAAATACCATTC
This sequence comes from Sterrhoptilus dennistouni, assembly GCA_013397095.1. NCBI lineage: Eukaryota > Metazoa > Chordata > Aves > Passeriformes > Zosteropidae > Sterrhoptilus > Sterrhoptilus dennistouni. The sequence goes on along the minus strand of VWZU01008212.1, from coordinate 366,776 downwards.
TGATCAAATATCCAAATACATTCCAAGTCTCTGCCAGCTTATACTCCTCACTGTACACTGACTGCAATGCTCCAGTCAGTCTTCAGGAATAAGACCAGAACAAAAAACCCAAGCTGTAATGATAAATATACAATACCATCCTTTTCCAACACCTGGCAGGTAGAGAGACACAGTTTCCACCCAGAGTGACAGGATGAACCAGCAGGGTCCTCTTTAAAACAGAATTTCACCCCTTTTTCAGCCATTTGATTAAAACCTCTGATTTCCATCTGGTTTATTTCAAAGCTTGATGTGATTTTCTACTCTCGTTCTTTTATACTCTAACAAATTTATCTTTTTTTATTATAAAGGAATGATAAGGGGGACTTTTTCTGTGAACCTTTTAAATGCCAAAATTCTCACACACTGCAGCCTCCAAATGGCACAGGTAGCCTGGCTGGGGATACCCTATTCAGGAAAAAAAACCCTGACATTATGCCTATGATAAATGAACACAACTGCCAGGAATGTCTCTAGGAACAGGCCAGCCTTCTGATTTCATTCAATTATTGACTCTGTAGTGGCATTTTCATGCATTCATATAGAAAAAGTGCTTTTTGTGTAATTATTTTCCTTGGAACAACCTTAGCCACATTTTTGGAGGAAAGTGAAAGGCAGAAGCCAGGGAAGCAAAAAGTGGGAGGGGGAGGAAACATCTCTGATTCAAGTAGCAGCTTATTTATGGCGCTTGTTCGTACCTTTTAAAATCCTGTGTTCTTCCCAACCTATAGAATAAACTTGAAAAAGCAATCAAGTACTAATCTGGGAGCCTCCAAAACACTGCACATTTCTATAGCTGTTATATTGAATCTATCCTTTCTAAATGCAACTGCAGCTGTTGCCAGCACCAGTGTCTTGCCTCAAGTTTGAATTTTACTATTTGCTGTTATTTTCAGGTTATTGCTACCAGCAGGAGATAATAAATTGGGTTCTAAAGTGTCTTGTTTCCCTATATATTTTTACTGAGGTAATGATTTGAAGGAAGAGTGGAGGAGAAAATCAGCCCTGATATGATTATTTCCATAATGTAATTTTAAGCCAATAAATAAATTATCTTTGAATAGAGTCGTGTGGACAGACACTTGCATATCCCCACACTATGTTAAAAGCAATGCTGACCAGACAGAGGCAGAAATGCATAGGATGGCATTTTGTTCACAGGGGGTCCTGTCAAATACGGTTTTTCAACTCCTCAGGAGGTAAATAACACTTTTTTCCTGGATTTTAACTACATTTCCCTTTCACAATGAAAACACAAGTATTTTTCATACTAAAACCAAAATGAGAGTTTTTTAAATATCACTAATATATCTGGAATACACACAAATATTATCAGGTCTGCCTTTTACATGTTTTAGGTAATACCCAATTCTCAAGGAAATAAATCCAATTGTTTACCATATGGCAAAACTAATCCAAATTAAAGTTTGCCAGGATACAAGGCAGGTCTGAGAAAGGGATGGTGTATCCTTGTGAAAGCTCTTACTGCCTTTGCTGGGACTTATAAACCAAAGACACTTGGATCAATACAAAGGGAAATTACTTGAGAAAACCACAAAGGAGCAAGTTATGTTATAAAAACACCTTCATGTGTAAAACACAATAGGGATAAGTAATTTCTCTAACCTGAAAGACATTTTTATAGGAAAAACAAAACACTGCACAAGGGAGAAGTGGTGAATGCAATCTGACCAGCCTGGAAATGGCACCAGCCCCAGTCCCTTGCATCCCTCCATTAAGGGTCTAATGCACCCCATGGCTGATGGAAAAGGTTCCTTTACGCTTTGAGGAAGAACCAATTAGTTTTGAAGCCACTAAGCACAAAGTTGGAGGCCTATTTTCAATTAAAATCTATTTAATAGAGAAAGAACAATGCATGAATAGAAGGCTAATCACAGCACGAAAGAGGGTTAATAGTGGATTGCCAAGAGCAACAATGGCTTAATGTATTTCAGAACAATAAAAATCCTCATAATTTTATTAAAGTGACACAGACAAAAAGTATCCCTGTGTCCTCCCTCTGCTGCTCAAGAGGACTGTGATCTCAGCTGGGATACTGCATTGTTTTGCTACAGCAGAATTTGTGCAGATTAACAATAGACTTTACATATCTGGCAAAAATTCAGAGTGAACACGGGGCTCCCCACCAGCAGCCACATGACTGAGCAGATCAGAAGTGACAATTCATTAAGAGTGTCCAGGAAAAACAGCACAGGCAACAGGGATGCTGGGATAACATCAAAGGCAATGATGGAAAGGAAAAAAGGATTCTGTGGGATATTTGAGCGTTTGGCTGTTATCCAAAAAAAGCTGGAAGTTGCTGGAGCAGACCACCGGAGAGGGTGAGAGAAGAAACAAGGAAAACAGTGAAGAAAATCTACAAAATGGGGAAGAAAATCCATAAAAACTTACAGGGAAGAAAAACTACAAAATGGGGAAGAAAATCCATAAAAACTTCCTGAAAGCCTCAGAAGAGGGGGAGCTTTGCTCACTGCTGAGTTCAGCACCCATTCCACAGGAAGGAGAAACCTGTTCTGTGAGTGGCACCAGAAAAAGACCTCTGTGGATGTGCCTGGGACATCAGGGTGTGGCCCAGGAGCCCAAAGCCGAGCTGGTGACACAGCCAGCACAGATGCTGCTCCACACAGAGCTGGCCCTGGCACACAAACTTCTTTCCTCACCAGTATCTCCTGTTCCAGACACCTCTGGCTTCGTTCTCTCTCCCCAGTGTCCCAGTTTGTGGCATAGCCTTGTACACACAAATCCTTTTAATTTTTCATCTCACTCCGTGGTATTGTGTGAACACAATGCAGCTCCCCAGCCTCAGAACAGCAGCAGGACAAAATTACACAGAACAAACCATCACTGTCTTGAATGGAATTAATCCAGTTTCAGTGGCAGGAAAAAATGATAAAAATACAGATGCAATTAAAATGTTAGCTTTCAAAGATAAAAGGCTGGACTAAAACCTGGTATCAGATGTGAACTAACTGGGCAGTGTATTATTTGCTGCATACCACAGCCAGCTAAACAAATTAAAGCCTTTATAAAGGGATAACTATTCATGGTCATAACAAATAGCATGTTGACAAAAAAAAAAAAAAAAGGCCTATTATTTATAAGGCACCTCTTAAAAGGCTCACTTCTTTCACTGTCAAAGTCTTTTTAAACATTACTCACTTCATTTTAGTTTAATTAGTTTTAAGATATTATATAACTGAAAACATTACACCTCTTCTGAAAGACATTAGGGAAAGTGGTTTTTTTCCTAAATAGATTCAAACTCAAATTTTTGAAATGCACATTTAAGCACCACTGTCAAGCACTACAACAATCTGAATAAAATCATTTCCTCTCCTTCTTCTACAGGGTTTCCCCCGAAGAAGCCAGCTGTTACATATTTATTTTTCCATTATGTGAGTTGTATCTCATAAATTCTGCTCAGCATTTGGTGAGCTTACAGATCAATAACTTGGCATCCCAGTAATATAAATCCGATACAGACTTCCCTGAATATATTTCACACTTCAGAGTTGTATTTCTCATCTTTTCAAGCCAGTACAGCCACCCTAGTGATAAATAACTAGTTGGGGATGAGAGGGATCCTTGGTGGGGGAGAGGTTCCACCTGAGAATCTGGTTTCTGTGATGCAGGTCAGTTAAGCCCCAGGCTGGATGCTCCTGTTGCTGCACCAGAAGCAGCTCAACAAAGCTTTTTTTCACACCACTGCTGACCATCATTTCTCTCCCCCCTACAGTCCTAGTCAAGTTTTCTCATTACTAATATATTCTAACCTATTCCTTTTCAATTTCATAAACCAGACAAGGAAAACAGGATTTAAACATCAAAGTCCTAAAATTCTAATTTCCGTAGAGTAAATTAATCTTCTCGTTTCTGCAGTTTCACCAGCATAAATTTAAAAAATAAATAAATAAATAAAAGCGCATTTCATACAGGGCTCACACTCCACACAGGATTCCTACTCACTCCAACAGTGCAAAACCTGCATCAACTCCTACGGGCAGCTTATTTCCATCAACACAGTCCTTTCCCTATAAATATGCAGGATGGCAACAGCCATAAACAACAACCTGCACAACCAACTTCCAGTTCCTAAAGAGTCTGACCTGGTGCTCCACAAGACCCCTGGCACCCAAGGGGATGGTGGCACTTCCGAAATGGACTTTCTGCTGGTACTGTCCTCTTCCTGAAAATACTTCCAGAGTTTACTGAACAGATGCCACATGCACCAATTTGAAACACTAATCCCCCCAGGAGACACACTTTGGAAGGTCATGATTCAGAGCAGAACAAAGAACTTGCAGGGAAAAAATTGTAGCATCCTCGTTAGGAAACAGCACATACAGAGCAAAGGAAGTAAACCAGCAAATTTTGGAGCTAAAAAAAGACTATAGGGCAGAAAGAAAAGGATAAGAATAAATAGAGAAAAACATACGAACGAAAGGACTCCTCAAATTAATCTCTATGCAAGTCCAAAGAGGTACCAATATCTGAAAAAGAAAGCACGGTGCCAAAATATTTCCCATGTGGGAATCAAGAAGAGTCTGCAAAATTCACTCATCAGAAAAGAAAAGAATAGACATTTTTGTCTATCAGCAGCAGGGAGAAAGCTCCATATTTTGAGGAAAACAAGAACACATAAAGGCCATAAAACAATAATTTTGAGACTTGTAGAAGTAGGACTTAGATGGAAGTGCAGGGGACCAGTTTCAGCTTCAGACCATTTTGTGATTCTGTCAGTAAAGGGGCTTGTAAGACAAAACTACATAAGGGAATACACACAGGGATGGATCAGAGTAACCATTAGACCTGAACAGGTACTTGAGTATTTTCCAAATCCTCAGCTGTAAACAGACTAAAGGAGGTTTTGCTGCTACAGCTGGCAACACACAAGTTTATAAAAAAAAAAAAAAAACAATCTGATGTGAAATGAACAAGGTGGATTTGCATCCTAAAAATAAAGCAAAAATTAGTAGAGGCTGGGGAACTGCAGTGGAGTTAAGTCAGGCAAGGTACTGTGTCTACCAACAGGTGAGGGTTGAATCTCTCTCAAAGGAAACAGGAATATAAAAATAATAGAGACTTCTGTAAGAAATAGTTTTGCAGGGTAACACTAAAAGCTATCCAAAAATAATGAAGGCACAGCTATGTCACATACCTGCTACTGAAATTAAAGCTCAAATAAAAAGAAAGATATGGAGACGAATATGATAGAGAAACTCATTAAGCAAAAAAAAAATTTTAAAAATCTTTAGAACTTTGTACAGGCATCAGAATTTTACGTGGATTTTCAGATGTAAAATAACAAAAATTAAGAACATAGGAACCTGGAATGATTTCTGGTGAGCAGGTAGTAAAAGATACATTTTATTAGCCAAATTTACTATGCTGAGTAAATAATAAAGAGGATTCAAGGAAGCAAAGCAATATTTCACTAAGGTCTTTTCAGTCCTATAATTACCACTTAAGCAGACAGGCTCCAAAAACACTTAGAGAAAATTCTGAAAGCAAGAAGTAAATTGGATCTCATTCAAACAAGTAAAAAAGGAAAAATGCCAAGGCACAAATTTTATGAAAGAATGACAGGGCAGACAGAACCCTAGTTAGAAAACTACAGAAAATATGGAAAAAGCAGCAATCCCAGTCACTAGAGACAGCAGGTAACTAGTTCAGAGAAGAGAGGAAATACTTCTGGAGTATTTTATAATGACTGCCATCTCCCAGACTACTGATAAAGAGATACAGCTTCCAGATAAATCCAAAAAGCAAAATTAATTAGAAAACAGAAGAATACTCCCTGGTATTCAGAAAAGAAAGTAAAAAAATCCTGAGGTAGAAGATTAAATTTAGGAACTACAAATGTTTATTAACTGTTTGAACATAAATACAGACACTAGTCCCAGATTCTAACAGGAATTTACATTCCTATATCACTGGAATAATTTACTGTGATTGAGAGGAGAGTTGTACTGCCAAACAAGGAGAAATTTCATAAACAGATTGTTGCATAATATTTTTCCCTACCTTTTCCAGATGGCTTTTTTGTTGGTATACTGGGGATTGCTAGTTACTGATATTTACCAGACCCATTAAAATTTATTATGGAAAAACACATTTCAGGTAAAATTTCATAAAACCCCAAAAATTTTCTCTCTTTTTGTAAGCTCACTTACAGAAGACAAGAAAGCATTTGTGTCCTGTGGCATCAGTGTCTGGCTTTGAAAGTAAGTTAAGAATGTGCATTTCTACTTTTCTTAACAGAGTTTTCATATGAGTGAACAGATTTACTTTCAAAAAGAGGTACATAGAAGGGCAGTTACCACCATTCCTACAGTTTGTTCCAGAAATGGGATGTCCATGCACAGAGATCAGGGAATATTCAGAGCTGAAGGGCAGGAAGGGCTGCACCATAAGTAGCTCATTTGCATATTCTGTGCTACTTTTTGTGCAAAATGTGTCTCCTCTTTAAAAGCAACATAATTTCAAACATGCAGATTTGCCACTTCCATCTCTGGAATTACTAGATTACAACCTCTCTGTGAAAATTAGGCATTATAAATTTAAACATGTTAAAATTCAGTGAGATACTTAAAAACAGCAGGATCTGTTGAAAGGTAACCATATTAAAGTTCAGCCTAAATTAACAAAAGCCTCACAAGCGAGGAGGGATGTGGACTCCTTGGGCAGAACAGCCAGCATTAAAACCAGCACAGTCTCTTCACTTATGTTACCTGCTCACACAGGAACACAGACCTCTGAACTACACATCACTTTAGACATTTACCAATGTAAATTTAGCTGTAACAGCCTCAGAATGCAGGAATATTTACAAGGACTTCAAAGACTGCAAGATATTCTCTTTCCAAATACTCACATTAATAGTATGAACTTCCTCCTCAAGGCTCAAAAAACATATAACTTCACTTGGATCAAGACAGGGATTTCTTAGTCAGGTCACCTCTTGGGGGAGAAAAAAATATGAAATCTTATCAAGGCATTTCTTAGAGCAATACCTGAATGAGAGTTTTCCATTTTCAGTATCTTCAAGCTGGAACCTTATAATCAAAATACAGGAAGATTTCAGTAGACTTAACCTTCTGAAACAACTGAACAACTGATATATAGGGACTCAAGGAAACAGGTGCTCTCTTTCCAAACACACACATTTTAATAAAAGAAGAAATAGATGGGAAGACTAAGCAAATAAAAAATGGGAGATGGTATCCCTGGGGGATAAAAGAGCTTTGAGCAGTATGCATAAACACATCACAGATGGTACCTGTCTCCAACTAGGATTCAACATATTTTATCCCAGAATGCTGCTGGAGAGACCACAGGACAAAATCTTCTTTCACATATGTCATTGGGCCCAGCTCCAAATTCTCTTTGGAAGTAACCAGAAGAATAACAACTGTGATGGATGGTAATATCCCATTAGACTCGCTTGTCTGATTCCTGAATGATCCCTTTAAGGACACTCAAGAGGTGAAGAAAGAAAAATTACTGTGCTTTCCATGGCAGCAATTAGACACTATATTTGCTTATACATAGAGGATTAACTTCCTCATCTTCTCTTCATCACTGAAAAATTGGTACAGTAAAAGATGACATGCCTTAGTGATGAATAAAAGTATTCTGCCAGTTCTGATTGCTGGAAGAAAAAAAGGCAAAAAATATGTAATTCCTTATTTATTCAAAGAACAAAAATTAGTCAGCTAGTAAATGAGACACACTGAATATTACTGGACGAGGAGGGATAATGGGGAAGGCTTTCCCTGTTTCCATTTGCATGTCACTGTGCTGACAGTAGATGGGATTTTCACTTTCCAAGCACTACTGTCCATCTGCACTACTGCTTGGAAATTACAGTAATAGTTTATACCTTGTACAATTGCTCTGCACATCTGGGTTTTTTCAGTTGCCTATATGAATTATTTGTTTAAAGATTAGAAGCGTAAATAGAAGGAAGAGGTTATCCCACTGTTTCAAGGGTTTTTTAGTTGAAGAGAGGGCTTGCAACTTTCAAGCTGAACTGAACTTTGAGCAAGGGAAAATGCTGCAGGTGGGTCACACACTGGATACATAGCACCTCTCTGGTCAGGAGATAAGTAAATGCTCCAGGCATTCAGAGGCACTGTTGTAGTCTTCCTGAGAAATTCACAATTCTGACAAAGAATAAAGTGTGAATGAAGTCAGTTCAAGCTCTCTGCTCACCAACCTGCCCCGCTGTGGCTGCAAGAACACAGGAGTGCTCAGAAGGATGAAGAAAGTCAATAAATGCCACACACCTTTCATCAACAGCACTTTTCTAACTCTGAAAGTCCCCTGGATCACATACTTGTGTGGAACAAGAGAGAGGGGTTGTGCTGGCAGAGCAAAGTAGTGCCAGATGTCTGGGAGAGGTGAATCAGCCCTGTGCATTTGCTGAATAGAGATTAGAACAGGTCTGGTTTTCTCTAACCTCAGAGTCTGTGAGGGATGCTGGGACACACACTGGGCATCCAGGAAACACTTGCTTCTCCTCTCTAAGTAAATAAATCTAAGATACAATATTGTGTTGTTATTATCTTACATCTCTGCTCAAAAACACATTCTGCAAGAGCACCACATTGAGTAAATAAAACAGCCTATGATGAATTATTCACTGTGAATCTGTAACTACTTATTATTCTTCTAAAGGAAATATAACTCACCTCCAGAGTCCAAAACCCATCTGTCTGCTCAAAAGTTGTGACAATATTATTTTTGCTTTCCCCTTCAAATCACAAGAAAGACTGTGTATCAATCTGAAGCAGAGGCTAAAGCCATATCCAGAATGGTGTGTGACAACCTGTTTTATATTCTAAACTAAGACTACACTACAGATAAGTGCATTCAGCTACCAGTGGGCTGGGTTCCCTGATATATGACACAGGAAGAAAAGTCAACTCCAAGCATAATTTAGTTCCTTCATCCTTTGTAACTCTCCCAATGCAGGTGAACAACAGAACTGGCAGCAATTCATCCCAGGAGGTTGTGGGTCCTCCTGGCAGTTCCTCCAGTGCTGAGCAGCACTTCCCTGTATGAGCATGGAGACAAGGAGGGCACCAGCAAGACAAAGGCTACCAATGACTTTATCCTTTATTACTTCTTTCTCCCTGTTTCTCCTACTCAGATCTGCTCAGGCCAGCCCTCCAGAGTGACCCTGCACACGCACCCTCCTTGGGCTGGTGTGTCCCCAGCTCCACGACGATCTGGGCACAGTAGACCACCCGGGTTTGGATCCCACCTCCACACAGCCCTGCCTGCTTCTGCTGGTGAGGGTCCTGCTGGTCAAGGAGCAGAGACACTTGGCAAGCTTTCCATTCAGAAGTCCTCCAGGCAAACCTTTGGGAATAGAAAGAGAACAGGTGAAATGAAAGGGAGAGGTATTCTACTGGGTGACTAAATACAATTTGTTTAATCTTTATAGCAGATTTTAAGCTTTATAGCAGCACTTTCCTATCCAAAACAGGGAATGTTTGGAAACATTTTGAGTGTTAAATTTACATAGGTTAAGTATGTGCTATTTGTCTGGAGCACTTGTGTAAAACTTTTGACAGAGCACCAATCTCCAAAGTGTTCTGAGACACTAAATCATCCTGACAGCACCTTTGAGCACAGTGTAAAAAATGAGTGAAGATTAAGAGGTTTGATTAAGTGTGAACAGTAGCTTTCAAACATGTGTCTCAAAGCACTAAACCACCCCTTTCTGCCAAGAGCTGGACACCTCACTCTGAAATACCCTTAACAGCTGAAATCCTGCATAAGTGGATGGAGCTCCAAGCACTTGCAGCTTTTCCACAGGGGGCACCTTTCTAAGTGCTTAAGGTACTGCCAGTTCCTTCAAGGGATTGGCTAAAGCATCTCAGTTAATTCCACTTTCCACAAGTTGTGATACAAAAAATACTTTCATTCTATATTCTATTCACACCTAAAGAGCATTAAAGGTTTTCAAGGAATTTAAGGCTTTTATTCAGGCAGGTGAATGCTGTACAGACAACAGTTGTCAGTGTGTGCCAGCTGAAATGCCAAGAAGAACTTATTAAAACCACAGGGAAAACAGTGCTGTGTATCTGTGAAAAGCAGGATTTATCTCCCCATCATGACTGAAAATGTAGAGCATATTTCTAACACAACTGTTTCCACAGGCAAAGTTCTCTTTGATTCACAGGTCACAGTAAGAGGGGAGTAAATAAGAGCCCAAAGTCTTCCCAAGCTTCCCAAACACAAATCTTAGGCAATATTGTTTTTATAACCAATCTGTTCACACTTGTGCTGCTTTATGTCTCCACTCCTCGAAACTTCCTTGTTTACTTTTACCACGGAATCTTTGGGGTTTGTGTAATGTAAACTATGTAAAATAATTTCTTTGTTTTACTCTCAAGACAAACGCTCTCTCCTTTTACAGCAGATCCACAGTTGTTAAAACTACATATGTTCCTTAACTGCTGACTGATCACTGTAAACTCAAACTCAGTGGGGTGTCTCTGCAGAAAAAACCTTCCACATCATAATTCTGTGTGTTCTCCACAGTGAGCAGTATCTGCTCCTGACTACAGCTATGGCAACCAAACCTCAAAACTATATGAAAAATAAACACACTGATTTGAGCACACATCAATGTTCTCTTAACTTATTTTGTGAATGATTCTTTTTTCATTAGCCCCAAAGCACTTCCAAATTTTGTAATGTATTCATGGAAAATATCTGTGAATACTGCCAATTACCTGCATTTACAGGTACTGTTCAGATGAGCTGTCATGCTCTCTAAAATAACTCACAGCATCTTGTGCAAATCTGGATACACTCACAGGGTTCATTACCCCCAAAGAAAATAATAAAGAATACACTTTTCACATGACAAGTATCAAACACCTAACTCCCCCAACATATAAAGCACAGCCATGAATTATTCTTCTCGTTAGTTCCTTCTGGGAATTCCTAATCCCATTTCTTGGGCCTGCAGTGTTAAATGAAACCATAAAGGCAATGAGAAGTGCTCTTCATCAAACACCAGGTGAAGAGGATTCCTCCTCCACATCCCTTCAGAACTCTGTGCTCTTCAGGTCAACTTTTGAAATTAAAATCTTAAATACAGAACGCACGCATCTTTCCGCAGCCATGGAAATAGTTGTTTTAAGAAAGTATCTCTTAAAACAAAAATTGACTAAGGCAAAACTCATTATCAATATCTGGCTTAGGAAGTCAGCTGTGAACTCTGGATCCTAAAGACTCATTTCCAGAGGTGTGAGCATCTGCTTCTCCTATTCAGCGTGGGCTGCGGGAGTTAACACCTATGAAAATTAGGCCATCGGTGATTAAAATTATGCAAAATAACTAAATCTGAGCTCAGAGAGATAATTAAACTTCATCAGCTCCTGACTCTTTAAAAAAAATAAAAATTCCTTTATATATTCTCCCAGAGTAACTTGTGTGTGAGCAGTATTCAAGGACAGCTGTCGGCGCTCCGCCAGCACTGTGGGCTCTGAGCCCCAGCCCTGTCTGCTCTTACCTGCACTGTGTCCTCAGCTGTCCAGTGCTCCAAAAACAAATCCTGACCTCCAGGCATTAAAAGGCACATATTTCCATAGCATTAACAAGCCCACCAGAAAGCCAAAGGGCTGAAGGGTAGTGTTGCTACCACTCTCCAAGTATAAATCCAGAGCCTTCTACACAGTTCACTGCACTTCCTCTCCAGTCTTTACTACATCACACTAATGCCTTATCTTTAATTTGGGAAAAATAAACCTCATTTACAAAGTGAAACCATCACATCAATATCTCAGCAATAGGCCTTTTAAAAAGAATAGAGTCTAAAACATTCTCATTTTCCATCATTTAACTTCTGAAAAGCTTTGAATTTCCAACAAAGCAAAGGGAGTTTTTGCTATATCCCTGTCTCGTAACGTAGCAACCACAACCAAAATGAATGATATGAAGACATCATCATAATTCTGGAAAATCTATCTATTCCCAGTGAGCATGAACACGACACATCAAGGATAAAAAAGATACAATACATTGTTTTAAAACTGATGACTCGGTGACAGTTATGAAACAAACAAGGGCTCAATATCTTTCCGATTTATAGTAACCTCTTGGTCTCTTCAGTCTATAGGACTTATGCTCTTAGTGTTTATACAAGTTTTATACCTGTATATACCCATTCACTTTAATTGAACTATCTCAACTTTATACCATAATAAAAGAAAGTAGAATCACCTCCTATGCGTTTAAGCTTTTTAAGCACTTAATCCTTTCAGAACAAATAACCGAAGGTAAAACAAAGCACAAAGCTCTGGAGTCTTACATGCAGTTAAAGTGTTTTATTTTCTTGCATTTGGACTATTGATTATAGATGCTATTGTAAACTTAAGTCATAAAATTAAAAGCCCTTCCCATTTAACTGCAAATTTACACCTGTGTCACCTACCTGTGATGGGATCTTTAACTTGTAGCTTTGCCATGGGCACAGAGGTTTTATTTAACTGAGCAGTTCTGAGGCTTGAAGTATTTTTGTCATCTCTGGATCCTTTTAGGAGAGTGGGATATAACTTCACCCACCTCTCTCTGTGGAGCACAACTCTTCAGTGCTACCTCTTTAGCTGCTGATGGTTTATGTCAGCCCACACAACCTTCATTCAGTCATGGGGTGTTCTCTGTCACTGCATTAAAAAACAGCCTCTAGAAAATCATAAAATCACAGATTGCTTTGGGCTGGAAGGGATCTTGAAGATCACCTCATTCCAACCTCCTGCCATGGGCAGGGACACCTTTCACTATTCCAGGTTGCTCCAAGCCCTGTCCAGCCTGGCCTTGGACACTTTCAGGGTTGGAGCAGCCAACTTTCTGGGCAAGCTGTGCCAGCGACTTATCACCCTCACAATGAAGAAATTCTTCCTAATATTCTTCTAAGTATAATATTAATTTCTTCCTAATGGCATTCCTTCTGCTCAGCAACTTGTTCTGGTCTATATCCTACTCCATTTTCTTTGCTGTGGCTGAAGCATGCTTTGGAAAATTCTTGCCCTAAAAATAAAGGTAAAGGAAAACCTACTTGCTTCCAAATCAACCTAAAAAAAAAGAAAATTTCTAGGAACTTGGAAAGTAAACAGGAGTCTCACCTTAAAGGTTTTAAAACCTAATCTATTAGGCAAACAGAAAAAAAGGAGTGGTCTGTGTTGAGACCAGATGGAGAGCCTCTTTTATTTCTGCTACTGAAGCTCCTTAAATTCATCTTCTTTTAAGGGGAAGAAAGAAAAGATCATTACTTGGTAAGCCTCAGCAAACCACAGATGAAGTGGCATATATTTAAGGAGGAAAAAAGCATAATCTTTCTAGGTATTACCCTACAAATAGAATGTGGTCAAATAAGGAGAATAGGAGCATCTAAGATTTCTTGTATTATTTCACAGGGATTAACCCTACATCTCTCTATGTCTGGAAAGCTGCTGCTTTCCAACCTGAGCTATTTCCAGTAGCTCAGTCACCAACTCCCAAGGACCAACACCAAATCACCAGGCTGCAAACTGAAATATGGACCAACAGCAACCTTTCTTTACCAGCTGCTGAAACCTAAATAACATACATTTTTTACTTCTGTTCAGTCATACAAAATCCTGGTCCCCACAGCCTTACATCCAGCAGACACACAGCACATACTGCAATGTTATGGATTTTCATTCTCGCCTCTTTATACTGAGTGAATCAATCAAAGTCTACTAACCAGGCACTGCTGTAAAATTCTTCTGCACAGTGTGAGAAGGTCATAGCCTGCCACCTGCATTTTGAGATATTACATCCCTAGAAATAACAATTAACTAAATACCAGAGTTGTACTTTTAAATATTTTCAGCTAAGTGGCTCTATTAACCTGCAAGTTTAATGTTATTTTTCTGAGCCAGCACATTAGAGTTCATCCTCACTCATGCAGATATTGCCCCGGAGGTGTTGCCTCGAGGTAGGGAGGCAGAACAGGACGGGGAAGGTTTCAGAGTTCACAGGCTCATGAAAACCTGGGCAGAGCAGCAACACACTGAAAGAACAACAGATTTTCTTCTACAGAGAGATAGAGGCACCTACAAAAATTATCAGTGGTTTGCAGGTTCTCACCTTTTGGGCTCTCCTGGCTCTACACAACCACTTGCCCTTCAATACAGTGCAATGTCAAAAAGGGGAAGTGAGAAACCAGGGACAGACCCACGTCTGTTCACTCCCTGATTAACTTCCAGCCAGTCTCCCCCAATCAGGTGTCACCTGTACCCATGCTCCTGTACAAAATCAGCAAGACAATGTGTTAATCTATTGTCTTTGAAATTGATGTGCACTTGGGCAGGAGCAAAAATCACTCTGTAAGAGCCTTTCCACAGGATGTAATCAAGCAACAGAGTATTTTTTTATACTTCCTCTCTTCTGCTAGCAGGGTGCATAAAAATGATCAGCATTTGATTTTGAATGAGCCCAGTGATACAGAGACACTTTTACAGGTGATGCCTTCCTAAGAAATGTATCTTGCGAAGGCTTTATAGAAGGTTTTGGCAAAAGCCCTAGAAACTCATGACTTGAGCACTGAACAGCTCTCCCATTAAACATGCTCATTCATAGACAAGGAGATTTTTCTACATGCATATAAAACTCTATCAAGCCCAAAGCATTTTACAGTCACTGTCAGAACATGTCACACGAAAAATCAAACAATATTTTATTTTCTTTGCAAATCACACTACCAAGCATAATGGCATGGGCTTGCAGACCAGAAAGGTGAGATCCTCTCTTTCACACCACAAACGAAGCAAGCTCTCAGGGATTGCAGTTTCCCATTTCAAGTAGCACGCAAATGGAAGCTGAGTAAAGTCCAAGCTATTACCTCCAAGCAGTTCCCATCTTCCTCAAGCAAGACTGGGATTTTTTTATGGGGACATGAAGAGGAATCATTAAATCTTATGTAAAAATTACAATTTCAAAGCCCATAAAAGCTCAGCCGTGGAGACCCAACCAGAGTCTGCACAGCTGATGAAATTCTCTGAAACAGCAATCAGTACAAAAAGCCATTTCAGAGAACAAGAGCAACTGCTCTCAGTTTTTAAAATATGAAAATTTAAACTGTAATGGGTGTAATTCAAATTTATTTCTCATATAACTGTAATTATTGTAATAGGAATAATGAAAATAGCAACAATTAGAAGAGTATTAGTAACAATAAATTATACCACTAATCACAGCTAACAATGACCAGATCAATGATCTCTCAGACACAGAGAAAGCATCACATGTAACCCTCCTCACATACAAACTGAGCAGGGGGGATCTGCAGGGGCTTCTTTGCTTCCAAAACCTGGGGGAGTGTGGGGAATTGTAAAGGTAAGAAGACTTTTAGAAGTTGGAGTTTTTAGGCCTGGCTAAGATAGAGTTTAAGACTGTAGAAAAATATGCTTAGCAAGACAGTTTAAGCCTAATAATGGAGTATTGTGTATTGTTAACAGAAAGCACACAAGCAAGCATTGTTTGAAGCAGGTGTATGTGTGCTTTTCGTGATTGGCTAGAACAATTGTTTGTAAGCTTCAGCAATATGCTATGGGCTGGAAAACTCTTTAAATGCCCGGTAACAAAGAGACCTTTGGCTGTCTGTGGTAGATGAGAGCATGTACCCTCTCCCATATCTCACCCCGTAGCCGACACTGGTGCCTGAATAAAGCTCCCGACGCATCACCCAGCAGTCCCATCCTGTTGGTAAAAAACACCAGCACAGGGGAGAAGCTGTGTCCATACCTGGGGCAGGGCTGCAGCGGTGCCTTCCCTCCTCCACTGCAGGCTTCCCTCTCCTCCAGCTCAGGGCAGGGCCTCCCGGCACCCAGGGCCACGCTAAGCACGCCGCGGTGCCGGGTGCGCAGCCCCGGGGCCAGGCTGCCCCAGCCGCAGCTGCGCCGGCACGGGCTCCACGGGGACCACTCGGACGTGCTGCAGTCCTTGGGGATGACACACGACCTGGAGGTCACTGGGATGGGCTCTTGCAGGCAGAGGCTGCGGTAAGAACACAGTACAACAGCTGAGGAGGTCTTGCTTAATGAACTGCTCTTTCGAGCCAAACTCCCCAAGAAGAAATCCATGATCAAGCAGAAGATCTACATTGACACCAGTGCAAATAAGAGAAGTTCTAATGCAGGGCACATAACACATTTCCAATGAGCTCTGGGTGCAAATCTGTATGCTGAGTACCTTGTAAATAATGTATCTCATTTATGTCGAGTTAAAACAGGTGCACAAGACATTATATTCACTCCTGTGTAGCTGGTTTGTCCTGTATGGAAAACAAAATCCAAGCCCAAGAGATATACTGCCAATGGTAACCATTCCAGCATCCCACACACAGGACTAGATGTCCTCCATCCACCCATCCTGCTGAGCAACTCTACTCTTTTAAAAAATATATAACCCGACACTAATAAGAAAGGTCTCAGTTCCATGAGGCTGTTATCAAACATGTGCTGCCAAACAATGTCAGAGGGTTTTCCAACCTGTCAAACCACCAGAGACTCAGGAATGCTGCAGCTGAGGCTGGACTTTGGGACTTAATTGTGCCTGCTGACCAGGACACGATCTCATTCATTCTGTAACATGTCAAGACACTGCCCTAGGCCACATACAAAGGGAAACCAAATTCTAAGGGCTACCAACTGATGAGCTTTAGTATCAAGATACAAAATCCTAGAATAACATTTTGAAGAGTTCTAAAGCTACAACATCTTTTGACTTCTGCAGAGTGTTATATGGACAATGCAAACTGGCCTTTGAAATTAAGACCACACCTGATAAACTCAGTGTGAACTCTAATTTTTCTTCTCCAGCCTCCAGCTGCTTGTGGTCAAGCTTTTGCCAACTGTAAGGAGCAAACACAGGCACACTTAAAAGGTGTGAAATTCAGAGCTGCTGCCAGGGAAACAGCCATTACCTCTCCTGCTATTCCTCACAGCACAGTTTGGCCAACCTACCTCCCCCTAAAGAAAACAGACTGGGGCAATGATGTCAGGATTGCTGGGCAGCCTCATGGGGGGAGCAGAGGAGATAAAAGGCATCCACTCCCTTCTCCAGCCTAGAAACCCTTTTCACATAGGTCAACAGGAATATTCCCACTGAAACACATCAAGTTTGACTAGACCCTCAACCACCAGCAAAATAAGAGCATTTAGTGGCTTCTATTTGAACTTCAAAACAAAAAAAAAAAAACCAAAAAACTCTATAACAATTTTTTTGTCTCAATTTCTTCACCCAGAATAAAACTCAGTAATTTCACAGGTGCTGTGAGGATTTTACTGAGGTTTATTTAAACAACTTCAACAAGTACAAACAGCCTGTGATGTAGCCCCCTCAAACTGAAACTATTCTTGCTTACAATTGAAAAACATCTCTCATTTGTCTATTACAAGTCAAATGGAACTGATTACAAAGCTGTCTCTGGTACAAAATGTCAGTTCTACCAAAACAAGGCTCTGGAAAGTAATAATCATTATATATGCACTTATTAACCATGGGATTATAAATGGGGTTTTGGAACATTAGATTAGGTGCAGTCATGTGAATGGTGACTTTATTTCCTTTTTAGTATCTTTTCAACAGGGGAGCCACCCATGCCAAAACATTAACAAGGAAGATTAATTCCTGATTTTAATAGATTAAGCAGCAGTATATAAAAGACACTGCCTTAACAGATGGTACCAGAGAAGTCAAGTTTATCTAAGAGCACATTAGTTCTTAGATAGTTTCAGGGGGGGAAGGGGGTAACTGATCTTACTTTTTAAAGTGATCAAAACTCCTTACTCAGATACAGTGTGAATAGCAAAACCCACTTTTGGGGTTGCACCACTGCAAAGAGATTTTAGTCCCACCTGGTCTTTACTGAAACACCAAATAAAATGTAGCCTTTAAAAATCTGGATTGGAGTCTTGGTTCAAACGATCTTTGCCAGTCCCAGTTCTTAGCCAGGCAATAGCTCCAACACCTCCCCTAAGGGGTTCTCCAAACCTGCACCAACATTCTGGCTGAGAAAGCCAGAAACCACCTTTGCACTGGCAAAAGCCTTTCCCAGAGGCTGAATAGCTCTTTCTTTCACTGAAAATCCCCCCACTGCTCCTGCTATAAAAGGCAAGATGCTAACTTTGTTGACCTCAAGGTGAATGAGACATGGAGCTGGCAATTTCCATGCTGTTCAAGTATGCTTTTGAGGGAGAATTACAAGCAACCGCTGAACAGAAAGAAAATTAATTAACTTGTACCTACTCACTCAGAGCCTCCAAGTCAAATTAATTGTGACATCAAGCAACACAAAGACAAATGTAAAAACACTCTTTTGCATGAAATTCAGACACAGCCTTTCATGTCGCAGATGTATTTAGGACGATCTAATACAGATAAAGCCCAGACCTGCAAGACACTCACTGATCTGAGCCTGCAAACCAGACACAGATTTGTGCTGCTGTGGCTGTGTCCAAACCAGCAGGGACAGGAAGGAGGTCTTGGGGACAAGAGGTACTATATCAGCCCTGTTTTTAAACTGATTTTCGACATATTAATGTCTCAAGTTAGATCTTCTACTTCGGGGTCGATCTGGTAACTGTGATATAGTAGAGTGCTTACACAACTGATGGGTTTTCAGTGTGTTACATGCTTGGATTGACACTGTGAAACCACAGGCATTGTTTCCCAGCCCACGCTGTGGTGCCTGCGGTGTGGGATGGATCCATTAGTGAGCAGCAGCAGCAGCACGGAGCCCAGCTCAGTCAAGTGGCACAGTGCCCTCTGAGCCTCTTGTGTGCAGAAGGGCAATAAACCACTAATTAAAGAAACACAAAACACTAAACCAAAGGAAACTTACTCGTGTCTCTTTCACACTCGCAGTCCTAGAGCAGAACAGCACAGGAGGAGGGAAAGCAGCCCTGGGTACCACCCTGAGTGTGCAGCTCCACGTCCCCGTGGCTGTGTCACTTCAGGCTGCTGCCCAAGGAACAGGACCACTTGTCTCCTCCATCTCCAGCCACACACACCCATGAGACACAGGAATTGTGCAGCCCCGAGATGCTCTGCACCACCCTCCTGCTCTGGACAAAAAGCAACTCACCAAAAATAGCTCATTTTCCAACAGCTCAGTGCCTGTGCTACATGCCCTGCAGTCATAGAGCCATCACATCCACCACATGGGAATGAGTGGGAATAGGTCCAGCAGCTGGAAAAAGCAGCAACACCACCCAGGAGCCATGCACCAGTAAATCAGGTTGGGCAGAGCACAGGAGTCATCCCTGCTTTCCATCCCAACTGTAGCAAGGCATTCAGAACCACAGGTGAATGCATTTCCTTACATGGCAGGATGAGACAGGCGGTTATTGTTAAACCTTTCACACTGAAAGGATCATCTGCAGAGTAACTGGGCACACGAGGAAGCTGTCACCATGGCCATGCTGCTGGCACAGAGACAGCACCAGGAGGACAGGGTACCATGTCCACAGCCAGGCTGTCCCTCAGCAGCTCAGGACGGCTCCTGGGAAGCGTCACGCCTGACCAGTGAACTCATGCTCAAACCCACATGCTGCAGAGCAAGATAATCCTGGAATGAGCTAAATTATTGACCCATTTCCATTTTTTTTTTCTTTTTTAGCAGTGTCTCCTATTCTGTAATCAAAGACCCAGCCCTGTAGGCTGCCAGAATACACACCTGCTCTTTGCACTTGGCCAATAATATTAAGATCTCATAATGGACAGAGTCTTGCCATGCTTGCAACAGCATCAAAATACATACTTCCCTTAGAAACTGGCAATCAGTGTTAACAGGGACACTTCTGAGAATTCCTAATGTATTTTTAGGGTCTTCAAGTGCTGCCAGGGCTGTTTTGGATACCATATATTCAACCTGTGCAGCAGAGGTTTCTTTGGCAGAAGAAACATCAGCCCTTTCTGCACCAGGGTGGTGAAGATGGGGAATATTTGCCTGCCATACAACTGACCTAAGGGAAAGGGAACTGGGAGACCTCTAATCCAAACAAACATCAATAAAGATGTCAAATTTTGGTGTTTCCAGAACTTAACGCACCAGATCCTCTGTTTTAATTAAAAATAAGTGCTGGCTTCCTTTTGCACTACCTTGGCAGACTCTGAGATCTTGGGGCTACAGAGGCAGCTGCCTCCCAGCACTGTTTGGGAACAGGAGAAAAAGCACAGTTATTATTGGCCACCTCTCCTAAAATCATTAAACCATGGGATCGTTAAGGTGAGAAAAGATCATTGAGTCCAAGTATCAAACCAGCCCTACCAGGTCCACCACTAAACCATATTCCCAGGTGACACATCCACACACCTTTTGAACCATCCCCTGAGCAGCCTATTCCAACACCTGACCAACAAAATGGAAATTAAAAATGCTATTGCTGATCCTTTGTTTCTTATGCTTTCAAATAAAAGCAAAAGAAATGTGAGACAGAACTTTTGAAAAGAACATTAGAAAATAAAACATCCTTCTTCTCCAGTAGCTCAGGGATTTGCTTTCAAGCCTGAGCACTGAGGCTTGATTCCTACATCTGCCAGGAGGAATGTGAACATAGAATTCCTCTCCCACATCGGAATCACAACCATCAAATAGCATTTTACAGCACAGCATTTTCACCTCCGGACTGTAGAATTTTGTATTCATCCAGAGAACAGAAGAATGTCAACACTGAAACTGCAAATATTTTTTTTCCTAAAAACGTACAACAGCAAAGTGGCTAAGCACAATCCACTAGGAAATGGATAATGGAAATTTAAATTACAGAGGCAAACAAAAGAGCTGAATGCTGCTCCACCTCCGCCTTGACAGATGGGTTGTCCCTTGACTGAGTTTGACCTGAATTTTCACTTACAAAGTAAAGTAAACAGAAACCTAAATCCAGCTCTATTATATCACAGTTGTCATCTTACACATAGAATGAAGAGTTTAAGATATATGTACATAAAATACTCCTAATCCAAATAATAACAACAAAAAACGCCTTATAACTGTTTGCTCCTGACTTTAACTTCTCAGGATGGTTAGCTGAGCACACACATCAGGTTAGAAAATTGGGTTAAATTTATTTAGAATTTCAAAGTCTAACCATGCACATTTATTTTACTAAATGGCAATTTACTGTCTAACCTAAACAACCTTTTATTTTTAAAAAAAAGAAAAAAGAAAGAAGGGAAGGAAGGAACTCAAGTGCCTCTGTCTCATTATTTTCTAGATTTTTACAACTGTGACAAGACAGAAAGACAAAAAGAGTAGAATTTCTTTCACATTCATTTCTTGCCCCTTTTTCAGAGGTTTTTATTTTTTCTACTGCATGAAAGTGCTTATGTTTGAATCTGTTATTGGATGTAAGGCTTAATGCAAAGTGAAACATTTTTCTGAAAAGAAAGCTGAATTCTATCTGAAACAGTATAAAAAAAATCCAACCTTTTAAATAAAGAAACTCTTTAAAAGGTTCAAATCGAATCCATAGCTATGGATGCTGTTTTGATGTTATACCTTTTATTTTCATGAATATAATGTTTCTACACCAAAACAGTTTCTGAGCAAAAGTGGACCTGTCTCGAAGCCTACTGATGTTTGGCTGTTCAATTGTTGTCATTTCAGGTGTTTTCGAAAAGGTCTGTCCCTCTCTTTCCTCCTCCTTTGTCCCTTTTCCTTTGCTTTTGAGAAATGTGGAAGCTCCAGACTGAAAAGATATTTTATCAAAAACATCCCCATCTCTGTAGCACAAGCAGGCTTTCACATGCTTATGCTCCTCTCCAAGTAAGAGAGAGTTATTTACAGCCCTGCTGTCGGGCACCAGTAAATTAAATAACCATGGTAATAAACTAGGCATCTTTGCCATTTCATTATAAATTAGGAGGCAGGAAGAGGATGTGGCCCCTCTGCTCTGGTGGTCCTTGGTTAGCTGACCATTCCTGTTACCTGCAAGAACTGGACAGTGGTGGAAGGTAAAGCCCTGGCAGACCAGCAGCTCAGAGCCCACAGTTAAGGCACATCTTGGGATATTCCTGTCCCTTGTCTCAGTTTTCCAGAAGTTCAGTTTAAAGTGGTGATTGCTTAGAAATGGGAAACATCAGCCAGGAAAATGCAGGAGCACAAATAAAGCACTTCTTTCCTGGTTTACAGCAGACACCTGGCTGCCTGCCAGCCCCCACTACAGGGTTATGCAAATGCACTTACTCTTCTTTATCAATAGCCAAAATACCATTGCTGGTGTAATGCAACATCTGTAAGATCAGGCCCGCTCTTGAGAAGAACAGCAGCAAATCTGCTGCACAACAAAACGAGGAGGACACTACCAGGGGGTGCCTAAAAGGAGTCACTGTCAGGAGTATTTGATATCTGTGACACTCCAGCCCTGGAACTAAACATGGATTGCATTTTGGGCTGGATTTTCAGCTTTGAATTTTAGGTGTAAAAGGAGAAGGGAAAAGTGTGTGAGTGTCTGGATGCTGTAACATGACATGACCTTTTCTCCTCTACTCAATCAATGGGCTTTGCTCTTGCATTTAGACTAAGAGTAAAGGATGGGTCAGGCCCAGCTCTGCAGTAAATCTGAGACACAAGCTCAGCAGAAAAAGGCTGCCAGGAGGTGGCTAATGGAGTTGTACACTCCCAAAAAGGGGGCCAGATCAGCAAAAAACTCAAAAAGGCACAAGAAAGAAGACAGCTCGATCAGGGATAGTCACTAAAACTAAAACTAAAACTCTCAGCACTCTCTGCACTGGCACCCAGAAATTCAACGTATAACACAGAAGAGGAAACAGAGAAAGTTTCCATTTCCATTCTTAGAGCAAAGAGAGCAGTGAGTCTGTGAGGGCAGAGCAAGTGAAATTTTAACAAAATCAGGATCCCCCTCCCAGAGCCTCTGATAAGGAATGAGATACAAGAGGCAGGAGAAAGTTAACAAGTGTTAACAGACATAAACCTGCTGCTGGTCACACTGTGGAATAAATCACAAGTGAATCCATTAAAGTCAAGCAGCTACATGAGCATAAAATCTGTATATTTAGAATCAGCATATATTAAGAGGCAAGTAATAAAGTCGAGATGTTAGAAACTGCTGGAACATTTCACAAAGCTTGACTTTTTTCCAACTGATAAAAAAATACTTCATAGTTGGCTATGGGTGTAATAGGAGTGGGTAAGAAAAAGGGTTAGAATTTGTATTTTCACCTCTGTGTGTGTGCAAGATCACTGCATAAATAAATAGGGGTAGAGAATTGTATGTAAAATAACCTCTTATCTCTGCCATTTGAGTTTGTGCAGGTGCCAGCAGCTATGGATTACTGAGAAACAGATTGATTTCTGCAAAATTCAAGAGCAGGATTTTTCAAGAACTTCCAATTTCCCTGAAAAACAGAGCACAGTAAGATCACCAGAAATTCTGACTTTTGCAGAAGTCAATCAATTTATCAGTCATCTGTAGCTACTGGCACCTACCCAAATCCAACCTGAAGTCAAACAACAGAGCTCAGCTTAAATTTAAATGTGAGAAATAGAAAGAATAAATCTTTTCATTATTTGCTGCGTATTACTATAACCTTCACACTCAAATTACAGCAAAGTAACCCATATAGACAAAGAGAAATCATTAGATAAGGACAGAAATCAACAACCTCTATCAAAGATGAGCATACCAGTCACCCATCCTGTACCAGTACCCAAGAGTTATACCCAGACAGGAAGGCTCCTCAGTAAGGAGGACAATCTCAGGTTTACTCACTGATTTCTTTCCAAAATATACCTTCTAGCATATTCACAAGGCCAAACTTCTCAGACTTATTTCATCCTGTATTGATCTGTAAGAATGAAGGAGTTTAAGCAGATGCAATCTTAGCCTCTTATACCAAATATATGCGGTACATGACTGAGAATGAAACCTCCCTCATCCACAGCCAGGGCCCAGTAACAGCACAAAGTGATATATAATTCCATTTCCTCAAAATAACAACAACAACAAAAAGACCTAGAAGAGAATTATTAAAAATATAAAAATAATTAAACAGTCGCAAATCACAGAAGAATGCAAAATCTTCAACATATGCTAGAAAGGAATTAAATCAAGAAGAGGCTCATAAAGAAAACACATAAAAAACTCCATTTCAAACTCAAGAACAGGACTCATTGTGATGCTGCTGGGCAGAACCAGTGCTCCATCACACAAATCCAGCGGGGATGACACGGAGCAGGAATCAGCCTTACCTCAGCTCTGCGTGTTTGCCATCGCTCCTGACACACCTGACCTGCCTGGTTTGGTAGCCAATCTCCACCTCCCTGGCACGGTGCTGGGGACGAGAGCCGGCAAATCCAGATGTGCTTTGCTCTCCAGAGTCCGACCCCAAATCCAGCATAGTCCTCCCCGCCAGCTCCACGTCTTCAGGATGGGGCAGCTGGCATTCACCCCAGGGGCCCAGGCGGAGGCTGTAGGTGTGCTCCTCCTCGCCGAGGGGACAGGCAGGAGCCGCACAGGCTCTGGACTCCGTCAGGCTGGGGCACGGAGCTCCACCGTAGAGCGGAGGGGCGATGACGGCCCGTGTGCGGTGCTGCAGGCTGCGGGCACAGCCCGTGCCACACGGGGACCAGCCGGAGAACTGTGACACCACACAGTCCCGAGGGCAGGGCACCAGGCAGGCCTGCTCTGCGGGCGGCTGAGGGCTGAAGTGCTCGCAGATCTCGCTGGACACCGCGGTCCGGTTCAGTTTCTGCAGGCAGCGGACGCTGCGGCGCTGCAGCCCGTGCTGTGCCGTGACACAGAGCTCGGCTCCCACCTCAGCACCCGCGGCCGAGGCCAGCCCGCACCTGTCCCATCCCGAAACCTCCCACTCGAACAGCTCCAGGTGCCAGTCGCAGACTTTAAAGCACCTCCGCTGGCTCTCGGGCTTGTCCTGCTGGTCACAGTTGGCGTGGAACGTGGTCCAGCCCTCGGCGTGGGTGCACCAGACGGCGCGGCTGCGAAGGCCCCCCGAGCCGCAGTCCCCGATGCAGCGGCCCCAGTGACCTGCAAGAGAGAAATGCTGGTGAGAAATGCCACAAAATAAATGCTTCCCCATGGATCTGTGAGAAATGCCATGAAATAAATGCTTCCCCCACGGATCTGTGCTGACACCCGGCACAGCATCGCACAACCACAAGGCCAGAAAGTCATAACGGTTTTGCTTGGAAGGCACCATAAAAGCTCATCTCATTCCAAACCTTTGCCATGGGCAGGGACACCTTCCACTATCCCAGGTTGCTCCAAGCCCTGTCCAACCTGGCCTTGGACACTTCCAGGGATGGGACAGCCACAGCTTCTCTGGGCACCCTAATCACTCTCTGGTTGGGAAAGATGGGACAGGAAGGACTTGTGGATATGATTGTCTGGTAAGAAATACTGCAGATGTAAAACCTGTGAGTGAAATAGAAATGATAGCCAGCTTTGAGATGTAGGCATGGGAGGCAAGAAAACGGTGAGTAGCTGGAGATGGGTTGAAGGACAGGAAAACAAAAGGACTCAAGAATGTAGCCCCTTTCCACCCTGCCAAGGCATCAGGGAACAAGTACATAAGAAAGTAGTCTTTAGAGCTTAGAATATATGATGATATGGTAATATAGTAGTTCTTATAGGCTGCATGCAAGGTTTGTAGGTTTTGTATCTTGCACCAGTTGGTCACTGTAAATTAGAATATTCAACACAAAAGGAGATATAATGTATTGTAACAAGGTGCTCTCTCTCTTCCTCTTTTCCCCCACGCTCTTGCTCTTTCTGTCCTCTCTTGTTTACTCTCTTCCCCCTGCTCTTACCCTGCTTCTACCCTCTCTCTCTCCCCTTTCTCTTTTGGGCCTTCCCTTCAGCCGAGGCTGGTGGCTGAAGGCAAAGCCCTCTTTACCCACGACCCTTGCAATAAAACCACGTGTTTCTAGAATATCTCAGGTCTGCAGAGTTCCTTGTCCCTGCCATCCACGGATGCTACTACACTCTCTGATTAAAGAATTCCTTCCTAACATCTCACCTAAATCTTGCCTCTTTGAATTTTAATGTTCCCCCTTCTCCTCTCTTTATCTCTGTTAAAAAATTATAAATCATATATAAAATATAAGCCATATCCTGCCATGTATTAAAAAGCAAATAACTACCAGCTGACCCCTAAAATTGGTTAAATGCCTCCTAAAGGCTGTGAGTCGCTTCTCCCGGTGTACTCACATCACTGAATCACTTGGAGAAATTTGAAGAAAAAAGAAAATGCCTCACAGTGCTTCGAATTAAAGGCAAGCCTTTAATTTCTGCGGCAGTAAAATTCATCCCAAATGAATATTTAATTTCATTTGTACAAATTAATATAAAAATGATCATAAAAGAACAATCATCTAATAGGAAAAGAAAGTCAAGTTAGATAAGAGGAAAACAGTCTTTAATAGAGCAATTAGTCAACAGAATAAAATGCAACTGGGAAGCGGCAGAATCATCATCCAAAAGGGATAAAAGAGTGAGGATAAATACATGAAAATAATCACCCTCAAGGTACACTGAGCAAATTGTTTCCACTTGCAGCACGTGGCATTAGGAGAGGTGGCAAAGCCATCGTTCTGGAGGAGAAATAAAACCAAAATAAAACCCAGCAATGTCATTTTGAGCTCTGGAGCACATGAACATGCCTATGTAATCATACGAATCTTATTTGAGGATGTGCAAGTGAAAGCAATCAGACAAGGCTAAATAGAATGATTTGTCTGTGAAAATATTATTCAATAAAAAGCCACCAAATCAAAAAAATAATGACGGCTATAAAGTATAAAATTGCTGGCAAACTGAAGAGCAAAGGTAGGGAAAAGCACTCAGGCCGAATCTTAACTATTAAAGGGATTTTGATGATCATCTCAAGGGGGTATTATCTCGTTCCTAAGTTTAAAAACTTTCCAATACCTCATAAAAGAGCCATTTTGTTCAGTACAAACATTGCATATGTAATTCTTGCCTGGAAATACACTGCAACTGCCCTATCTTTTCTACTTTCTCAAGGCAGAAAATTAACTTGCAGCAAATAAGTTGATTTATATTAAGCAATGCTACTGCAGTCAATATTTTTAAATATTGATTTTAAAACTACCAGAGTCTGTTACATGTTCACACTACAAAACCAAACACACACAAAAACCAAAACCAGTCCCATAACAGCTGCAATTATAATCCCAGGTATTTTGTTCAGGCAATGGTGGTTTTGTTGGCAATCCCATTTTTCTTTCCCTGTGAATGGAGGAGCTGATCCTCCGGAGACAGGGAATTGACATTGTGTGATGAAAAATGAAGGTAAATAAATAAAAACTCCTGAACTTTTTTTATTCTTAGGAAAGGAGGGAAAACAGATAAGAACTGGATATAACTAAACTTCTTTTCCAATAGATCGCATGTTCCTCCTGCCCCATCCTTCAGGCCGGGGCTGCAGCTCTGCCCTCAGTCAGGCACCTTCAGCAGTGGTGGGGCAAGAGGGGATTGCAGAGTCCTCGAGGTTTAGACAGCTCCAGCTTTTGCTGAATCCCTCAGGCTATGTGCAAAAATCTCTGTCCTTTTTATGCCTCTGTTTCACACCAAAAGACATGAGCCCAAGGTAAGGACTCAGCCATGACAGGTATCTTGAATGGGAAAAGGGAGCATCAAACTCTAGTGTGCTCTACAAGCTGTCCTCCTCTAATTACAGGCTTTCAACAGAATCTGGTGCGCTTAAAAACTAAGTTAAAAAAAAAAAAAAAAAAGAAGTAATCTTTAAATATGCTTTTGAAGTTCAGTTACAGGGAAGAGACTCATTGATAACTTAAACATTCGTCCTTGGTACTTCACCTTGATGTAACAGAATATTCTTTTCTAATGCCACCAAGATTTGAAACCAGACACCAGATTATGTAAATACTGTCATCTAAAGATAATAGTCAAAATTCAGACCTCAACTCCTGGGTGGCTTTTTATTAACAGAGAAAAATAACAATGATTAAGCATTAAAACCTAATTGTATCGTGAACTTATTTATTTCTGTGCAGCAGTTCAGCAAAGGCAGTTTAGTTTTTTGAGATGTGGAAGTTTCAGTACAGGAGAAGTTTCATTTTCACCAGTTTTATTTAAAGCAAAAATTAAAAAAAATTATTTCCCCTTAGCATTGAACAGAACAGCATTTTACACATCAATAGGACCTTGAAACACCAAGAACCAATCAAGGATTTACTATTTCTTAAGACAGTGAATTGCATTAAAAATAGCATTAAACCCCCCAATGGAAGAATGCCAAATAGTTGGAGCAGACGGAATCACTCATCAAACCCACCACTCATCTTTCCCTACTGCACAGAACTCCTCTCTTTAGTACTTTTTATAGACTCCTGGTGCTGCTCATGAACTGCTCTACTCATGAACAGCAGAATGATCACTCCTCACAGGAGTGAGACACTCAGCTGAAGCCAGAAGCAAGAACTGGCCATTATTTAAAGTCAGATGTGAATTTAGAATGAAAAATTACAAAAAAAAAAAAAGCCCACAAGCAAGAACTTGTAAGTAATTACACTGTCGTTGGACACATTACAATTTGCAATTATTCCCTGGCAAACACACTAAAAACAAAGACTGCTCTTGGCATACCAGAAAAAGAAGCATGAAAACGAAAGCCAAAAATCAGATGCAAAACCCATTACTATAGATTTTTTTTCACTTCCTGACAATCTCCTCAGGACGTGGCAGTAAACTTATCCACAATGTTTCCCTGCTAAGTTAAATATCCTGTTCAGTAGCTTAAATGAGGAGAAAGCTGTAAATACTTCCTAGTCAATAGTCCACTTTGTAATTAGAATTTAATTATTTTTAGAAGGCTCATATTAAATTTACACTTTTCTCAAAATATACCTGAGTCAATTAAAAGAAACCTCTCAGCACACTGTGAATTATAACACTAACTGTATTATAAACCCACTGGAATTTAGGCATCAGAAGCCTGAACTTCAGAAATGTGCTCTAAAACTCCCCATCTAGAACGGAAGGCCACTGGTAATTGAAGAAGACGACTAAACAAAAGGAAATTAATTTCACAGTGACCTGTCTATCGAAAGTACAATAATCTGGAGATAAAGGATTGATAGTCTGTCTCCAATGTGTTGTAACCTAATCAGATGTTTGATCACAGCAGGACACAGATGGGAGAAAGAAACTGTGGATTTACATGGAAACAAGGAGGCTCCAAGCTGGGTGTAAGTAAAAACCTCACTGCTGTGAGGACAACCCTGGGAACAGGCTGCCCCAAAGAACTACAGAACCTCATCCCTGCAGTTTTCCAAGATCTCACTAAACAAACCCTGAGGAACCTGGTGTGCATTCAATGCTGAACCTGCTCTGTGACAAGGTTCAACCAGATGACCTCCTGTGGTCCTTTTCAACCTGGGTTTCTCTATGTAGGAGCATTTAACTGAAAGCAAGGCTTCCCTCCAGCAGGATGCCAAAAAAAAAAAAAAAAGCTTTTCACTAATAAATAGCACTAAGATCTGCTACGTACCAATAAACACACAGCAGCATGAATAAATTCCTTAGTCAGCCAAGCCAAAGAGAAGTTCAACCAAATCGCTATTTCCAAAAATGAGAAGTGAAACAAAACTTGCTGGGCTCACACAAAAATCGTAACAGATAGATGAGGTGTCTTTGTTTATGAACAACTGTGAACAAAGACATCCCACTGTTTCTTTCAGGTCATCTGTAACACTAAAAGCAATGACATGAAAGGGATTAGTAAGTCAAGACAATCTATTAAAGCAAAATTACACATTGTTCTGTTTCTCATCTTTTATCAGCCAGAAAGAGCTGTACTATCACCCCATACAGCTTCTCTAACCCCTTTCAAAACATGCAATAACACAGCAACTGGAGTTGATTTGATGCACTGTGCACTGATTTGTTTTTCCTGCCTACTAGACCTACCTACAATTGCACCATAATTGTGTCTGAAAAGGATGCAGTGACATCTGCTCTCTGACACACAGGTCACACACACATAAGGCAAGCAGGCTATACAGACAATAATTACACTTTACAGACAAAATAAAACACCACTGAACACCAAACTTAGAGGAGGAATCCCAATAAAAGCTGCTTAGTAAGTATGTTATTACTTCGTAAGAATTGCTAGAATAATTAAGCTCTGTTTATTGTGACATTTTAGCTTAATTGAAACCATTTCACCATTGAAGAATTCATTCAATAATAAGCATCTCCCACAATGACTCTGTCCCTGTTGCTATGTTCTGATTTGCAAACTTAGCAAAAGATGAGTCATCAGTAAAATAGAAAATTGTGTTAGTAATTTGTATCAGATAATAGATATGCTCCAGTGAAGGAACACTGAAAAAATTAATGGACAACCATTGGAATAGTCCTATTTACTACCCATTTTTTACTTCTCTTTCAGTTTAATTATCAAATTTAGGAGCAATTGTTTAAGACCTTAACAACTTGCTTTTGAACAGAATCTTCTAATTCTTATCCATCATAACAAAGACATACAACTTCATTTACTGAGGAGTAACTCCACCAGACATGACATAACTCCCCAAAATCCCTGCAGCATCCACTTTAATTGAATACTTCTGCTTGAAACGTTCCAGAATCCCTCTGAATGTCATCCTTCCACCAGAGCAAGGTTATGGGAAGTGCCAAGCTCCAGCTCAGCCCATGAATTCTGAGAACAGGTAACAACTGACCCAGAGAACACATGAGCCTATTCCTAAAGGCACTACAGCTAATTAATCTTCACTGCTAGTAAGAGACAAAAAATAAATTCCACTGAGTGCGTTTCATCAGAATAACTGGTTGTTTTATGAGAAGGTTTTATGAGATTTATGTAATTTTAATGCAATTTTATGAGAATTATGCATGTTATATGAGATCTGGATGTATATTTATTTCTCAAAAGCCTAAACTATTGAAGATCATACAAACTACAACACAGCTCCTCACCAATGTTTTTTTTCTTGGCATGATACAAAAGCATTGTGGTTCTTGGCATGATGTGCCAAGAAAAGTAATTCTAAAGATTTAGATAAGGACCCTACAGCCACATCTTTTCTTGCAGACCAAACAGGCTAAAATCTTTGGAGTCTAAGATACCAGATCTGGTCTGTTTCAGTATTTCATAATACAAAGAAATGTTAGTATTGCTGTAGTTGGTTGAACTGCCCATTCCCTCGCTTTCTAAAAGAGCCCTCTTGCCTCTTTGCCCTGCATCTACTGCCACATCTCAGCCAAAATATAGATTATTTTTCTAGCCTGTTCTTAACTCTCTCAATTATTTTCCTATTTATTATTAACAGCAATTCATTAAATCCCTTTGTACTATAATCTGTATGAAGGATTCTATACAAAAGACTATTGTTCTATCTGCAGTGTGTGTCAGAAAAGGCATAAAAAATTCCTCTGATTCCTGGAATTAATTTTAAATATCTGCAGCACTTTTTTAAATTTTCATCACCTACACAAATGAGCAATTCAGCAGCTTAGTTATTCATCTTATTTCAGATCTGAATAAATGTGAAATTTAGTGACTTACAGCCATGCAGCAGTTTGTTCCAATTTTACATTTCAGGTTTTTCCCTTATTATCCATATGCTGTAACACTCAAGACACACTCCAGCAAGAAAGACGTTCTGCAGCAGAATGTAATGAACACTGCTGTTTATGGAAATACGGAGATTTACTAACCCCTTGGCACTGGAAGGCAGGACTTCCCAATATTAAGAACTAATGTAAACAGTATTAGCTGAGCTACTCAATCATGTGCCCACACCCTGGAGACAGCCCAGGGAAAAATATTCTTTCCTTTCAACTCTCAATTAAAGAATAGAAAAATAAAAATTACCCTCACACATTTCAAAACATTTCTGCCATATTCATCCAACACATTTGGAGGGTCTGTGAGAACAGATTTCTGCCCTTGACAGCAGTGAATATTAGGAGACCATAATATATATAAGCTTCTGTACTGAAAAACAAAAAGAAAAAATAGATCTTATCAACAGATTACAACTCTAAATTGTTTACTGCATGTGAGATTAAAACCACCTCAGTACTGGAATTATAAATAGCTATAATCAAACTCTGGCCTTTTTGGAATTCCAAACATCTATGGAAACCGATTCTTTTTAAAACATAACAGCCTTTGTAAGGTGTTTGTAAATGTAACCTTAAGAGCAAAAGAAATGTTTCTTCAGTCACTCCATCTTGACTCTGGGGCTTGTAATCCCCGACAGGAACTGTTATTTCTCAGTGGGGAAAAAAAAAAAAAAAAAAAAAAAAAAAAAAAAAAAAAAACAAAAACAAAAAACNAAAAAAAAAAAAAAAAAAAAAAAAAAAAAAAAAAAAAAAAAAAAAAAAAAAAAAAAAAAAAAAAAAAAAAAAAAAAAAAAATATCCAAAACCAAAATCAACACAAGACAGGTTACAGAGCACCTCCTGTAACACAAACAGTGGTTTACCAGTGGGGGCCATGGGGAAATCATGGGCACTGCTGGACACATTGCTAGCCCCCAGTTACACTTTAATCTTTTCTCCACTCCACAGTAAATATCAGATCACTTCAAGCACAATAAAACAAGAAGTTGAGACGGTCCACTCTGATATTTGCAGAGAAGTAGAAGGAAGAGGGAGGTATTTGTGAATGGGGTTTACTTCTTACTTGGCTCCAGGAACTGAACGATTCAGAAGTCTCTCCAGTTGGATACAGCTCCCTACACCACTGTTTTCACACCAGCAGGATTCATACCAGCAGGATTCACACAGAGGTTTTCTGCTTCTCCCAGACACTGCCTTCTCCTTGCTGCCCTTCACACAGGCAGTCACTCTGAGATATTCTTCAAGTATGGAAAGCTTAGGTGTCACCTCAGTCCATGTTCTGCTAACAGCCCAGCTGGGATGCACTCAGCTCTGGAGAGTCCACCTCATCTGCATCTTCACAAGGAGCCTCAGCAAACACCACCAAGATCATAAAATCACGGAACGCATTGAGTTGGAAGGGGCCATAAACATCATCTCAATTCCAATTTCCTTTCCACTAGACCAGGTAACACCAAGCCCTCTCCAACCTGGTCTGGAACACTTCCAGGGAAATGGGGCAGCCACATTTTCTCTGAACAGCCTGTGCCAGGGCCTCCTCACCCTCACAGGGAAGAACCCATGAAGACAGGGAAGACTGGCACTCATGGACTCCTGAGGGAACCACGGTAAGAAACTTTCTGTCAAAGGTTCACTGCTCTGAGACAAGGCTTTGGTGGGACAGCTGCGGGGAGCCACTGGCACCAGTTCAACATGTCCTTATTCAAGCTCCAAGACACACAGAGGATTCTTATTTTAGTTCTGTAATAATTCATTACCCAGCAAACACCAAAGATCCAGCCCAACCTCTCTTCCAAATTGTGGCAACTGCAGTTTTTAATTTTCTTGCCCTTTCATGAAGCCTAAATTATGTTTGTTCATTGAAATAACAGTAAAATTAAAATCTGTCTCAGAGAAAAAAGTTGTGAAATAATACAGCAATCTGCACACCTGCAAAACCTTTCTGAAGTATCCAAATTTACTTCACAAGCACATTATCACAGAAATACATGCATCCCCCTCCAGACATCATTTTAAGGGAGAACTATAATTTTTCTGCTCAGCTTCATCCTATTTCCAAGTTACATATTTCATAACCCACCACAGCCCAGAAGCCCACATACATTTTCAGCTGCTGCAGCCATCAGTATGTGATGGTAAAGGAATCAAAACCCACAGCTGCTCATGGAGGTGCTACCAGGTCTGGCTGGGGTGAGACAGAGGAGCTGCTTTAGGTGTCCCTCAGCCTCCTGCAGAGCTGATGTACCTACAGATGTGCCCTCCTGGGCAAGTTCTGCAGGTGGGAACTCTGGTGAGCCCCTCTTGGAGCAGCCCCTTGCTCTGGAGCAGAAGTGGAGCTGCCCACAGCGCTTGGAACAAGGAAAGGTGAAACACAGACATCATGTACTTCTACAGAAATACCTTCTCAACCATATGGGCCACTCATTATTCCTAATAAACATTATAGAAGAGCTATACAATACAATGGGCAGGAGCCCCACGGAGCCCAATAGCTGCTAATTAGTATTTCTGCAAAGATAGAGAACACCTATAATAACAATTCCCTGGCAAAAGCATAATTAATTCATGTGAAAAGTTCTATTTTTAAACATGTGCATTTTCAATTCTATAAAAACTGGACCGAGGTTATTGTAGAACTGTACAAATTGCTTTTACTGGGCATTTTCACTTTATTTACAGTCCATATTTAATTATCCCCTTTCAATTATTAATCATTAAATTTCCATTTACTCTAGATACTCCATATTCTCGAGGAAAAGCGTTTTAAAAAAGCACAACTCGCTGCATTGTGTGGAAATAGCTGTGCAGGAATAAACCAAATGAGAAGCTATGCCAAAACATGGAATATAAGTGTTCTCCAGCACTAAATCAATTTCATTGTCTCACAGACAGTGGGAGCACTGGCTGCTGACAGGAGGGTGGCTGAGCAATCCCAGAGGGACAAAGAGCCCCAGTTTCCAGTGCATAGCAGGGGGAAAGTTTTGAGATGCCAGTGGTTTTCCCTTCAGGGAAGAAGGACAGGCACACACTAAAAAAAAAAAAAAAAAGCTATATCCAGTTCAAGTTCACAAAAGTTCAATTTGGAGAGGGGGGAAATTAATTAATGTAATAGGAAAGCAAG
The DNA here is from genome assembly GCA_013397095.1 of Sterrhoptilus dennistouni. Taxonomy (NCBI): domain Eukaryota; kingdom Metazoa; phylum Chordata; class Aves; order Passeriformes; family Zosteropidae; genus Sterrhoptilus; species Sterrhoptilus dennistouni. Next base: position 331,929 of record VWZU01008212.1, on the reverse strand, counting down.
AACAAAGAAAATAATGTCCTAATTGAAATAACTCCCATCCCATCACATCATAAATTCTGCTTCTTGACAGCAGAACAGAATACTAAAATGCTTCAGTTTGCACTCAGGGAACATGATTACATTACCTCATTCAGGCTTGCAGGTGTTAAGATAAGAAAAATCTTGGGAATCTTGTGCCAAGAATTACAAAATATAACCAAGCACATTGTATCTGGATGAGTATGTGAAGAAAGAAAAATCTCCATCCCATCTGGAGACAGATTTTGCCAGGCATCATTCCAAACGACTGCACATGCAGGTAAGTGAGAGCTAAATATGGTCAGATTAAGATCTGAACATCAGGCCAGACTGAGATCCAGGGATCCTATGAAGGGGCTGTATTAACCCATGAAATTTTCTAGTAGTTTTAATTTTAATTTAGTTATTTTCCTTTTCCAGCTGAGATTGATTCCATGGAGCAAAAGCCAGTGATGCTCTAAGGATAAAGAGAGAAGAGAGCACCATTGTTTGGGCCATAAATTGTGTCAGGCCCTTACCAGGAGCCCAAGAGTTTCAAGCCCTGCAAGGTGTTAACCCACACTCCAGGCTGGGAACGAGCACGTTTAGGGGAAGGGGCAGAGTTTGGGATGCTCTTTTTCAATATCTGCACTTCTGAAAGAAGAACATCAGTTCCAGGAAGTTAAAGATGGAAGTGTGTTCAAAGATCAAACTGCACCCTGCAGTACTCAGGAGTCAGCCTTAGCAGGCTGGTAGATCTTCACTCCCTCTTTGGCAGGTGTTTTGCTCACACTATCCTGAATTTATAGTGGGTTTGCATTTCTGAATGGCCTTCATCTATCACTGAAATCCTAACAGATGGACGCCTTTACTTACATTTCCACAGCTTCAGCACAAGGGATAAAACCATCTCCTCTGAGACATTTAGGCAGCCGATAATACCTAATCCTGCGGCTGCTTTTCCTAGCACAGCCCCACATTTCTTTCAAAAACCACTACCAGATGTGGCAGGCAGCATTCAGGTTTTCTGTTTGCTGAGCAGAGATGAACAATCTTGAACTTGGAAATCTGGTCACTGTTCCCATAAAAGATCTCACGCCCTGACTTTTTGAAATAAAAGAATGGTGATACGGGAAAATATCAGTTACAGATGCACATATGCTGTAGGTGTATTTCACATCCAAACAAAGGCATTTGCCATCACAATGTCAGGCCACACTTTGCAACTGAAAATTTTTTAGAAACAGACGTTCTTACACATAAGTAATCATTTAACAAGGCCTCCGAAAACGCAGCCCTTAATAGATTTAATTAACAGGTTAATGATGTGCATAGCATGCGTGCTCTCAAAAGCAAAGATTTTCACATTAAGCTTGTTTCTGTTTCACAGAAGCAGCTTTCTGTAGAATATCTGTGCTAATGTAATTACACATCTGGCACTTCTGCTGTTTTCAATTGCAGAGATATTTACAAACAGTGCTAGTAATTTGCACAAGAGCACCTATCTGTTCTGTTTTACACTACAAATAAAGATATTTGCATGAAGATCCAGCTGCAAAGAGTCCTCTTTTGTACTCCTGAGCGGTTCTATTGAATGTATAAAATGATCTTTTAGCCTGCACAATAAATCTAACACACTGATGTCATGACTGCCTGAGATACCTGCATAAACTAAGCCTGCCTCGGGTTTACCTTGATATAAAGGGGTCGAGTAAAAATGTTTAAATAATTTTAAGTTAAACATCAGCCCCAGTAATCATGTCTGGTCCCCTGTGCCACCACACGGCAAAACTAATGTTTTAAAATATAATTTCTTGGCGATGTTCATTCATCATCCTCACTGTAACTGGGAAATGATCGAAAACCAGGCCAGAATAATGGAAATCCCACATTATCTCCACCAGTATTGTCAAGATAATGCAGTGGTTATTAATTTAAATACGCCTCCAAGAACTAGCACAACTTCAAACACGATTCAAGAAGATAAAAAGCCATTCCTGCCTCAAGCTGCTTTCAGTTCAATTTAGGTCACATTTAGGTTCATCAGATAGCACCTGAAATCCCTCAACTTACTAAATATTGACAGAAGATGTTGCTGCCCCAGTGTTTAATCAAAAGAGGCGATGAGCCCAAAAATCCTGACTGAAAGGAGATGCTATCAAAGGAATCAACACCTGCTCAAGCTCAGCAATGGCAGAAAAGATAAGCCAAGAAAAATATCCCTTTCCCCCTCATATCTTAAGACACATTTGATTAAGAAAAATCATAAATTATTTAATAAAAGAAACAGAATATATATGTGAATGTGCATAATGCACGTAACTGATGTCAAATATTTAAGTACACACAGATAGACATATAAATATGTGCTGTGAGATATTAATATCCCAATTATCCCACTCTGCTCACATTTTGGACTCAATCTGTGTTTTCCTGCTCAGTCTGTACCCAACACACCAGAAGCATATGTAAAATGTCATGATTACCATACCATGAGTTCTGAAATATCGGAGCCAGCTCCCAACCCTTCCCTCAGGAGACACTTCCACTGCCTTGGAGGTCATGATGGAGGCTGGGGACACTTCTGGAGATCAGATTATCACAGGCAATGGACAGAACACTGAAATCTGGTAACCTAATTATTCCCAAATCCCCTGAGAGTAATGCAGACAGGCAGAATGAGGAGTGATTTTGGGCAACAGGGCAATAAAAACACTTAGCTAATAATCCTGAACCACAGATTTCAAGTGGCTTTTAGTTTTGCTGTTTTATATGAGTAAGCTGTCTCCATATGAACCAGCTCATTAGCATGCCCCAGCTGGTTCATTAACCAGTACATGAAGATTCAGTATCACCACAGGAAAACAAGAAACTGCTACAGAAAGAAATTCCTTAAGAAATGGGGAGGGCTACCCGGGCTCTTCCAGAAGGAAATCCAACTCTTGGGTCCTCTCTCCTGGTTTAAAGAATTGCAAAGTTCAGAGCAGAGTTTGTGTAACTATCCACCAGCCACAGGAAACCTGTCTGCACCCACAGCAGATGGGGAACACTCAGCTGTAGACAAATCAGACTGGTACTTCTGTGAAATAAGAAAAATTGGCTTTCCCACTAAGGATACTGACATAACCGCTCTTAATTGAGTTTTAATTCCACTAGGAATTCTTTAATTCAATGAAGCCACTTGGAAACAGTATTCTATTATAAATGTCTATTCCTTTCTTATGATTCCCATAATAAACTTTATTCAGAATATTCTGAGGTAAGTAAAGCCAACTTGATTTGGGATCCTTTGAACAGTAAGCCATATATTTTACATATACAAAGAGAAATGACTGGTCAAATGCAGAAATCAATGAAGAAAAGGGAGCTAAGAAAATGCAATCCATATTCATTACATGTTTAAAACATTTACAGTCTGTCCTATCTGAAGTTTAGAAATTCAAGATATTCATCATCTTTGAAAATTGATCTTAAATGACTTGTGTTCCTTCTGCGATGATGCAGAAAGATTTTTAGTTTTTATCTAATCTTGATACTGCTCTGCACATATAGAAAGGGTGTTCCAAAAAGTATAAACTAAAAGCAAAAACAGGCTCTATATGGCTAATAATCTGCATAAACTTCAGGTCTTTTCAAAACAAACAAAAATTCCAATTTCTTTAAACAATATTTACTGTTCACAGGATGTGTTTTTTAAAAATCCTTTCTTAAAGGTTGCATGCTAAATTTAAACTGTTTCTACTTTAATGCCTTATGAACGGAGAAGAGGAAAACACCTCCTGACCTCTGAGCTTGGCCACTGTAAGGCAATGTAGGCTGCATTGTCATAGGTTCTTTCACCTAAAGACCAGTTAGTTTTGTTGTCCCCTCACTCTTACCAAACCACTCCACTGCACCCTATTCCCATTCTTCCACGTATTAACTTAAACCAATAAAACACTCTTGACAGGCAAACTTAGCAACTAAATACTCTTCCACGTTCATTTTTACTCATGCAAAAACACGGTATTAATGATTACTCAGTCACCATTTCCATTTATCTAAATTTGCCTGGTTATAATAGTTGCTGCCCAAAGATTTTTTCCCATGATAATGACGGATGTGTGATCACACACCATATCCACAGACAGCCTTATTTATTTCCACAAGCCATCAGTCTGCACCAGACTATGAAAGCAGAAGCTTCCCACCATGTGTCCAGAAAGCCTCACACAAACTTTGCAATAAAGAGAGAATAAAACAGTGTGTGCACTCCTACATTGCCCTGTACCTTCTTGGCCCTTCAGGACAGCTTCCTGCAGGATCCTAGAGAAGAAACCATCAACATGAGCATCATATTTCTCCTGGGAGAAGACTCCAGATGCTCCCACCTCCCCAGGCAACACCCCCAGCCTTAGGATGCATGGGAGCAAGGGAGAGGTGTACAAGGTGGGAACTGTGTAACAACTTTACTCTTCTCCTCCACAATGATGAGATCTGGACTAACAATGATGACCCTCTTACAGCCTCAGCCACATTGCCATTAATTAACTGGATTTATTTATCACTTCCTCCTTAAGCAAGAGCAAGAGGAAAAAAAAATTGCCTTGCAACACTTTGACTCATATTAGAGATGGACTCTTCTCCTCAGTCCATATAGATTTGTGTGCTTTTATTCCTGAAACTGCAGCCCCAAATCCTACCAGGACTGCAGTGAAGAGGATCCCCCAGACCAGCCCAGGCAGGGCACTGTGCCAGAACACTGGCAAACACACAAGTGTCTGCTGGAATGCAACAGATTCAAATTCTGAGTCTTGGGAATAAATCAGCCTCAGTAAGTAGAAATAAAGATGTTTTGCACCAGCCCTCACAGTCTTTACATATATTAGGTACTGCAATGCCTTGGAAAAACAAGTCACCACGGCTCCCTGACTACAAAATTCAGAGTCTTGGGTATTGCAACAGACCTTAATCTTTTCAAGTAATTCATTTCATTTCACATGTAATAGCTGAAGAACACTATGCATAACAAAGAGACTTATGATACAAACTGATTTAATTTTTTTTTTTAATACCAACTAATAAGAACATTTTACAAATTCTTCCTTAGATTAAGGATGTACTAAAGCCCTTCTCAAGTTTCATATGTGAATAAACCCATCCATAACAAGAAGTCTGTAGGGCTTTCTATATTCATAATTTATGGGGAAAAAACAGATTTTCCCTATCGAAACTTCGGTGAGGCTTGAAAACACCTTTTTACAGTCACCCTAAAAAACCCTCCAAAATCATGCAATTATAATGAAATTGCTTATACAAGCTACATTAAAATATTAACTCAGCATCAAGAATATAGATAAAGGGCATGCAGCAGTAACAACAGCATGTGCCATCAGGCCAACAGGGATTACAGCATTCAACAGCTGGACCATTAGAACAGGACACTGGGTGCCAATCACACTGATAAAAAATAAGGGGGGGTTACTGATCACCATGCCCCAGGGAAGAGGAAGAACAGCTGCTATTTCCTACAGAACCCGTCATATTTCCTCTCTTCAGGGAATTCATGCCCTAGACAAATAAATTGGTTGGACAGGCACAAGAATTCGGTTTTTTCCAGTCTATTTTTGTGTATGTGTTTGCCAGCTCAAGGAGAAAAACACTTTTGCAGCAAGACAAAATATCTCTCCCTGCAACATCCATGTTTTTCACTCAGGGGGTTTGCAGTGTCAGGATCAGCAGACACTTGACAGAAGCATCCATGGCATCATCTTCCAAAGGGAAACGGACAAACTGGTCTCCGTTTTGTCAATTCGAGGTGAGCACAGTCACATTCCTACTCTGTTTTTCATTTAACTCTGCCCTACATTTTGGATGCCGAATAATTAATTGCTAAGTTTCATTGATGAACCTCAGTTTGCCCAGAGACATTTTGAATTTCCAGATGGGTATCAGGCTGTTATATAATTTCCTTTAGGAAATCACAGCAAAGAATTCTGTATTGACTCAGACTCACTTCCCACTGATGTCTAATCCATACTGCAATAATAATGTAAATTATCTCTGAGGACTGGTTAGCTGTTGTGGTCAGATCACATTGCAGGCAGACAAGCTCAACCAATACACAAACTGTGAGGGAGAATGGTAAATGTGCTGATTATGTAAATGGAATTGTTTGAAGTCAAAGATGCGGGCCTGTATTTCACTGATAAAATGTGTAAAATAGGAAAAAAACACTGTGTAAGCAATTAAATTTAACTTTCTAATCAATAAAAGGCAAACTGGGACCTAAATCCACTTTATGGGATTTAGGAATCAAAGTCTTCCTGCAACTCAAAGACAGCTGGGATGCCCATTTGACTAGAGGGGAACTTACTGTAAGACAAAAATGTCACATTCTATCTTGATACCACACACAAGAGAGTCATGTGTCATTAGATTAAGATAATTTGGTCTAATGATGCTCCTGATCTTTAGTTCTGGCTGGCATTCTCTGTAAATAAAGCTGTACTCTAAACACTTTTGATGGCAGCATCTCACAGGAGTTTGACAGATGAGCTCACCTGTTCTTGGATTTATTTTTTGTAGGTTCAGTGTTTCTCCAAGGACTCCAGAGATGGGAAGCATATTGTACCTTTAAACTTGCACTTCATTTCAAACATTTCCATGTTGGCAGAACTTGGGTTGGTACCAACGTGCCCAGAGCTGCAAAGCATCAATTCTCTCACCTTGTCCTGTGAGAGGCCACACAAAAACCAAACGTGGTGGCCCAAGACAGAGTCAGAGCACAGCTTTGATTTCACTGCTGGCTGCCAAACACAGAGTCCACTCTTCTTTCCTCATTCATTCATTTTGTACAATCAGAGTTTGGGTTGGAAGGATTTTAAAGATCATCTCATTCCAACCTCTGCCATGGGACACTTTTCACTACATCAGGTTGCTCCAGCCTGGTCTAAAACACTGCCAGGGTCATTCACAACTCCTCTGGCAAACTGTCCCAGTGCCTCACTACCCTCAAAGGGAAGAAATGTCATTTCCCTATGCTGCCACTGAAACATGGCACAATCTGCCACCAAACATGAACTCCTCTGTTTCACAGAACTCAAAAAATTCAGCAGTTTCTACAAGCTTCTTCTTTACCACTGCCTGTGAACTGCTGTTCTGTATTTTTCCTGCCATGAATTGCAGCTTTATCCATTTCTCTGCTTTTTAAAGCACTGTGCAGGGGTCACAGTCTTACTGAAACAACAAATACCCTTCATGGTGACATCTCTACATATGAAAAACAGCTGGGAACTACATGCAACACATGTATATAAACACACTCAGGGGTGTCTACTGATGCAGGAGTAACTAAAAGAAAAATTTACAACACACAGCTGAGGCTGCAATGGTCAGGCTTCAGTCTGAAAAGCACCAAACGACTGCCATCTGCAAGGCCTCTGATAATTCACTAATTAATGATCAAGATTGCATTTGCTTCAGCATAATTCTGTGCTTTTATATGGATATCTTATTTGATTATAATTATCACAGACTGGGGAAGTTTATTAGGGCAAATCATTTCTTAATGCAATTAAAACCCCAGGGGAACAATACAAAGTAATTTTTATTGGTGATGAGAGCTTATAACCATAAGGGAGCCCACTTATTGATCACAATTATTCCAAATTATAAAATTAAAACAAATTGCATGAATTTTCCAGTAGTTTTTTTGTTAATACCCGAGTTAAAACAACCAATTTGCGTTAAAAGTGGCAAAATGAGCTGATCTTTGGGCTCCTTCTGGCTCCTCTGTATTCACCTGTTTGGGGAAGGGATTATGCAGCCTTTTTCTCCTCCTGGATGAAATCACCCAGTCCCAAAATAGCTCTCTGGGCTATTGCCTCTGCTTCCCAACCCTGTTAACACAACACCTCTAATTCTTTCCCTTCCACAACACTGTGACACTTCCCATTAAAATGAGTCCAAAAACCATTTCTCCACAGCACAAATAATTATTTATTCTTTCACCCAAAGGTATTAACATGGATATTGGAGGGTAAAAACAATAAGAAGTCTCTATGAATGGATTCTATGTACATACACCTTATTCTGTTCTTTTATACATTTTTAGAATACCTCCACCTCAGTGCTGGTAAAACAAATTACTCTCTTTCCCATTCTGTCACTCTCTCTCTCTATTGTCATCCTAAAGGTGTTCCTTTTCTTTCTCTACCCAGACAAGAGCCTTTCAGGGTTTAGTATGCTCCTTACTCCAGGACCTGCTTAAGAAAAGCAATACACAACACACTGATGGGTGCCACAATGTGATTTATTTCCATTGCACAGTTCCACACAGTTTCCCCTGAGAACCCAAGTAATCATTGTGAGAACATCTCATCACTGCCACTGGTTTAGCCCCATTTGCTCCCCCTTAAGAGAGCCTTTTGATTTACCATCTTGAACTTAACCAAGATAATATTATAGCATGTTCCAAATTCCACTATAGTATTCTAAAAAATGTTCAATTTTGAGAAATAATGTTTAGCTAGTCAATCTACACTGGATGGCTGCACAGCTGTTTCCAAACAACATAGACAACATCCTACTACTTCTTACACCACACTATTTAAGCATTTTTTAGTTCTGATGAATGAGACTCAACATCTGATATGCCATACAAAAATTGGAAAGAAACTACCAAAGAAAAAGTTCTAAAAAATATATTTTACATTTTCTTAGCAAAACCAGACCTAAGAAAATAATCTGTAAAGGAATAAAAGGCAGATCAGGGAAATACCAGCCAGCATTATCAAAGTGAATAACCTTTCTCCAGGCAGCTACACCCTACTGCTGGGATATTTACACCAGGACAGGCTTTCCACCAGCAGGTACAAGCAGGGGCACCCAGAGCCAGGACATTTACTCCAGGAAAAGCCTTACACCAGCAGGTCCACCCAGGGGGCACCCAGAGGCAGAACATTTACTCCAGGAAAAGCCTTAAACCAGCAGGTACAACCAGGGGGCACCCAGGGCCAGGACACCTTCCCTGCCATCAGCCACCTCACAGGAACCAAGGAGAGCCACAGAGGCACAGTGGAAAAAGGCTGACTTCTGTATAAATCAGCTTCCTCTGATTGTTCTTATGAATTACATACGAGAAATATCACAAGAGCCAACTGTGACTGGCACTGAACAATTTTCCTAAGTGTGCTTAATAGCACAGAATACAGGCATTTCTTCCTGTGTCAGTATTCCACTGCAAAAGCTTTTCTCCCAAGGCTTAGAGAAATCCTTCCTCCTCTAATCCTGTTTTCCAGTGACAACTTAAGAATTGAAATGGCAATAATTTCCCATCTCCAGTGCTAATTCACAAAATGCCAAACCTTTTTTCCCCTCTGCTGTTCTACTCATCCACCATGGCTCCGTATCCTCATGGAACATGAGTTTGAACTGTTCAGCTCAGTGAGGGATAGCATGGATGGGTAGAGAAGGATTGGGAACCACTTCTTAAATTACATGTTTGCTGATTTTTAATTTCTACTCTTTGGAAAGAATACCAAAATCATCTTGGATCAAGACCAGTTAGCTCAAGGTAGTGATGCTTAAACTCTCCAGCCCCACTGGACATCCAAGACTGGGCAACTTGTGTCACAGTAGTTTATGGTCATTTGCAATATACAGAATAACTATTAATTTCAAATACCTATTAAAAAAAAAAGCTTCCTCTAATAAATCAGCACTGCCTGTGTTTGTCAATTTATTTGCAGCAGCTCATACACCCACCGAGCCTTGCACTGGCAGCAGCATCTGGATTAACCACTGTGGTGCTGTTAATCACATTTGTCAATTATGAACTGCAGAAATTAGAATGCTGCTTGATCTTTAAACATTTCAGAACTAATAAATTAGTGATATATATATATTTAGATATATGAAGAGGCCTAAGAACAGGATACTCACTGGCTTCTCTTTTCAAGTATCAGACAATTCTGCACAGCAGACACTTTAAGGGCAGGTGAAGTACTTTTCTTTTTTTTTTAACATGACTCGTGCCAGTTCTGAAGCAGAATACTATTTCATCCCAAATGGAACACTGTATAGTCTGAGTCAATGCCTGTGAAAGTCACTGGAATGCTTAGATATGTTTGTATTTTTACAATAAAAAAGAAAAAGAAAATTCTGTGACTCAGTGTCAATTAGACACTAACACCTCAGGCATTTTCCTTCTGGTTTGATACTCAACTCCACAAATATAAGTTCAAAGGGAAGAGTTTTTCTAAGCCCACATTTGGGCATATAATGTGTTCCCTATGAAATGGAAATCACCTTGTAGTAGTGGTTAGTGTAGAAACAAAAATGAACCACTGTTTTCAAAGGGCAAAAGATTATATTTAAATGTCCTCTATAGAAATTTTGGAATTTGCAGCCTCCTACAGCCCTGCAATTTCACTCCTATTACAGATCTTCTGTGAACTGGCTTAAACAAGAGTGCAGATGGAGGAAGAATCACACATAACTAATTTTTACTGACTAGATGTCAGGACTTAGAGACAAGCCTATGACAGACACTGGTGATATTTTTGTAAGAATAAAACGCTGCTGGCTGGGAAGGTGGGGTGGGTATGAACATGCACTGACTGGTCATAAAGGGCCCTCAAAGGAAGAGCCCTCAGTGGTAAATTGAGAGCAATTGGCTTCTCCAGCAGCAAACTGGGAGCACCCAGGTCATGGCCCTTCTGCCCAGAGAAGCTCCTCTTTTCACTATACAGACACAGCTGAGGGTAAAGATAATCTTTACATAAAGCTCTAGATTTTCCCACTCTTTCTGTATGAATTTAAGTCACCTTTTAAAAAGTATTTTGCAGATGTTACCCCAGAAATTCTCACTTTCAGGAGGCATATCCTATTAATTACCTGGAATGTTTTTAAGCCCTGAGAAGTAGATCCCAAAATGGTCTGTGGAGCCCCAAAATGGTGAAAACTGGGCAGGTTCATGGGGATAGATGGGGAAAGACTTAATTCAGTTCAAGGTGGTAAACCAGGTTAAAAAAGAAAAGGAGAAGTATGCACATGCCTTCCATTGTGAACAGCTTTCTGAGCTCCTTGAATCTGACTTTAAATTGTGATTTTCACTTCTGCAATCTTGCTACTACCTATCCACATCAAGCATTAAGCTTCTAATTAAATAGCACAGATTTTATCCACAGTTTTGCCCTAGGAGTGCTATTCTCAGTCTCTCTGCCCCTCAGAAAAAGTCCACCAACATTCAACTGTTTTTCTTCTGCCCCAATCTTCCAAGAAATATTCTACCAGCAGAGATCAACTGGATGCACCAATAGAGCAAAACCCCTGATTCTCCATCTTAAATTGATTCTTTTCTCCTTCATACATATAATCTCTTAAGCCCTACATTCAATATTTTTGCACAGCCTATAATGTGTTCCTAAGACACACACAGCAGCTCCAAACTCATTCCCTGCTCTTCTCCATGAAATGCAGTTCAGTACAGAGGAACAAACACCTCATTTTCACTGGAGACCCAGGGAAGGAGATCCCACATGGCCATGGCTGCAGGGGCTGCCTGGAAAGTGAAAACTGCCTCAACAGGAAACTTTAACCACCCACATCTTTTGTGTTTCCACACCCCAGCTCCTCAGCTGGAGAAAGTACAGGTTTGCTTCTAATCTGAGACAGAAAAACCTAGAAAATATTTATGACAAAGCAATACTTGTATTGCTCAACTAAATTTATAGTTATAATAAATAAAGAGATCATAAAATATTCAGCCTTTTTTTGACTACTGTTTAACCTTTTCTGACCAGTGCATAGTGGGGAAAAACTGCACCCCCAAAAAGGCTAGTACACTTTTTTAAAGTTCATTTTCCTCTGATTTCACTCCATTCCAAAATCTCCTGCAATGACAGGTGTCACAAGAGGAAACAGGAACTTTTTTTTTTAATTGGTCCTCTCAGCCTAGCAGGAATTGTCAGAGTGCAGGGAGGTTTTTTCCTGACAGCATTTTTATGTACAATACTTTCATCATTTAAGGAGATCTGGAATGTTGTGAGGATCATTATCAGATGATGAAGAACGTTAGGCAAAGCTTTTTATCTTGGTTGCTATTAAGTGCCCTTTTATTGCTGTATCAATCAACTAAATGATTTCCAAAGTCTGGTGTAAAATAGCATGTTGGTGGAGCAGGCAAAGCTGACAGTGGGTGAAACTGTAATCTGTTTACATCTTTGGACTTGATGGCTGATGCTGCTGGTGAAGCATTTCCTAAATCTTTCATTATTGTAATGACTGGAAGACAAAAATGAAAATGAGTAAGAGGTTGTCTGGTGTGCAGAAGACTCCTTGAAAGCTTTGAAAACCAAAAATAGAGCCCATAAAAACAGTACTAAAAGAACTTTATATGTTTGTACTGTAGGTATGGGGAAGCAAAAGAGGGAAACAAGAACAACTTTGGAAATAAATGAAGCAAGACTGTGATGATGCAGATGGGGGGGAAGCAAAAGAAGATGGAAGGATGATTTCCCATTAGGTTTTCATAAATTAGATGAAAAAAAACCCCCAAAACTTGGATTTTGAGTTAAGAACTTCAGACTTCAAATTCAACAAACATAATTATGGTTTTCCATGCTAATAACAAGGCCCAATGCTATTCCCTTCAAGCACTTCAGTGCTTCTGTCATGACTGCAAGATGAAGTACAATCAGTTGCTTTTATTAGAAATGGTTGCTTTCTTCCCCAAAAACTGAATGTTCAGCAAAAAGTAACAAAATGCTAATTATTAATACACTCCATGAAACATTACAGTAGAGGGGGGAAAAAAACCAACCCAGTAAGCCAGGTGCATTTCTTTAACTAAATGTATCATGCAAAACACTGAATTTATAAATGCACAAGTGTATTGGCTCTGGCTGAGATGCAGCACTTTGAAAGTTTCAAAGCAGCAGCTTGAAACAGATGGGTCACTGGTTATAAAAGTTTGCTACAGATGGAGAATTACTACAAATATTTTACCACTTCACACTTGGATCAAAACTTTGCATAAAATACAAATGATTTTCTCTCATAACATTGCTCTGTTCTTAGACAGAGACACTGCTTCAATTATTTTGCATGGCAGAGAGCTTTAATTTTCCAAAGAAATGCCCTGCATATACTAAAAATACACAACATCTGTTCAAAGCTTCCCTTTCCATGAAGGGAAGAACATCCAGGATCTTCCATCCTCTGCTCTCATATTTGCCACCACACTTGTGTGAGCTCCAGCCCCTCCTAACAACAAGAGTTTGCAGAAGCTTAAACCAGCTGCTACAGCTCAAGTGGAAATAATCTCCTGCTGTTGCAGGACTGGTCCTAGAGCCAGAGCTCCTCACTCCACAGCAGCAGAGTGCAGAGCTGGAGATGTCTGTGAAGGCTTCACCATCAGTCCCACAGCTGGAACAAGGTCTGCCCTGTGGGATAACCCCACCTCAGAATGGGGGAGCCTTTGCTGCTGCCATTCTGGAGCTGGATTTCTCCAAATGCTGCTCCCTTGATCTACAGCTCTGAGTAGGATGATTGGGAGCCCTGAAGCGTGCAAAGCCCAGCTGTTCCTCACAATGCAGGAAAAGCCCTCCTTAGACTATTTTACAAGCCACCATTTTTTTATCTCTTTCCATCCTATATATCAGAGGCTACGTGTTGCTTTTCATCAACTGCCTTTTATTAAGCCTACCACCAGTTTTATCAGTAAATTTTACTGTATATCAAAGTTTTCTGTACTCCACTGTACAGCCAAATGGTATCTGATTTTATCTTTGACTAGATGGGTTGTTCAGAAAATTTCAGATAGGACACCTGCTTTACAAATGAATTAACAAATAGCAATAGCTTTGGAAGATCATGGGTAAAACAGTATAATGAGGCTCAGAGGTTCAGTCATTTTAGTGCTCCTAAAGGCAGCTCATGCTCACCAGGCAGTGGTTCAACAGACTGTTCATACCCCTCTGAAGTATGAAGGACTAAATGCCTGCCTTTATTTCCTGGGCTTAAATGTCATGGGAACAGAGACAGAAATGTGCGTGCTTTCATTATTAAATTTTTGCAAAATTACTGAGCTACAGGTTATTTCAAAAGAAACTGCTCCCCAGCAGGTGCATCCTGCTGTAGCCATCTCCATCGCCTCCTTACATTTGTGATAAAACAATTTTACAAGAGCTTGTAACACTGTAATATTTGTATTAAAACACCTGGAGTACACAGAAGCACACTCCACTCTCCTGAAAGGGCAAAAACCAAAATTTTCAAAGTTAAATTTTACTGTCTGTCAACTGCCAATTATTCCACAACCTGAAAGGGCTCAGCATGAGTAAATTCAGAGTAAATTCAGAGGTGTGCTGCTATCAGAGGTGGGGTGACACACAGAGGTTCTGTCTCCTTCATTCCTCCAAGTAAAGAAAAATGTGAATTCCCAGAGTCTGAGAGTAACATTAACCTCCTGAACCACATGGAACAACACCCAGCCATCCATCCCCAGCAGGGCACGAGGTGAGATGTGCTCTAACACCACAGAAGTCCCACAAAATATGCAAAAAAAAAAAAAATTCCATTGTAATACATGAATGCCTAACACTGATGGCAGTAAATCAGTAAACATCATTTAAAATTGTCAAGCTTTAACAACATTCATCCCCTGAAAGTACTTTTCAAAGCCATGTTTGCACAGATTAACCAGGGCAAGGGTACAATGATGCACTGGTGAACTTGCAGTCGGATGAGTAAACACAGCAACAGAGCCTAAATATGAAAATACTTTCCACAATACTGTTTGAGTTACAGAGTAATTAGGTGCTTTTTTAATGTATCTTGTCAAACTTTGGCTCAGGCTAACATACAACTGTGGCCTTGTTAAAAGTAATTCATTCACCACAGACTTCAGCTTCGAAGGAGGAAGAGTCGAAAGTTTCAGCTTAATAATTCATTTGCAATTTTTAAATACTGCATATATAATATCAATATTTCAGCACTTTAATCATTGGGAAACTGAACACATGCTTAATTTGAAGTTACAGAAGGAATGATGTGAGGCAGGCTGTGACTGGCACCTCAGATCTACCCTTGGAAAACATTTCACTTGCAGACAGGGCTATCCAGATCTGTTGCTATGAAATGCTCACAGACTGGGTTTGCAGCCTGCCTTCTACTCACAAGCTGCATGAAACAACCCGTGAGACATTTAAAGACATATTTGTGAGACTGGGCTGTTAAAAAAAATAGGGGTTTAATGAAATATTCTCAAAGTCACTGCACTTTAGGCATACATTTTTCTTGGTTTCTGAAATAAAGGTAGCACATATATTCTGTACGTAACTGCACAGATCTGGGCTCCCAGGTACTGAAATCCTCTGGGTCATAAAAGGCACTTTTGGTAAATGCCAGTGAAGGCTTCCCCAAGATAGGAGTTTTAGCATACCTCTGCCCAACCAGGGGAGCTTTGAGTATAAAACTGCTGACAGATGGCAATGCTTTACTTTATAAAGTTATTCCAGTTATTAAAAATGTGAATTTTCCCACTTCATTTCTGCTGAGGCAAATCCATTAGAAACCTTGATATACAAAAGAAGCCCACTTCTTGTGGCAATTTAAGTGTGACTGCTCAAAATTTGTCACAGACATAACAAGTGTTATCTGGGCTTCATCCAATCTCAATCAGACTTGCTCGAAGAACTGCACTTCAACCCACACTGCAGCTCTTCTTTAAACAAAAAACATAAAGATTGAGGAAAAGAGAGAGTTCACATGTTCACAGGACACCATTGTATCTTATTCCCCATTAACTGCCCTGAGGGGATAACATCAGTTAACCAGCACCCACATGTGAGCAAAGTGTCAAACTGGGGCTTTTTAATGTAACTGTGCTTTAAATAGTACCTTCACATTTATGTGTCTATTCTATGGCATACAATGCACAGAAAAGAAATTTGCTTTATTACAATAGTGCTACACATCAGTCACAAATTATTAACCAGTATTTTCTGACAATTCAGTCTGTTTCAATTATTTATTATTTGGCATATGCTTTACATTTTTTCTTAGATTGTACTTCTCCTGTCTTGTCAACAGGAATTCATATTTGCCATTCAATTTACATAATGTGTAGGCTCTCCTGAATCATCAAAATAAGCTGAAGTATTAGGGAAGTGACTTACATGAATATCAACAACTCCTGTTTTTCATTCCTAGTGACATCTGTGCAGAAGCCAAAGTATTCAAAAATAATACCAAAAAAGAACATGGAAAGAAAGGCCAGAGGGCGGCATGATAGGAAAAACATCTGGCATCAGGTAAAACAGGGTGAGAAAATGGTAATTAATAGAGGAGAGGGTTTTCCTTGGAGCACATACAGAGGAATGTGCTCACCAGTACTGTATCCAGCCAGGGGGGCTCCTAAACATGATTTAATTTGGAACACAGGGCACCTCTGCTGATCAGCTAAGGAATCCTAATCCAGCTCCAAACAGCTGCCAAGAACAGACACTGCAGCCACAGGGCCAGAAAATAAAACTTGATAGTTTAAAAACCAGCCAAAGCACTGGGTGGCAGCTGAAACAGGCGATTCAGCCCAAAGAGGTGTCTCATTGTCACTAACACCCAGCTGAAATTGTGCAGATGATCACCACAGGGAAAGCCAACAAAGTAAAAAGTCCTGTATCAACCACTTCTCTGAATGACATGCTGAACCTCATCACTCCTACCCCAATTTTAGTGTAAGGAATATATTTAGGTAGAGAAAGACAAGCTCAATCTTTCTGGTAGGAAAAAGAAAAGCGTATTTTATGCTTTTCCAAATTTATAAGGAAATAATTTCTTATGCAATGATAAAAGGCACAGTTATCCTGAAGTGTAAAGCAGTAGCAGACACAGCATATCTTCACTGGCAAGGAGAGTGTGTTCCACTTTTCTGCACAACTCATTACTGACAAAACCCCAAGAAAATCTTTATAATGTTCTGTTTCTCATTTCATGAATTTTTACAGCTAATGTGCTTTCAGTCAAGAATAATGTAGTGATTAGAACAGAGCAGGGTAAGAATATCTGGCAATGTAATACCTATAGAATTTAATGAATTTCTCTCAGCCTAGAAGAAATTTATTGATCACCAATTTTTTTTTCTAGCTTTAGATCAATTTTTACATCATTTAGCATAAAGTTTCTAGAATTAATTCATGAGAAGGTACAGATAACAAGCTTTAAAGGTAACAAGATATTGATTTGTGCAACTTTCTATGCTAATTTTAGGATTTGATCACAGCTAATTTAATTTGACTGGTGCTTTTTTACTTTTAGATATCTACAAAATAACTTGAGGATGAAGATTCCCTTTGACAATAACTTCAGAAGACTCCATCAGAAAATAAAATCAGGAAAACTTCCAGGGTTTTGTACTCACTTGTGCACACACAACTCAGGTATGAATTCACACACTAGCTTGTTTAGTGGCAAAAAATATTACCTGGAGTAATGTGCCAAGACATGAGGCCAGGGAGGTCTCAGCATGGAGCCACCTTTTGATTAAGAGTCTCCACTGAAATGATAATTTTAAAAATACCAGGAGTAAAAGATGGATTTTGCCTGGGCAGTGTTTAGCACTATCTCATGTCAAATCGCTTTGTGTGTTAAGCACTTTGTGCCAAATTAATGCAATTTCCACAATGAAATAGTTTAAGGCATGATTTTAGTCACTGGAGCTTTCACATTCCTTGGCACTTCCTCTGTGTATCCTGGGACATCACAGCACTGGACAAGCCTCTGGGACAGGGATTTATTAAAAACAGAACTCCTGATCTAGGGTAACTGTTTGGCAGCCAAATTAAATAAAATCTAGAAACCATCTGTTTTAGAAACTTTAATGATTAATTTTAGGAAGATGTTCTAAAAATGAGATTATTTTTGGCATAGCATTTATTTATAAGACATATCACTAGCAATCCAGCATTTTTCATACCAGGCTTATAACTACATTTTCCAGTTATCCATCTGGGCCCTTTTCAATTCAGTGGTTTAATTAAAACTCAATGGTATTATCAATCTGTTGCATTTTTCATTTTGATGGTTATTACATTTACAGTACAGCAGGAGTACAAATTAGAGTAAGAAGATAAATCTCATCTTGAAATTTCATTTCTCTATCTTCAGTAACTTTCCTTGTCATAATATTTTCTAGTTCATTCACGTTCATAAAACAGTTTTAATGATCTAATTTTTTTATTACAATAAGGGAAAACAGGAAAAAAATATTTTTCAATAGCTTGACACATCTCACAGGGTATCTCTCATCATTCATTCCATCAGTCTGGTCAACAGATGGGCATTAACACAGCAAGGTTGGGAAAAGGTCCATGACGGGGTTGATATTAAGTTTTCTTTTCACCTCTTAAACATGTAATTTGGCAGCAGGCAGCCAAGCACATATTTAAGGAACAGAACCAGAGACAGACATGTAGGGAAAATTTAACAGATTCCCCAAAGAAGAGAATGGGGAAACAAAAATTGCAACATTGCAAGTTGCCAGTAGATTCAATTAATATTAAAGAAGAGCATAGCTGTGCTTCCAAACTACCTACGCAGTCCTGGAGGACTTCAGTTTTAGGATGCAATATCCAGGGCTTTAAGAAGCCTATTTATCATCTTTCCTTTGGCTTTGTCCAGCACTCCCAGTGCATCCTCTGTTTCCTGGGGAGACAATTCCCCTTTTCATTTCCAGCTCCAAGCCTTGCAGCAGAGCTCCTACCATGCCAGTACTGCTTGCCTGGCTCTGGAAATGGCAGGGCATTTGGAGCAACGCAGTTAAAGACTTATTAAACCAAATTTTAGAGCTGGCTTTGGTATTTGTGATTGCTACTGAGGTTATAAAAAATAGGGAAAAAAAAATCTCAGGGTCCCACGTTCAGTGCCACTGAATGCTTCAGGTTTTCAGGATGAAATATTTCAAATACTGCCTATGGTATGCAACATGAGAATCACTAAGAATAAAGGGAAAAAAAAGACAAGAATATTCACCCTGTATCACTAGCTGATAGACAGCAATCTTAAAACCTTGCAAAAATACAAGGCATAATTCAGTTAAAAAGTACAAACTGTAAGGAAGAGGAATATGATTTATTATCCCAAAGGATACAGTTAGCAAAAGCTCTCTTTCAGCCTTGCCATAGCAGGGCAGCAATGAACTAAATTCTGGGCCTTGCTGCTCTAAGATGGTTGGATGTCAGAAGTACAAATTGTTTCAAGAGTAGTTCAGACATTCATGACACAGCTCATCAGGGTTATGAAGGTTATTATCCCTCATAATGGTGCAGCTCAGGGCTCCCATCTCCAGCTCAGGGCTTCTTAAAACTCCAGGCTGCCAGAAGTGGAAGGGGACACAAAAAGTCTGTATATTCTCCCCATTTTTACAGAGCATGAAAGGGAGGCAGCGTGGGCAGTGCTGGGGACAGGGGCAGCCACTGGGGCACTCTGGGCTGGCCACTCCTGCTGCTCGCTTGGACTCATTTGAAAGAAGGGAAAACCACGGTTTGCTGAAGGTCAGTAAGAAACACACCTTTATCCTCACATACATCATCTTCTGGCCTTACACCAACAAAGAAACTACTAAGAAGCATTTGTCTGATTAATGTTTTCCAGCAATCAACCTGTCTGCTGGGACACCATTTGTCAGAAGTTGTGCCTGGATTTGTGGTGTTCATCATTTTGTTTCCGCAGACCTCACACTAAGTCAGTGGAAATTCTTGCTGACTCAAACATTGGACCAGAGCCAGCGTATTCACAAAAAGAAGTGGTTATACAGCTTAAGGGAGGGAAAATTATTTAGCTGCTTGGTCAAATGATATTCCATCTTACATACTGATTTTGATTACTGAAGGAGAACAAAGAACAACATGGTAAACTCTGACAGGCATCATAAAATCACTAAGTCCAAAAAACAGCCTGTATCATAACAAGGAATGTCATCTAAGGCTCAAAGTGTGGCTTTTCCTTTTACTGTCAGCAGAGGGTTCATTCGGCTGAGTCCCTTATAACAGCAGTGTTTTAAAAAATAAAGTTTAGATAACACTACTTTTCAAGAAACACACGCAAATAGCAATTTTGCAGCTGATCAGTTTTGACACACCTGGCTATCAAAATGTTCAGCCTTCAATGAAAAGCCTGTAGTTAGTTGAGAGGAGCTACCCAAAGTATGTCTTCAAGCTGACATTCCCAACAAGGATTTTAAAAGCACCTTGGCAGTACTGACTGTACCCATCACCCCCAGCCAACACCCATGGGACATCTCACTCCACACAACACACACAAGTGTCACTCACTTCAGCCAACTCATGTACATTTAACTTTGAAAAAATGCTAAAAAACCAAAATAGAAATTAATCTTAAATGCACACATAACTGCTCCAGGGTCATATGGTGGGAGCACTGACTAGTTGTCTTTCTGTATGAGGTATTCAGAGGCATGAAAAGGACTTGGCACTCAACTTGCATTAACTTTTGATATGAGTCAGACACCCAATTATCCTTCGTGCTGTTGAAAAATCCACCCTCGTCTCTAATTCTTGTATTTGCATAGGAGTTGACACCTATTAAAACATCATTAGGTATCCAGTCAAAACAACATAACACTTCAAAAAATTACTGGTAGTCACTGTTAATTGCCTGTAAAATATTTCTTTAAAAACTCAGTAATTGGATTCAATATTTCAGATATCTCTTCCACCGATTTGGGGATTGGATATTTACCAGGAGAGCCTCAGCTACTGGTATTTGCACCAGAAAGAATAGAAGGAAACCAAAACACAGTAGTAGCCTAAGCTTTATGAGTAGTTCTGACTTAACTGCAAAAGTGTAAGTAAAAGAACTGAAGTGCCTTCCTACTCAATAACTATTTACACTGTTGTTAAAAGGGTGATGTCTATACATTTGAAACAAATTTGAGGCCAAACCAAATTGAACAAAATCTTTACAAGAGATGTAAATGATCATTGCAAAGTACTTTATTAGAAAGCTAGAAAGAAGCACAAGCTTGTGAAAAAGGATCACAGAAATCCAAACATGCAAAACGTAAAACTGTAAAAAAAAAACGCAAAAAATAATACAGATTAGCCTTTACAGCTTACCACACAATGTAAAGAAAAAGATGAGAAAGCTGGATGATTAGAAAGAAAAGCTGGTTAGAACCAAGGCTAAGAAACAGATGAGGTTTCAAGAATATCAGGAGCTAAAGGAATCATGCCAGCAATATGATTAAGTGCCTCCTGGGTGCTGTGAAGTCGCCATTAGACAAGCTCACCCCATCCTGTCGGACACTGAGTGATCCATTCCCTGCCCTGGATCGAATGCTTTGGTTCCAGTGTGCCCTGAAGGACACCCAAGTGGCCAGAACACACAGATATAAAGTATTCCTGAGCAGTGCCCCAACTGCAGCCTGTGCTCCATCCCAGGCACACACACATTTCTGGTTGGAAACCTCAGACAGCTCTGCACCAAAATGTTTTTAAAAACATATTTTATTCCTATGTTTCTGATGTGGTCATGTTTCAAACAGTCTTGTCAATGCACAGAATGCAGCACTGGAAGATGCTGTGAGAGTTTCAGTACCACACTTCCTTCCCATCAGCAACAACTCTGAGCACAGAACTGTGCTGCACTGTGAATGTGGAGAATAAAAAGGGAAGAAAAGGTAAATTGGCAACAGATCAATAACCTGCCAAGAAATGATCTGTTTCTTTAATAAGCTAGAAATATAAACTGATATCCAGAATAATATTTTGTTTTGAAATTGAGTGAGAGACCGGAGATTACATCAACTGAACTAAACAAAATACCAAAAATTTATCTGAGTGCTCTATCACGCTGAAATTACTGCAGACAAACTGCCTATTTACCCAGATGAAGCCAGCTATGGACATGAGTAAGTATTTCTTCTTTGTTAAAATGAAAATAGTATTTGGTCTCTTAAAGCGAGGTATAATACAGCACAAACTGCAAGTGTTTTCTCATCTACTCTTGAATCCCTTTGTAAATGGAAAGGCCACTTAGCAAATAACAGAAATGAATGCAGCTGCAAAGTGAATAGAGATAAGTGGGGAGATGAGCAGCCACAGCTGTATCACACTGCTTAGTACATTAAATTAAGGTAATCCCAAGGCTGGGATTTAAATATCATCTGCAGAAAAAGCAGTTCCAAGAACAGCTCCAAGATGTAGTTTATCAGAATTCGGTATGGCACAGGGAGTGCCCAAAACTGCCAAAAAAAAGTGCCTGTCCAACACAGAAGAGGATGACCATGAGCCATCAGCCAGATTAAACAGCAACCAAAGAATTACACAGATTTCTGAAACAAAGAAAGAAATCTGCTTGAAAAGTATTTTAAAAGGCATGATTTTTCTTCTTATAGCAGGAGAGAGAGCAGTGGGAGGGAGATACCACAGGGCACAACATCCACATCCCCTGTGGGAGGTGACCCTCCCCACAAACAGGAGCTGGGATGGTGATTAGAAACTTTTGGGGATTATAACTTGAAAGGTGTTTCTAAAGTTATATTAAACCTCTTGTACTGCAGCTCAGCTGGTGCATTACTAATATTGGCCCTGAACATACAGTTCACTGCTTGCTGGTTAATTACATCCCATTAATAAATCAATGAGGGGCTTTGATCCTGATTTGATCCATGTTAGATTATTTGAGCAGCTCCTTGCTGCAGCAGGAAGGTGTCACAGCCTTCCCTGCCTGTCTTTCTGACAAACTGAGAAACAATACACTTCACAAAATTTGTACCTGCAAACATTTTATCACTAATTCAGCCCCCTGAAGGAAATTACTGATCAGTCTGAGGGCTGACCAGGGAGAAAAGTATTGCCCATGATTTTAGAGGGAGCAAAACATCTTTGCATGAGCACAAATAATGCCATGTTGACTTCAGGGAAGCCTAACCACTCTTCAGATATATAAAAATCCACTACGGTTTTAGGCAGCTGATGCATTTTAATATCAAGTTTATTATTTCTTCCATCAAAGAATTTATCTATGAATAAGCAGAGGCCTGCCAAAACTATTAAAACCACAGATTCTTTCTGTTTCAGTCTGTTCATTGAATTGTTCTCCATCCAAAGCAGACAGGCACCCACAACAGCACAAAGAACACCTGGCAGGTCACAGTGCAGGACCTGCTACAACAGCAGCAGTTGGCACCTCCCAATTTGTTACCCTGGATTTTATTGTTAGTTTTCTGCTGTAAATTCTGTTTTCCTGCAATTCCTAAGCCTAGGTGAACTATATACCATTTACCAGAGTTTAACTCTCTGCTGACTGGTCCCCATAAGCAACATTTGTTGTCACAGCTACGAATTCAGAGAAATGGGAAAAACAACCCAACTGAAAGTATTGTAAAAGAAAAGTGACAATTACATTTCCTTTTATTGATGACCCTGAGCACAGCAAGGTGCTGGCAAACATCCTTCTTCCCACTCCATCACAGCCCTGGGCACGGTGTGTCCTACACGACCACTAACCTTCATTTCACCTTTTTCTTTTCTCTTTCCCTGATGGATGCAAAGCTGCACAGGGACAGGACAGGTCCACACAAAAGCAGGCAGGAAACAGGGCTTGGGTTGGCAGTGGCAAGAGAGAGAAAAGAGATCCCAGCTCTGGGCCACTCTCACACTCTCACTTTCTTTCAAATATCAAGAAGCTAAGTGGTTGTATTAAAATTAGGAAGGATGCCTCTCTGCTCTCAGTATCCTTCCAAGGAGCTACTAAAGCCTTTTGGGAGAGAACTCTTTCTGGAAACAAGATCCACAGGAGTTTATATGCCTGAGAAGGTGGAGCCTGATCTGAGCAGAGAGAAGGTGACTGGCAAAAGGTATTTCCTGGAAGGTAAATGTATTTATTCATTCTATAGCCTTTCTACCTTCTGTTAAATTTATGAGCTTTTATGCTCTGTTATATTTTCAGCATTCAGCTCAAAAAACCACAGTCACAGCACAGAACGAAAAAATCCCATAAAGTCAAAAAGCATAAAGAGAGATTTAACTGCCTCTTCTTAATTTTTTTTTTCAGCTCTGTGATAAATCTTTGATGCAGACTGAATGTCTCACCTACTCTCCAGCAGGGGAGGAGGAAATGCACACCTGGAACACCTCCTGAAACTGCTGCACAGCTCCTGGGCTCTCACCACAGCCCAGTGCAAACACGTTCCAAGACCAGGGCTCAGAGATGCCAGGGATGGTGTCAATTCCCTGCCCACCCCACCAAGATCTCTCTCCACAGGCAACAGGAACAGGATTCCTCT
The DNA here is from genome assembly GCA_013397095.1 of Sterrhoptilus dennistouni. Taxonomy (NCBI): domain Eukaryota; kingdom Metazoa; phylum Chordata; class Aves; order Passeriformes; family Zosteropidae; genus Sterrhoptilus; species Sterrhoptilus dennistouni. The sequence goes on along the minus strand of VWZU01008212.1, from coordinate 307,640 downwards.
GGAGCCTCTACACTGCCTGTATTGCTGCCACCCATAAATTCCCACGAGTTCTCTACCCAAACACATCAGCTCTGTCTGATCTGTCTTCAGTAGCTGCAAAATGCTGAGCTCTAATATATGACAGCAAGCGGGTCTAAATCATTTCACTTTTGAGCTGTCACACACACACACACACAAAGCTTTGGATGAGGCCAGACGAGTCTGCCAAACATAATCTGCCACAAAATCTTCTCAAATTAGAAAGAAAAAAAAAAAAAGCAAACAACCTACTTCATTTAGCTTTGGATGTTTTCCTCCTCTCCCAAAACTGTGAGCTATAAATTTCCCCATTAACACAACTTCTAACAACCAGTAACAGCAGTGGTAGCAGGCAGCTGTCACCACCACGCCTGTTACAGCTTTACAGACAACTCACAGAAAAAGCTGGAACAGTACATGGGGCTTTGGTTTTGCATCAGAGGAATACAACACTGAAACATAATTATTATACTTAGAAAAAATACACAGGAGCTACCCAGAAGATATTTTATCTACAATCCCACCTGGTTTCCAAGTGAAAGGAAATCATCCAGCTTTAAGGAAGAGACTCCAGGAATGGTCACAATAAACAGGAGAAAATGAAGCTGTGAAAATTAAGCTTTAGAAGTTTGTAATCTTCCTCCAGGAGACCAAACTTCATCCTTCCTTACTCCCATAATTTTAGTCTAAACAGCTGTGATAGTTGCAATGACTCCTTTACCTACACCTGAAGCTATGCAAATTTTAAGAATATACATTTCTCTGGGGATTTTTTATATATGTAGAATAAAGTACCTAGGAATATACATATCACTTGGGTTGGAGAAGAAACCAGAAAACAATGTCAATATCTCATTTTAATATCACAAAGCAAAATTCAGGGAGCTTTTCAGAAAGTCAATTCTGCTCTTCGAAAGGAAGAAACCTGGAAAAGGAATTTCAATTTCCAAAAGTCCATTCTTATCCTCCTCATCACCTGCATGTGGAATCATTTCATTTGGTGGTGTTATATGGGAAATTCTGGTACTCTCATTTCTGAACAAAATCACTGAAATACTGATTAACCATAAGATTTTAAACCGAAAGCATGTTTTAAACAAGACAGACTACAAGAGTAACCCAAAAGAATGGATTCTTTTGGGTTTTCCCATTTAACTTTTTTGGTCTTCTCACAAGAACCTCTCGGATCTCTTGGTGCTGTGTACAGTCCAGTTCAGCTCCTTTCTCACTGACTGAGAATGGAGTTGGGCCAAGAGCACCTCAGGTGTGTGGTGCTAATGCAGAGAGGCTTCCACTGCTGTGCAGCAAATGGGAAGCAACGTTTGAGTGTTCCTGACTCCTCTGATGTCACCCAGCAATACAGATAATGGCATGAAATGCACAGTCCTCGGGGTTGGCAGAACAGATGGAGCCTTAACCTTTACAGGAGACTCTGGTTACACAGCTTCTGCATCTTAAATAATTTATAGGATCTGATCATATGGGAGCTTCAGCTGTGGAAACAGACGATGCTGAAACAAGATCTGATCCAATCTGTTCATCTGCCACTGTTCAAAACCTGGGGAAGGTGAGCAGGTTGCCCTGGAGCCCACAGTGCTTGCAGGCATGGGATTTCCAGCCCCACACACTTGTTTATTCCTGTTTATTGCTTTCAACACAACCCAGCATCAGTTTGTGGTACACTACATTTGCTCTAGCTAATAAACTTTAATCCAATTTTGCTCTAAAACCAAGCAACTTTTCCTCAAATTACAGTTCAGGTGCACTGCAGGTGAAGATGCAAGTTAGGCAATCACTGCACGCTAACAGACAAATATTTAAGCAAAAAATAGCAGTTCGCTCTTAAGGTAGAATATTTACAGATGGGTACAGTGGTTCTATGGGATTGAAATGGTAAACAGGACCTCAATTGTAGACTGAGGAAACTTTAACTTGAGAGCAGCATTTGTGCTGACCCCCAGGGTAGGCAATGCTGGCACAGGGACGCTTGGGGGGCTGTGGACACATCACAGAGCACAGCAGCCACATAAATGTGCATATCTTCACTTGCACAGAGCAACAGAGCAGGGAGAGGCAAGTGAGGCAACAGCACAAAGCATGTTACCCAGGCCAGAAAAGCACACAGCAGCCCATTTTTAGTATGCCTTATCAAACAGCTGGGGCAGTCTGAAAGCTCCCCAAAACCATTTAGGAGAAACCTATTAAAGCAAACCAGCCCCAGTTCAGATGACTTTAAAATTCCAGGCTAAATTCTGCTTTATAAAAGCTGATTCATGAACAGACCAAATATTGCTGTTCTGGGATGCACAACAAAGAGCAGGGCAGATGGTCTGGGGTGGCAGCAGCTTCACTCATCCGATTTTAATCCATCACCACAGCCCTGTCAGAGCCTCAGTCACGTGTGTTTCACTTAACTCACTTTTGGGTTCACACAAGGCATCCAGGAAAAGCTCACTGAACAAGATGTACAGCTCGTATTTACTACTCAACCCTGCCAGCATTGCTGCTTTTTTAAACAAGATTGGAGAAATAAATTTACTCTTGGCTGTGAGAACCTCTGCCAGCTTTTCTACCCTAACTGTGTTTTAATCCGATCAGCCCTTAAACTTTTCAAAAAACGGTATTTAATGAAAACAAACAGATGTACAACTGCCAAACGTCACTGGGAGACTGTTAACATGTGTCATCACCAAGTTTTAATAGCAAAACTAAAAAAAACCCCTAAAGATTGAGAGTTATGACAGGGAAATATGGTTGCTATAGAAGTCCAGCTTCCACAAGACACCTCTCCCAGCAGAGAGGAGTTCCCACGCACAGCCCCAGCAGGTGCCTGTGCTGGAGTTGGCCTGCACACTTCAGCCCCCAGCTCCCACAGCCGCCTCTCAGACTGCTGATTCAACAGAAAATCCTCCCCAAATATAGGGGGAAATATAGTTTCTTTCACATCAGGCTTCAAATCAACTCCTCCAGCAGTGTGATCTGACCTGAGCCCCTGCAGAGTGGGGATATGGGTGGGAACCTGTGCCCAGGGGAGGACACATCTCCCTGTGCCAGCATTCCATGCTGCAAACTCCTCCATAAATACACCCACCTGAACAGGTTCCAAGTCACCAGCCAAGGCAGCTTCTCCAGAGAGAAGATAATTCCACTTTGCAGCACACTCAAAAATACCCCCATAAGCATTATGATCCCTATTTCTAAGAATAAAGCTGAAAAAAATGGTTTCTCCCTCTACTTCCCACAGGAAAGCAAAGCAAGGAGCCTGTCTAAACTTTCTTCCCTTTCCTTAATGAAACTTTTATTGATTTTTCATCCTTGTGAATCATTGCCTTGGAGCAAGCTCTTTTAGCCGCAGGTTCTCACATTTAATTTGTATGTATGCTTAAGGGAAAGTTTATCAACAGAGTCTCCAGAAAGATACTAGAAGGGTTTTATGAAAAAGCTATGAAATTTTACATGTGGCATTTACCAGCCTAGTTTAACAAGAAAAAAAAAATCCAGAATAATGCATGACATTAACAATCTGCAGACTCCTGTGACATCCTATGGCACCTTCATGCAGCTGTCAGTGCACAAAGCATAATAAATTTGAATAAATTTGTTCTGATAAAGCGTAAAAATAAAAAACCACCAGACATTCATTCAGATATATGGATCTTCCACATGTTAACAGCTACCCAAAGATAAGGAGAACAGACCACATGCGTGTCCATAGGATAACAGGACATTTTGTGCTCTAAAAAGTGTATTTGAGTTGGGCAGAAAGAAACTGCTAGGATTTAGTGAATAAATAAATGAAAAATCCATCAGCAATACATTAACAGACAAGACAGCTTTGCCAATACCAAAGACATAAAAAGGAACAAATCTCTGATAATTTATTCTTAAGCTAAAATTTTCCAGCTGCTTCAATTGCTATTTACATGGGAAAAAAACAACTAAAATGCTACAGACCTTTTAGTTCTCATTCATGCAAAATACATTCATTTTACTGGTCTAAGGAGGGAACAAGTTTATGGGCCAACAAGCAGCATACAGGGCACAATAATTCAAGTAACTATTACTCAGGTCTGTCTGTACGAAAAGGAGGTATCCTTTGCATAAAAGTTAATCTTTTGCATTGTGACTAATATTGTCTAAATGGCACTGTCCACAAGTAAAGTACAGAATTGGCTCCACAAGAGCTGAAAATAAGGATCTGAAGGATCTGTCACAAAGTATCTAGGCTTCGGGGTGGGGGGGGAAATCAGGACCTATAAAACTTGTAGAAAAAAAGTTAAGAAGTTGACTCATCTCTCATTTTATCAGTCCAACACCTGCTGTCTTTGAGAGGTGAAGCAAAAGGAGAGCTTGATGGAAATCTTTTCCCCATTCTCTCATGTGTCTTGGTACTGAAGTATCAACTCACTGGTACTATCCTAATGATGATAACACAATTGTCCTTAACTACTTCCCGAATTACCTGATAAGGGAAGGAATTCAATAGTGTTTCCTAGGTAGTACCAATGAATACCCACCAGCAGACACCCATAACAGAGCCTGCAGTGCAAGGCTGGACTGTGCCAAGGGAAGAGAAGTCCTTGAAGTGCACAGGAACAAGCACAGGATGAAGCCAGATGAGATTACTTATGCAGGATGCTTGTTCCACTGAAAAAGAAGTGGCAACACCAGCACCAGGAGCAAAAAGGGGATTTCATACAGAGAAACAGACTGAAAAAACCCCATGCTTGTTGATCATGACAATTAGGTTTTCTATTCCAAAAAGGTTTAAGAACTGTAAAAAGTTACTGGGATAAGGAAGGGCTAGGGAAATTTTTTAACTCCCACTGAACAGGCCATACCAAAACACAGAGAGTAAAAGAAAGAACATTTATAAAATCCTTCATGAAGCAAACATGAAAAGGTTGCCCAGCTGCAAGATAACTGAGTAATGTAACCTTTCAAGGCAGCAGCAAAAAGCGATTAGACCATCCCTTGGATTGAAAATGATTGATCATGCTGCTGGTATTGGAATTAAAGTTGACTATAATGCTTTTTATGTAATTGCTTTATTGAATGTAGCATAGCTTTATTTGGCAATATAGTCAGAACACTGCAAGTTTTTACTCTGCAAGTTCTTTAGCTCCTGATACACCACAGACACACGGTTACAATACATTTATCCCAATGACATTGGATTAAATGGGACATTCTAAGGTTGCCTCCTGACCTTTCAGTTAAGGTCTACGGGGAATCTTCTGCCTGCAGAATCATCTAGTTGATTTGAGCACCAGCAGCTTTCCATCCTCTGCATCTGTTCGCTGGTTTATTCCATAAACTATATAAAAAAAAACTTAAATCTGATTTGAGGCCCTGTGTGCTGTAATAATTAAATCATTCTGAAGACTTTGAAAGCTGGCTCATCCATTAAAAAAAAAAAAATCAATCAAGGACGAGTAAATCACAGTGAAGAAGAGTAGGTAAAACTTTCTTTTTTATATTGGAGCACATTGAAGTATCTATGGGAAAAGCAGTGGGGGTGAGGAGGTGTTTGATATTAAACTTTGTTTTTATCTAAAAAGAACAGCTTCAAAATTTAAATGCAACTGCATAGAATTACCTTTTCTCACCTGCTTTTCAATTTCTGTGATCTACTATCCCCTGGTATCACTCCCTGCTCTTTGAAGAGAGTCCTGGCAAAGGTCAGCAGTCAATTAACCATCAATAAATACCCAACACGAGAGTGACAATTTTGGGCTGCCTGAGCTGCCATTACTAAACCAAGCAGCATGTTCGAAAGCTCGTAACAAAAGGCATAAAGTACTTTGGAGTGTTCTGAACATAAATATAATGTTACCTTTAAAGCAGTAAGTATGAAAAATATCAAAGGAGGTATGTAATACCAAGTTTTATCATCTATTGCACACGTATATTGATTTAACCGAGACACGCTCACTTATCTACAAAGCAAAAAATTGGGTTTTAAGTACTGTACTTTGCAAGACCCTTAGGGCACAATAACATTACTGTCATCATTTACTCCGACTTCCCTGTCTCTCATTTGATCCGTCCCCAGCCTTTTCAAAACATTGCAGCTCTGCTTCTATTTCTGCCACCTCGCCAGTGCCCTTGGCTGGATGGCAACACTGTAATTACACACGGGTGACATAAAACACAGGCAAGAATTAATGCATAAACACACACACACACAGGGGCACTGACATCCACACAACATATTTAACACTCAGACACACGGATAATTTTCCCAGCGCTGTGCCAGGCAAGGATGTACTCAGGGGGCTGGGGAAGGTTGTTTTGCACACTTTCTCATGTTTGACATTGTTTGGGGACAATCCTAAAAGCAAGATCATCTTGGCATTTTGCAGAGGAATGCAGAAGATAGAGGACTGATATCTCCTTAAGAGAAAAGTGGGATCAATAACAGTTAAAACTTTGGATAAACCCTCATTATCAGATTCCTACAAGTTCAAAACGAATCCAAGTGAGCCTCCTGTTAAATGCAGACACAACCTCCAATCTGCAGAATCACAAATTTCACACTAACAATGTTTTAAATCAAGATACAGCTACACAGTGGTTATGAAATATTTAATGCCAATTGAAAACCAGATGTACTGAATTTGTTAGCTGGAAGTACTGAAGTTTAGACAAGTTGTTCTAGTGATACACCATATGCATTTAACACACAGAGCTGCAATTCACTGAAATTAATTTTTGCTTCTGCTTTGATACAGCATTATTTTATTAATGCAACCAAGAATATTAAGGGAATGACAATAAAAGTATGAGTGCTACCTTATGAGCACTACAGTTAATAACAGAACTTCCAGAAAGTTTCTGGTGTTTAATCACTAAAGCCTCCTTTTAATCCTTGTCTGTAAGAACTCTAATTCTGTATCCTATCCAGACAGCTGCTTCAAAGCTCTGCAGCTAATACACATCTAAATTTACTGAATGCATAGAAAATTAAAAGTATAGAAATTTTTTTTCTCTATACAGTGTCTCCACTGTGAAGATCTTCAACAGATAGAAAAAAAAGGGCTTATTTTGCTTAAAAGCAGATGAGTGATATAAATGCAACTAATGGGTCAAAAGATGTTAAAGATGTCACAAGTGCTGAAGTTTTCCCTTCAGCAGCTTCAAACCTGTGAAAGTTATGATTATAAATGTCACCATGTAGAGAAATAAAACGTGCCTCACATGTAGGTGGATATTATTCCACTATTGAAATTTGAAGGTCTTTGGATCTCAGGGGTGACAGAATAAACCCCAAAACACACCACGCAGTGAAAAATTTCAGGTGGTAACACAAACACCAGATATCCCCTGGATTTAACCACATGGGTGGCACGCCCAGCCATGTTTCATATTTCTGTCAACTTACAATAAAGTCCTGACAAAGACTTAAAGAAATACCTACCTCGCACATTTAATTTTTAAGCATATTGAAAATATAATGCTTTAAATGTCAGAATTTTTCAGAGTCATACAGCGCGAACTATTCTTGCAAACGAAGCGTAGGAACACTTTTAAAGCTGCTGTTGACTAAGCCAAGGAATATGAACCTTTCATTACCACTTAATTCTGTACAGGGTACAAACACAACCCCGAGCTCGCTCGCAGTCACTCGGGTTGTGCTGGTGACATCAGCCCCTCCTCAAAGCCCAAAATCTGACAGCACTGCTTTACAGAGCCACAAAGAGCTTTTAAATAGATCCTGGGAAAAGATTACAACAGCCAAGCACCAAATATATTGCTTAAGGTAACTCAGGGAGGTTTTGCCTGTCCTGTCCCCAGGATCAGCTGGGTACCAGGGCACACACACTCAGCAGCCTTGGAGGTGCTGGGCTGGCTCCTCTTTGAACATATGCCCTTTCAAGTGAAATTAATCACTCTCTTTATCACTCCTGCAGCATCTGGAGCCATAATCATTACCCAACTGCTGGGAAAGAAATGAAACCACTAATCGCACGGGGAGCAGCGCTTAGCGTTCAGAGCAGGAAAGTTTTTATTAAGTTCTCATTTGAAAAGTGATTTTTCATGGCTGGCCTTCCAGGACATGCCACACAAAAGCTGGGTCTGCTTCAGCAACTGTCTACAACTCACCCCCAGCATACAGAACCAATGTATTTAGAACCACCATAATGAGGGTTTAACATGCTTTTCCAAACTTAGCTCTGTAATCCTAAATCACTATTACACGCAAGTACTACACGGAGACACATTCAACCATGAGCTTTAAAAGGTCTCTGGAAGAAGGAACTGCAGAATTCTGCACAGAGGTAGAGACCAGGCAGTGTCAACGAGAGCAAGGACCAGGCAGTGCCTGTGGAATCACACCCTGCACTCAGACTGGTCTCAGCCTAGGCAAACTGAAGCTCTGACATTCAAACCTCCTGCATTAAGTGGCCATTTCATCATATCCATCCATTAGCTGAGGGTGATTGAATTAAACTATGTCAAGACTATGGAAAGAACCTGGATTACCATGAAATATCCCTTCTAACTTCTCTACTTCGTGTTCCCGGCTTTTGCTATTCAAATTTTTTGAAATTAAGAAAGAATATAAAGAAAGTGTTCTTTTTGGAAAGAAAAGAAAAAATAATAAATTAAAAATTAAAAAAAAAATGATGGCAGGACTATTCTCAAAATCAGAAGAAAAAAAAAATGCATGGAGTAAGGGTATCAGAGGGCAGACTTCCCAAACCTCATGAAGAGTCCCTAGAAAGACTCAGCAGCACAACTTGCATACTGAGAAGAACGACGTGTATTTTAGGGATTTCTAATACAATTTTGTGTTATTTTCACCCACAACTGTGCTCTACACAAGAGCTGAATGAGGATGTGATTACCCTTATACTGAAATCATTCAACTAAGTGGCCAAGTAAAACCCTTAAAATATACTTATTTAAAAAAACCCTGCAGGGTTCTGAACAAGGGCAGCAGAATAATTAAATCTAGTACTCCACTAAAACAGGCTGAAAATGTGATCATCCATTTTTAATGCTCTGCCTATACATAACAACAGAAATCTTTCCAACAGCTGCATTCAATTTAAAAAATATTAACCCCAAGGAAAAACTACAAAAACATCCCCATCTGTTTTTCTTGCCACTCACTGTGCTTCTTTGTGACTGAAATATGTACAACAATACAGTCCAATGAAGTTGAATGAAAGTACCACAATTCCAATAATAAGCTATCTTTTTATTTTTTTAATGAAAAATTTAAAAGAAACCACTTTTGCAGATTTTCCCCTGTGACCCCCAGCTCTGTTCCCATAGTAACTATTGAGGAAAGAAAAGGATAAGAAGCCTAACATACTTTTCCCAATACCAACAAAAAACAGAAAAAAGCACCTTATTCTCAAAAACTATTATTCTCAAGAAGAGAAGAGGGACATTAAAAGATTAGTGTGAATCTCCTGTGTAATCTAGTTTAAAACACCACCTACTGAACATCTGATGCTGGTTGACAAAGATGTTCGGTAAAGCAGGCAGCCTTTCTATAAAAGAACTGCTGAAATAGTTTTGCAAGCCCAACAATAACAAAATGACCAGGCACAGTCTGTAAAAGCTCCCCTCTGAAGGCAGCCAGCCCACAGCCAGGCTCAGCACTCGCCTCTGCCAAGGAGCTCCTACTCCAAGCACATCAAGGGTTAATTCCAGCATTTATTTCAGCATTTATTTCAGTTCCTCCTCTGCTTGCCTTTTTAATTGGACTGGTATACTCTGTGCTGCCTGTACTTCTTGCTGGAGTGCTTTTCTAGGAACATATAATAAGCCAAGGATTCCTTCTTTAAGCAGCACCACCAAGAACCTCCCTACAGCTCCCCACAGGAAACTAGAGCTAATAAACAAGCCAAGTTTTAGAGACAAGGGAAAACAGCACCAGTTTAAGTATTTCTGTATCTCTAACCAGCACCTCAAACTCCTCCAGGAGCTATTCCAACATCTCTGATGCTGGCTGGCACTCTCTGTGCCACAGGTCCTTCAGCCACATCCCATCCATGGAGCTTTCAGCCCAGTGGGACAAGGACAGGACCCAGGTGTGTGTGCCATGGGCTGCCATGGCATTTATCCAACCCAGCAGCAGACCTCAAGCACCTGGAGGAAAGACCAGGCTGGAAAATTATGTTTCAGCAGAAGGAAGCTTCTCCAGCTTTTATGGAACTCTTCTGGTGTACATTTGTCTTGTTCTCTGCCAAACTGTCCAGTATTTCCTGGCTGAGGGCACAAGGTCTCCACCAACTTTGAAATGTCTCACCCAACTAAGCATGAATTGACCAGCCCCTGCAAAGGGTTATAAATTAAGGCAACAGGTGCATCTCCACAATTCCAAGACAAACTGGATACAGTTGTTGAGAAAATAAGACTTCTGATGACACCACTATCAGAAGTGGAATAATATGGGTGAAGTGGAGCAGAACCATATGTAATAAAATTATGAGATTCATGGAACAGAGGGTGGAAATGTGGATAGGAAATGGTAAGGAACAAAGAAGAAAGAAAACCAAATATTTATCAATCCAAAACAGCTGCACTTCTGTCTGAGGAAACGTGAGATTAGCTTTGAGGCCACCCTTAAAGCTTCTCAAATATCAGTGGCTAATATCAACCAGCATATTAAATTTTGATCCTAATGAAATTTTGCAAAACGACTTCCTTTGAATCTTCAAATGTTCTTCCTTTGAATCTTCAAATGTTCTTTTTTTAATGTTTTGTAGAAATAGCAGCATAATTTATACTGTCTCATAAAATATTATTTTTAAGTAATTATTTTAGACAAATTTAGAACTAAAGTACTATTTTTTTATTGAAATCACTTTTTTAATGGCTACATAATGAAACTACACCAACACATTAAAAACAACTATAGTGCTTCAAGAGAAACTGTTCATTACAAAATATTTTTTCAAAAATTATTCTGAGATATTTAAAGCCACACAATTCTAATTCCAATTAAATACAACAAAATATCAGTAGGTGAAATCTTAACTGAGATTTGATGTAATTCTGATGAGCAGTGCTAAGAAAAGATTTCATTTGACCAAGCAGTTCTAAGAAATAAGTTTACTCACAGAGGTCCAGAAGCTTGGTATCCTCAATTCATAAATACATTAGCAGCAATGACCAAAAGAAGAATTATTTGAATTAAAGAGTAGTCTAGCTCAGGACCAGAGGCATAAACTGACCATAAATAAAGGTAAAAATAAGTTTTATCATTTTAGAACAACTTTTCATTATCAGGTTTATGGCAGTGACCTGGTTAGTGTGAGAACAGAACTTAACAGGTTTTATTTAAAACTACTAATTGCTTCTGCTGTCAATACTACAAGACTGCAATCTATAACCCTGGAGCATCACTTCTGTTCCAACCTCTTAGCATAGTGAAGATCCTTTGAATCATACAAAGTTTGATTGAATCAAGACTAAATTTCCACTTGAAAGGTTCAGCATTTAAAACTCTGTAAGAACAACCCACAATCAGAATGTTTACCACACAATGAGAAGCTTGAAAACATCAGTCAAATACATCATAAACCCTCCAGACACCATACAAAAATCACTAAAAAGCCATTTGTGCTTCATTCATGAGCTGTTGTCCTATCTAATAAAGAAACTACTTCATTTAGGACTGATGATCACTTTACATTTTGTCCAGCTTTCTGGAAAACTTCACTTGTTGCAGAGCTATTTTTGAGCCAAAGTTAAAGAAAAGAAAAAATAACTGTCCTTTGAAGACCTGGACTCCTTTTAACATTTGGTGTACGTAAGTAAAAGCTTGTCTTTTAAGACATAAGGTCAAAGGCACTTCCAAACCAGCACTTGACCTTCCTGAAATTACAATCTTGAGAAAGGGCATTTTATGGCGGCATTATCTGAGAACAGAGAACAAAAGACCTTTTTCATCAGAGTCAGGGCTGGCTCACCCACACTCACAGGTGGTTCAAAGGTTCCTCCACATTAGAAGTTGTTCTCTGAAAAGTTCATTTTGTCCCTTTTCCATTATGGATTGTTTCTGAAGGACGACTACAGATCAAAACCCATCTGCTAATCCTATTTTAAGGATGACTTTCAAATACAGGCAGTAACTCCAAATTAAAGTTTTTTTATGTTCACCTTGGGCAGGAGTACTTATGGCTCACACACCTGGCTCCCAAAAGCCCACGAACTCCAGACGTTTAATGGTTTCTTCCTCAGGTAAAAATCTCTCTGCTGTGATCAGAATCATTACAAATCCATTTCCCAGTCTGATACCTCACTTTCAGTGCTCTTCCACTCATATCAGGGAACACGTCCCTGCTGGGCTAAATAGCCATCCTGATTCATTTTTTCTAGAGAAGGAAAACTCACTGGGACACAACATCTGGGTTTCTAACCCTTCTTTCCTTCCACAGTAGACAGAGGATTATTTCCATGACAGATAGCATTTTTACCATGATTAAAGAACCATTTTCCTTAAAATCAGGGCATTTTCATCCTAGAAAAAAACTTTTTTACAATATTTCTCTCATTAAAAAATAAACCCACGTCATTGCTTTAGCTCTGAGAGCTTTTTATGGGTGATGTCCCTCATATCTTGCATTCTGTTTGTATTTTGGGGAAACAGGACATGTCTGAGGTGTAGTTTATGGAGGAGCTGAAGACACCAGCAGTGAAGGGGAGCCAGAAACTTGTCCATGAGCTATAAAAAAAGTATCTGGAAAGAGACACTCCAGCACTTTGTAATCTTAATTATCAGCCCCTACCTGTAAAGGACACAAAATATTTGCATGTATCTTACACTTAATTCTGATTCTGGAAGTACATTTTAGAGCTTTATGAAAAAAAAACAAACAAAAAAAACAAAACACCCTAAAGGATGCTGTGGACTCACATGCGTGTCAATATTCTGTACACAGTTCTAAAATCCTGAATGGCCATCACTAAAACATAGGCATACTGGCATTGCAGAAATTCCAGGCACTCTTAGGACTACTTAAGTGTTGGAGAAAATTAACATGGTGAAATATTCTAATTGCTAATTGGCAACTCCATTAAATAATATTAATTTACAAGGATTTAGGTCCAATTAAATTTAGCAAGTGCGAGGAAATTATTCAGCTATTTGATGTTGCTGAGTAATTTAGCTGATATGATTATTGCTTTCATGTTTAGAGGCCACTAAATGAGTATCTGACAAGAACTGTCTGGAAACAAGAAGATGCAGGGTACAGATAATAATTTATAACTTCTAGAAGCCAAAACACCAAAATAAATGGTTTTAGGACAGGCCACAAATTAGCAACATGCAAGTGATAGCCCCCTGAATAGCTGAGGGAAGTGTGTGTAAATTACCTCACACTGCCAAGTTCTCATGCTTTAGAATTACAGAGCCTGGGGTTTTCTGTAGATGCAATGATTTCAGTACAATTGTTTTCCCTTAGACCAAGACCACCAAGCCCAGCATGAAAGTGTACAAATCTTCATTAGACAGTGTCAAGGCTGAAAAAAAGTCTGTATTATAAACTGCAGCAATGATAGGATTTTTTCCTTTCCCCCAGCCCCATCCATATTAAAGATGCCTCCCTGGACTTCTGTGTGCTAAGAAAATTTATTTCAGTACATATAAATTCATTTTCATAAAGTCAGAGCTTTCAGTAGCATAATCTTATTTAATTATAAAGTATGACATTTCAATAAGAAGTTGAATTTCTCCCCAGCAGGTAAGTAACTTGCCATGCTTACAACAGACAATTCAAGATTTAAAAACAGAACAGATCATCCCCTTTCCCATTATGGATTGCTCATTTCTCATCAAATTGTTTTATTAAAAAAATTACAACAGCTGCAGGTTTTCCTTCTACTGGAATGGATCTACTCAGTTTTTATTTTAAAAGTTACTTAATTTTAGGTTCACTGTGCTGTGCTGTTATTCACTTTTTATTATTTTGTATTGGACAAAAGACCTCAAACTGTGGGATGATTTTTTTACAATTATTGTTATTTTACAATAGGTCAAAAGGTCAAGATCTCCATGATCTACATCCCAGAGTTATTTTATTATTAATATCTTGCCACAAGGGGTTATGTTAACCCTTCTACCTCTCCAGATCCACCTATTCCATTTCAGCCACTACCCTTCTCTTCCCAAAACACTTCCTTTTAATCTTCTGAAAGGCACCCTTTGTGATTAATCATACTGAAAAAACTTTTCAGTTAAGGTAGGAAAATGCTCACAAAACCAAGCTCCATACACCACCCTGACAGCAGACTGCCCTTTACTGCCCACTGTGTTATTTCTTAGGACAATTGCAGAAACACAAGGTTCAGGATTTAGAAATGCTGATGCTTTACTACTACTGCAGAGGAAATAGGGACTTCACTAATAATGCTCAGGTTCTCAGCAAAACAAAATGTTTTCTATTCATTTCAATTACTATTCATTTCAATTACTATTCATTTCAACCTGGAACTAAACATTTGGGGCTTAGATGTAACTTTTATCCAACTTTCAACAAAATATTTCAATGGGGGGAAAAAAGGGAAGGGGGTAATCTTGGAGAAAATCTTGGTAACATTGGAGAAAAATCTTTTTTCCTCAATCAGGACAATACATTCAGCTGAAACTCAGAAAGCATTTTCATTTGGAAAACATATCAGTCAAAGTTGTTTTCTACCTCACGTCACTCCATAAGCAAAGAAAGTACATCAAAATACTCTTAGGATTTTAAGTTTTTAAGGTGACTCTCGAGAGCTCAGATATTTTTAATCCACTGTGGGAGTCACAAGAACTGACAATTTTCTTGTGCATCTGCAAGAGGAAGCTTTACAACAAGCCCATTGTGGAGCTTTCAGAGCATGGTGCCCACACAAACTTGGGCACCAAATTTTCTTAGTTCTAATTACATCTGCCCCAGATGCCTTTGAAGCATTGAAAGCTCCTTGTTTTCAGCTGAAATCATCAAGTCAAATTAAAGTTTTATGATTTCCAATGCACAGCCCCAAAGACTGACAGTACAACATGCCTTGGAACTGAAGAGAAGACAGCACTGAAGGCTCTAATTTGTCTAAAGAAAACAACTCTACCTTTCAAAGCTTGTTCAAAAATCATGTAAATAACAGTGAATTGGAGAAAAGAGAGTCACTGTTTATTTCCTCCTCATTTCACATGCTACACAGTGTAAAGAAAAAAAGTCTTTAGAAATGTAGTGTCATGCTGTACTTTACCAGCCCTTCCCCAGCTTCCCATACCAGCAGCCAGGCAAGAAGTTTGTGTTGATCCTATCAGGACAGGAGTTCTCCCAAAAAAACTGCTTCATTATTTCACTAATTCATTAGTGAATTACCTATTCTATTACCTTCTTCAGAAATGTAATTAAAAACCAAATAACCAAAATACAAAAAAAAAAAAAAAAAAAAAAAAAAGGAGGGAAATTATTTTTCCATCCCACTTAATCTCTCTGTTGCTCATGTTGCACAGTTACAAAAGGCCAAACTTTAAAGGGATCTTGGGCAATGAAACCCCTGGTTCAGATGGATATTTTTCATTAAGCACTTTAAGTAAACATTTCCCAAATTCACCAATCTTTCCATTTCATTGAACATTCTCTGCTGTTGTGTGTTGTGCTAGAAAACATCCAACACACTTGTTTGGTTCTGTGCAGCTGTACCACCCCATCTCCTACCCACCCACTCCAGCACCAAGACTCGTGGTGCTCCCAAAACACCCTCACAGGTTTCCCCACCTTGTACACATTCAACCACTGCATGTATCCAACCTGACTGCGGGACAGAAATAATTCACTAAAGGTACCAATGGAATTATAAATAAATCGACCAAGAGCATGAACTTCTGACTCAGCTCATCCTGAGAGAGGATGGCGTGCCCCTTGCATACAAAAATTAAAAGAAAATTATTACATATTTCAAAGAAAGCAACATTAGGATGATAATCCAGGAATAATACTCCTGGATGAAAAGCACTGAGGAATCCAGAATTATGCTCTGAGTGCATAACTGCAACAGACTTGTAGACTACTAATGTCGAACACAGACTAGGCCATCCTATTTTTCAGAATAAAAAAAAAATAGAATACAAGACATTAACAAACTTTTAAAATTTATTATTGAACTAAAACAGAATGGAGAAAAGACAACCACACCATCCTTTAATAAAGCAAATATCTAGCAGAGAAGCCAATATATCTTTTTCCTACCTGTTTTCCAGACAAAGTGGTGACCTCTCCTGGCTTCCAGATCAGCTGTTTGCAGCATTAAGAAAACAAACAAAAGGAAGGGCTTCCCCAGGCTCTGCCATGCCCAATGAGGAGAAACCCAGTTCTGTTGTAGAAGCATAATTCAGATAATTCAGTCTCTTGTATTCTTTGGTCCTAGAATTAACAAAAAAAAACCAAAAAGAAAAGGCTTGTTAAAATATTTAAACCAGCAAGAGGCTCAGCCTAAGGGCAACCTGGTGGCCACTGCAGATTTACCAGTCCCTGTGTGCCAGATTTGATGAGGACAAGTCTGTCTGATGCTTCACTTGGAGAGGGAGGAAAGAAAAGGAGGAGGAGAATAGAGAGGGGAAGGGGCAGCTCCCAGAGGGCCTACAGTCCCACCCTGTAAATGATTTTAGCAGGCTCTTAAGAAGAAATCTTAAGAGTGTCAATAAATGGCAAGGGATCCAGTGGCAGTGCGTGGTGTGTCCCTTCTTTTCTCTCTTCAGCTGTAGGAGGAATGTTATCATGATATAGGCAGACTAAACCACAGGGAGAATGGATTCCATGCAGGAAATTCAGCTCCAAACCCAGACCACATGCCCTACATTTAATATCCAGGCTTGGAAGTGTTTTAGCTCCAAACCCTGTGTAAACGTGGGATACAGAAGAGCAAGACCAGAAATGCAGCAGGAAAAGCACAGAAATGGGGGTTGCTTATTAGCACATGATAATAAGGGACCAGTTTGAAAGGGAAAACCAGACACTACACAGGCATTTCTATGGAATTTGGGACACTCATACAAGACCCTTTGGATCTTTGAGCTCCAGGTCAGCAACCAGTTACTCCAGAGAAGTCTCCCTGACTAAGGGATTTTAATTAAGCTCCCCAACACTTCAGACAAATACCAGAGGCATTCACACTGTGAATGAGACAGGAGTGGACCAAGTCCTGCTCCTGCAGCAGTTTTAGACCACACAATTGATTAAAATAATCACTGAGTGGTGCTGGAAGCAAGGAGGAATGTTTCTCTGGGTCTCCCATAAATGCCAGCTTCAGCAAACACCCACATTGTTTATATATTGTAGAAAAGCTCCAAACAGTGGAGAAACTCATTAGGATTAGGAAACTCATACAACAAAATAAAATCTTAGAAATTCCAATTCAGTCTAATAATTCCAATCTTTGTGTCTCTCATTCCACAAGATGACTAATTAGACACTTAGGCAGATTTTACATGGGTTTCAAGATATTTTGGATTCATCCACATTCAGGTGGGAACAATTTAGAAATCTCAAAAAACATTTATGGTACTTCCACATTAAAAAAGTTTCTAATGGAAATTTACATACTGATTTTTGTGATTCAACAGCTTTTGTATTTATACCATGTATTTATACCCACACTTAAATTCTCCACATAGTTCTACTTATTAGGGATTAATCCTACTTTTAGAGGTAAAAATGTCACATCCGTACTTGCATAAGGATGGAGATAAGACCAGTCTTCAAGATTTGTCTTCACAGCCATAATCTCAGTGATTTTCATTAAAATTATCAGTTATTAGAAGTTCAGTCCATAAAATTCTATTACATTCCTAACCTTATGAAAAGCAACATTGTCATAGCACATAATACACAGCATCGTTCTTGATAAGAAACCAAAGATAAATCTGGAAATTGTACACACTGAATATACAGTTGAGCTTTTAATTCCAGGCTGTATTCAAATTACTTTGAAACGGTTTCTATCATGATAAATTCATGGAATTACATTTAATCAGATATTGACTAGCTACAGTGGGAGACACAATGTATTATCTGTTACCTGGTTTAGTTCATTCTTGTGTTTCAGATGAGCAGCATCTCACAGACAGCCTAAAAACCCACCAACCTGACCAAATAGTAACGTGGGCAAGGGACCACATGTATGCTTTGCCCATGTCTTCTGGGTTAATTTTATTTAGAATTCACATTTAATTCAGAATGCAACCCACCAAGTCCCAACACCCAGGCAACGTAACACAGATCACAAGTGGCTCCATAGGAAGCCCACAAGCTCAGAAATCATGAGCATCATTGAGAAATCCAACACAGCAGGGAAATCCTGGGGTGTGGGGAGGAAGGACCCTCAGAAATCCTGCAGTTCAGCATTTTTTGCCCATCAGGATGGCTGCTCACCTCACACAGAGGAGCTGAGGAGGAGCGACTCGCCCAGTGCCTCCAGCATCGCAGTCACCGTCTATGCCGGTCAGAAAACGGAGTCACCAACTTTCTGCCAAGGGAAGGAGAAGGAATTAGTGACACTGGCTCCAACACCAGTTTTGTGTTTCACATACAAAAACTCAAAACCAGGAGAGAAATTATCGGGATGCTCAGATTTCAGTGCTGGAGGGTAGCCATATGCCCAGCCCTGCACAGACAGCACTCACTGCACTCAGGGCACCTCTCCAGGGCCAGAAAATGCCATAAAAACAACACAATCTAAACAGGCAGGGGTGTGAAATGGGAGAATCCAAGGAAATCTCAGATAACAGCTGATAAAGATGCTGAGATTTTTAATGAAGCACCAGTGGTGCTCATGAGCTGCTTTTCTCAGTGCACTGCCTCATCTCAGCAGTCAAAGGGTCAGCGAACAGCAGCACATCCCTGGGAGCAGCAGCATCCTGCCCAAAACAAGGGGCCTCACATCAGCTCACTCTTTGGGCAGGACTACAAAGATAACTGGCTGCTGCTCCCTAAGGAGCAAGACAGAGATTACATTAAGTCAGAAAAACCAGAAATAAATTAGACACCGTGACATTGATTCTAATCTCCTCCACCCCAGCAGAGCTCAATAGATTCCACTGATTTACACCCCAGCAAAGCACAATAAAAATTTGTCTGTGTATCTAGGTTTGTGTAACACAGTTTGGAATGGTCGCTGTTCTGTCCTGATACGATAAAAAATTATTGCACAGGCAACATATGCTACCTACAGAAACATGAATAAATTACATTATGAAGGCCACCAACACTTCACATCAAATTTAGTTACGTGATATCTCAGCTCCCAAATGTGTCAGCATGGCTAGCTGTAAACTGGCAAACACAGACAAAAAAAGGAGAGAAAAAAAATGAAATTTATATTTAAAAAATTGATTTCATCGAGACTAGTCATTAAATTCATGGAATTGCTTAAATAGCATAAAAACCATAAAATGGTTTGGGTTGGAAGAGACTTTAAAGCTCATCTCATTCCAACTCCCTGTCACGGGCAAGGACACCTTTCACTATCCCAGGTTGCTCCAAGTTCCATCCAACCTGGCCTTGGGCAGTTCCAGGATGGGGGAGCCACAGCTTCTCTGGTCAACTCGTGCCAGGGCCTCACCACCTTCACATTAACATATTATTTCCCCAATATATTCAAGGTATGTGCTTTAGTCTGAAAAAATATCTCACTCTTCCAAAATTATTTGGATTTAGTAAATACCTTTTATAATCCAGGCCTGGCCAGTTAATAGTTTGCACTGATGGATTCTCTTGAAATTAAATAATGAGGTATTTGCTGTTTCGATATTTGGAGGATTAGTCACAAGCATCCTTGTCATCTTGTTTGGTTTGTATGGAATCTTGTTTAGAAAAACAAGTATATCATGCACTAGTTGTAATGGCTGGGAATATACAGGGAGCCTTGAAAAAGACACGTGCAAGTTTTCTAATGATCATAATAATGCATTTACATTTTCTAATCCACTGCTAATTCTCTTAATGACAGGATTGAATAAAACTAGGTTTGAAAAGCAAACTATTTTAGAAACCTACATTTCTGTGGAAAGCATAGCATTCCAGGGACAAAATGTTAGAAATAAGTAAACATGCATACAGCTGACAAGCATCTTATTTCTGAAGTGATCAAAATTTAATTTAATTTTCAATCTCAATGGAATTGAGACAGCCAAATTCCAGTCTAATTCCTGCTTAGCTAGGAAGGGGGAAAAGCCTCTGGGAAACTTTTCCCATGTTCCAGCCACTGCTGAGCAGTCAAAGGCAGGTTTTTCCAAGTGACAGGCACTGTGTTAGTCCAAGACACATCAGAGTCCCCAAAATCATCCAACACTGAAAAATAAAAGGTCCAAATTTGACTCTCCACTCTCACACAATGCACTATTAAAGAAGAGACCAGTTGCTCTTTCTCCAGGTTCCCATGGGACAAGGGGTTTCTCCAGCCCTCTGCTCCATTTCTGTGGTTTAGGCAAGCTCAGCCTGGCTCTGCTCCAACTTGGATTTACAACTTATTTAATACTGAATTTAGAAAAAGATCAGTTTAAACTGATCCAAACCTGAGACATGATTTCAGCCTTGTCATACATCAGTTCAATTCCCCCTGACTTCACTGGGAGTTGTGACCTTTCCCATCATGGGTAAATCTGACCTACTTTTTGGTGTGAGATGGGAATACTGACAAGGACACTCGGGTAGCTCTCTCCATTTAAAACACATGATGCAATTAGAACAATCCCAAATACTTTGAACAGCAACAACAACAACAAAAAAGAAGAGCCATTACAGAGGATATGTGTGGCTATAAATCATTTGGCAGGTGTCTAGCACAAAGATAAGCATCATTAATCATGAATAAATTTTCTTAATACAAATATAAGCAGTAACTGTGCGACTGTTTGCCTATTACACACAAACCCATCGTGTGTGATATTCCAAGATAATCTGGATGTTTATATCATACTCTTTATCCTCAGATAAAGTCTGCCTTGCCTGCTCAGGAAGCTGTTATCCAAAAAGCTAATTCTATTCTCTTCTAAAGCAGCAGAATGCCTGGTTTGTTGCAGCAAAGGATGATCACCACAGACAAGAACTGCTGACCATCCCTGGGGGAGAGACTTCCAAAAAACCACTAATGCTAGTGTTACAGGCATGGAGTTTAACAAAATAAAAGTGTTTGGACAATCACATCTGCCAAACTAGAAACAGGCACTCAAATATAAGTACCAATGTGCCCAGTCTTTTATTTAATGATGAACATAGTTACATTAAACTTCCCTTACACTTCCATACCTAAAATGAACTCTACATATTTTTTCCCCTTACACATTTGGAGGGAAACAGTCTTCTGGTTAAAGCAGAGATGCCCAAAGTTCAATCCACTTCCAGTTCTATCAGAAACTTCTGTGTAAAAAGTCACCTAAGGTCAAGCTCTGACACTAATACTCAATTCTGCAAGTGCTGCCTGTGATTTTAGCAGAGTGACTTTGCATATATGAGAATGGCAGCTTGATTTTCTATACCTCTACTGCCTCACCTCCAAACCTTAACTGAGAATATTTGTTCTTCTTCCAGGAGCATTTGAGAAAATCCTGGTTAAAAAACAACCCAAGCGAACAAGCAAGATTTGTACATCAGGCTGACAACTGCCTGACAGCACTTCTGTCCTAAGTGGTCACTTATTGAGAATCCAAACATTAATCTCCACAGTTCTCTGGTAATTTGCTACAATAACTGAAAGGGTTAATAATTCCTGGAAAAGTATTTGGTCTTCCCACACCTTTAGAGAGAAGATAATTCCAAACAATGAGCAGACAGCCTCAACCAGCCTGGGTAGGAGGAAGCTGGTGCAACCTCCAAATCAGCAAAGGTCAACAGAAATTTCATGGTCCATCTTCAGATACAAACTTCAACAACCTTCCTCAACACTCCATTGCTGGAAAGCTCAGTTAAGTCATCACTAACATCACCAGTTATATTTGAAAGTTTGGGTATTTTGGAGATGTCTACAGTCAAAACAGTAAGAATCTATTAATTATTTTCCTTTATTCTTCTATTCAATTGCATCCAATTCTTGTTCCAAAGCTACAGAAGATCCTGGAAATTAAAAGCAAGCTTATGAAATTACTGTACTGACAAATAATTGCTTCTTAACTTACATTGACTTGTTTGGGGTAAAAAACACGAATCCTAAGTTTTCCTGCTTCAGACTCTGTACATCCTAAAAATGTAACAAAAGCAGGTTTGAATTTAGAAGCTTAATTATAAACTTAGCTAAGTGGATTATAATGAAAGACGTTCCAGCAAGGGAGCTCAGACTGATGCATTATGACTACATTAAAGAAAACACCAGAGAATAGACTTTCCATCAGTTGAACGACTTTAATTACAACAGTGCTGGAGCAGAACTGTTCTGTTAAACAATGCTGCTCTTACTTCTCCTTCACTCTGAGTAATTCCAATGGACTCCATGGGAACACACTTGACTTTGAAGAATATAAAGTGAATGGGGTTTGCAGACACTTCCCAGGAACTCAGTTCAGGAGATCAGGTAAATACAGCTGAAGTGAAACTTGCTTCATTTGCACACAAACATGGGTGATGTACACGCCCTCAGAAGGGACTTCCAAGTCATGGAATTTCGCAGTTTGTGCAAGGCACCATCCTGATACTCCCCAGCTGTCCCTGACACAGCCACCTACAGCCCTCAGGCTCGCTGAGAGCAGAAGAAACGATGCTCAACAACCAAGAGCCAACATCTCCCTTATCAAACTGCATTCAGTGTGACCCAGCGTGCAAGAGCCCAAGTGAAATCCAAACCCTGGACTTCTCAACCGGATTTAAGAGCCACAGACCTCTTGATGCTTTTGGTGTTGTATCTTAGCACTCAAAGTACAGTAATTTACCTTCACAAACGTTCTTCAAGCCATTATCATACCCCTTGCAGCAGGAACAACTACAGAGCAATTAGGATCAAAACGCTCAAGATTGTCAATAGGCTGCTCTGGTGAACTCAGGCATTGATTTTTTTTCCGAGCAGCACAACATAGTAAGTGTCCAACAACTTTTAAGTAACCTTTTCAGGATACTTGTGCACTTATATATATTTAAATAAATACCAAAAAAAAAAAGGCTGTACAAACTCAAACCAAACATCTCATCAACACACCTGAGACAGACCTAAAAATTCTGGCTGATCTCTTAGAGTAAAACCAAAGAACATGCACTGAATGTTAGGATGCATTTTAAATAATGTTTTAGACTGTATTTTAAATTGTATTTTAGGAGATATTTAGTGCTGTCACCCTTTGCATACCTTAAAGAACTGCAGGCATCTGGGGCCCATCAATGATAACAAAAGGATGAACCCAAACACAACAGGATAACAGAGCTAAGAATGCAGATAAGGAGAGAACACAGACTTTCAGCTGGAAGAAACAGAGTTCTCCCTTAAAAAAGGGCCAAAGCACACATGACAGAGAAATGGGAAAGTCTTCCTTTCAGGAAAGGGAATGAAATCTTGAAATCAGAGAACAAAGTCTAACAAATGCTCTAGGAAGGAGATATGACCATAAACAGTGCCACTGGAAAAAANTTTAGTTAAAAACCAAGTGATTTAGGTAAAAAAAAGTAAAAAGAGAAAAAAAAAAAAAAAAAAAAAAAAAAAAAAGAGAAAATTTGGAAATGGAGTGATTAGCACCAAATGGCCTGAGATGAAATGAGGGGCAGTGAAAAGGACCAAACCTTGCCAAAATTACTCCTATTCAAATCCTGAAATCAGGGAAGAAATGTACATAAAGAGAGAGGAGAAAAAGAATCTGAGCAAATGAAATGTAAAAAAAAAGAAAGGAAAAATTTCAAAACCAAGTGAAAACCATGAAAGTGAATGGGATGACAAGAAGTTCAGGGAAATGGACCAAAGTTTTCCCAGTTAATCCTCATTGAAATTACACCAACAGTCACCTTAGAAACTTACAAAGTCCCATTTTTGGGGGGATAAATAATTTTGGGGCGTTATTTTATCTAGGTTATGTGTACACCCCTTATACATTACAGCTGAATGCCTCACTCCAGGCTTCTCAGCCAGCACAGCAGAACACAGCCTGGAATAAGCTCAGTTGATTTCTTCACATTACAGCACATCCTTTTTGTAACAACAAAACTTTATAGCTTTGAGGGACAAAAAAGTTTCTTCTTGTTTATTTTTCAATGGATAGAGAAAAGTTTGAGTCTATTATCAATACACTGCTCTGCTGGTAGCTTTTATCATTGGCAATGGATGAACCAAAGGTCCTTTGAAACTAAGCTATATCTAAGAATTGCTGTCACAGTTGCACAGATCTTGGATTACTGTTAAATTGCAATTAAACAAAGGCAAAGGGAGCTGGCACTACTTCCAACACCATTTCAGTAAATGCTATTGCAAGTTTTTGTTCAAAGAGGATTACTCTCACTTCACTGGCAAAGCATTGCATATAATGCACATTCAGCAGTATAATACCATTTGAAAACTAGTATTTGAAACTATTTTCCTTTAAAAGGCAAACCTGGAATCAGACTCAGTAGAGAGGCATGTCCCTACTTTAGCAGCAGGACCATTCACACGGAAAACAACAGAAAAGGTTCAAAGTCACCAATTACAAGGCAGCAGAGTTTCAAAAAAAGAATAAACAACCTCATAACCTCTGCTGCTGGAACAACGGTAGATTTCCTGAGCATTCCTATTAAAGTGCTTTCAGTTCAGAAATTAAATTGCTTTACTGCAGTGATTTTCTTCTGCATTCTGATATTACTTTGTATTATTTGACATTAGTACAGCATCACAGGCTGTAGGTCAGGGGTTTTTTTTCTCTCCTCACTGGAATATGGCCACCACGTAGAGTTTATCAATCTTAAACACAAGGTCAGAATAATAGAATCAAGTACCACCAGGCATATGAGCTCAGCAAAGACTTGGGCTCTGCTTAGCAGGGAAGGACCATCTGCTTCCCTGCCACAGGACTGGCATAGCTGAAGCTTATCTCCAATTTAAATTGTAATATCCTACACCTCCACACTTCAACCAGAGCACGTGGATGCATGCACACACCCAAACCTCTGGCCAAAGAAACAACTGCAAACAGGCAGGAAAATCTTACCATTTTAGCCTGTTAATCAGTTCTGGGGAGATCATGTGGGGTTCAGTTTTGAACCTCTAAATACTGGTGACTTTGGCTAAAATAGCCAGCCAAACATGCAGAGGCCACCTTCAATGCTTCTTAAATGTATAATATTCCTTCTGCTGCAACACACACACTAAGAATAATTTCTTTTCCACAAGATCTGTACCTCTATCTGTAGGTAGTCATTACTATTTTGCCATTTGCACTACCTAGCTGTAGCCTATACCCAAATGAGCTAATAAAAAGAGACATACACACATCCACAAGATAGATCCCATTTCAAAAAACTAATTTCTGAAGTGCTGAAATAAACGTTTATCCTAATGCGTCTTCTGCCATCAGCTGCTTATTTCAGTGCACCAAAGAATAAACCTGTAAGAAAGGAGAAAATAAAGAGCACAATGCATGGCAAACACTGAAGCACTCCAGGAACACAAAGGTTCTACAGAGTTCATCAAGCCCTGGCACTGTATCTCTTCACTTCCTATCAAACATCATCCATGAAGTCTTGTGACGAAGTCTCCTATAACCAAGGTTTCATCATTTCTACAGAATAAAATCCTGTATAAGTCAAGTCCCATGTCACAATATGTATTTTAAATAATTAGAGCTGGATCTGTCAAAATAATCAAAAATATTTTGTTATTCTTTAATACTGATTCATTGATTTTCCTTCTATATACTTTGCAACATTGATGCCAACTGGCCCAGGCAGACAGTATAACAAAAGGGTTAAGAAAAAAATATGTTGCTAAAATAAAAATATAAAGATACAGTGAAGGATTAAAAAAATATGGAAAAAAACCCAAATATTGGTAAAAAGAACCTCTAAAAATTGCTTCCTGAACACACACACAGATGCCAATGTGCACACACGGCACTCTGAGTTCAGCTTTTACTGATTTCCCACACAGACTTCAGCTCACCAAGAGCAACACAGTGCAGGGGTGCAAGGCTTGTACTTGAAAAGCAGCATCTGCTTTTCAGCTGGAATTCATTTTCAGAAATGTACAAGCTGCTCCTTTTACCAAACTTCCTCACACTGCCACATTAGGGACTCCAGGGAAGGTCTCCAGATCTCCTTTGCCCTGGCATGGCAGTATCCAGGAATAATCTGCCTCTCCAGAAGATGCACACAGCAGCCAAGTGCCACACCAGCACATCCCATCACCTCCTCTGGACAGGGAAGAACACCAGGCACAGCTCAGTACCTGCCCTGGGATGTGTGCCCCAACCTCAGGTATGCCCAGGCACTTGGCAAGAGCTCCTGAAGCAGGTGTAAAAATGTGTTTTTTCCTTTCAAAACCCATTCATAATAACTGCACATTTATTTAAAAGTGAACTTGCTTTCAACCCAGGATTAACTATGCATGACAGCAACAAAAAACTCCAAATTGCCATACATGCAGTTAGAAAGAATGACACTATCCTTTAAAGCAACTGGAGCAACCAGCTGAGTAAAACCTAGTCAGGAATTCTGTGATTCTGTTACCTTTCCCATTCCCATTTCTATTCCCCTCTTGCTGGCTATTGCCCTCACTGTATTTTATCACATTGGAAAGTCTAATCTCTTTACGGAGAAAAATATATTTGCCCTGAACACAATACGACAGGATTTGCACAGGGGGCCCTGACACTGTCGCAGTATTGATACAAAAAAATAACCATAATTATATGAACTGCTAAAAGACCTCATTGTGGCATTATTTAGAGCAAGGTCAATTGCCCGTGCAGGTTGCTCTTACCAGAGTTCACGTTACATCACTGGTCCCATCATCCTGACCTCCCCTGCTGTCATCCCCATCACAGTTCAATTAACAGAGGAGTCCTGCAGTGGCTTGATGAGCATCTGCTGCCTCTACCCGGCAGTAATTCAATAAGGATACACCATAGGAAGAGATAATGAGAAGTCAGCTCAGTTGTTCTGTCTCCCTCCAGGAGAGCAGATGAGTTTGGTTTATGGGAAAGAGCGTGACCTATGAAAATTATCAGTTAATTTTGTATTTCAGAGCTTCAACATGTACCCTAAAGTGTTGTCTGGTTTCTCTGGTGGTGCTACCCACAAGGATCTAGAACCATTTTTCCTGGTGAGTCCCTGATTAACAACTCTTCCCACACCAAAAGGATTCATCTTTTCAAATTTTCTCTCTGCCAGTTCCACTAAAGGAATGGTTTCTATTCATGCATTCAGCAGTGGTTGGTCTGAATTAAAAAATTAAACACCTGAGCAGAGAAAACAGGCCAAAACTACTGCTGAAGTAATTCAGGCAGAATAAAATTCACACACACATTAAACCTGGATGAATCACTTCCACAAAACCAAAATCTCCTACACTGCAGGTAGTGTCATCCTGGGACTTCTCTTCCTGCCCCATAGGACACACTGGTGCCCAAATTTTGTTTCTCCCTCCATTTCCTTGTGCATCTTTCCAGCAGAGATTTCCCTTGACTTTCACCAATCCTCTGACACTCTCCTGTTGCTTTAGGAACATCTATTGCATCCATAAAAAACCCAGAGCCACCTACAGTCCCTTCATCTCCAATTCCACCACTGGATATCACAGGGACTGTCTGAGGGATATGGCTCTGTGTGGATGTATTTTTGCCTAGTGACTGTAGTGTCCTTATGAGTTTTGCAGCTTTATTTCAACAAGCTTATTCACTGAAATAGGACATTAATTTGGTTTCAAATGCAATTTTCTATTTTATGCCTCCTTAATATCATTAAGGCACAGATTTACCCAAGATGATAGGCATGAGAGGAGCAAAAAGGAAGATACATTTCCTCCCTGAATTCTGCAAGGTGATCAGTGAACCACAGTGAATTTACACAGCTGCCCATTCCCACAGCTCCACATTCACAGCTTCATTTCTCTCCGGATCAGCTTCATTTGAGCCATGTCCTTTCCCATCAATTATCTGCACTGCCCCAAAGACTGCTTTTCCCTGCTCTGACCACTCTGCCCTGTGAGTACAGTCAGCAGGGCAGCTCATTCCTCACTCACAGGACCAGACACGTTGGCATGTCCCCACCTCAGTCCAACCTTCTGCTCAAAGTAGGACCAGACAGCTGTGAATCACACAGGTGACATTGCCCCCAAATTTTTTGTTCTGTTTCTGTTCCCATCAGAGAGAGCTCAGTCTGCCAAGCTTATGCAAACTACCATGAGATCTGAAGTTGTTTTACCTCATCCAAGTCCCACAACCAGGACTTTCTCCCACCTCAATACCATTCTCTTTCCTCCATTAAGTTCTGCCATCTCTTTACTCACCAGCTTCATCACCTGCTGCACATCTCCTCCCGAGTACCTTGTCCTTAATCCTCAAATCCTTTCTATCCTTTGCCCTTAATTCTCTCCCATACTAAACTAGTGATTTCTTCCAAAAGGCAACAGACACAATTTTATTACATCTACCACCTTTTCTCAGCTTGTTTTCTTGTCCCTTTTCTCACCCTAAAGCATTGTGTACTTTCTCCTAACAAGCCCTTTGTTCACTTGCATTTCCCCCCTATTTTCTAATTCCCTGAGAGTCAATTTCATGACTCTCACATATTATTCTCTATTGTTTTTTTGCCTTTCCCCCCCGCCCCCCGCTCCTCCTTGGAGATGCTTGGAAACACCAGGCACACCACATCCTATCCAAAAGAGGATACTATAACAATTTTACAGTAACAAATAATCAGCATTTAAGAAATCCTGGAATTAAGCTTGCCTTGCAGGAATGTATTAAGATAGTCAGGTTTCGTGATTACATCTATTTTTACCATATTACTAAAGTCTATATTAAAATGCAATTTAAATCTATCTTTGACTTCTTTTGCTTTTATCTATTCATCACACTTGCTTTCAACCCTCTCTTAAAGCCTTACTCATACTTCTCTTTGAAACAGGCAGAAAGTACCTGTAAATCCAATAACTGCAATTACAGCAAATGTTATTTACTTCACTCTTAGCAGTTCTGTGCACCATTTAAAAAAAAAGGCTTTTTACTTAAATATATTAGGTTAAATAACTCAAAATTTGATAACTACAGTATGGACTAGTTTCCATCTGGTTAAAGAAAGAATAGACATAGCCTATGCAACAAATGCTACCAGAGAAGTTAGTCACATTCACTGGCTACTTTTGATTTAAAACTGCCTCTCAGCCTTAATACTAAATAAAACAGATATACAGCATACATATAACATATATAACTATATATAGTCAGTCATACAAGGCACATCTGTAAGCTGCAAGCAAGGAATATAAAACACTGCCTGAGGAGAAGGATGGAAAACAGCTCAAGAAAGGCCTACATGGGTATTTTAGGAACACAACAGCCTGCTCAAATTCCTCAATTCCAAACATCAACACTTGACTTGCATTTTGTCCACTGAAGTTTTGGGATGGTTACAGCAGAAAGATGTTCAAAAACACATTTGTCATACCAGCCAAGGTAAACGCATCAGACTTCTGCAGGTTAATATTTTTCCCTGCTCATTTTTTTACACTTTTCCCAATTAGTTGAATTAATAAGTTGATTAATGCACAAAGCCTTCTGTAAAAGCACACCCAGATGGATGTTTACCAGACTTCAGCCTTCTTTTCCATGTGTTTCAGAATTTAAATAAAATTGAGCCAACCTTCAGGAGAAATCAGTGCTGGCAGTAGCTCTCTTTGTGGGTTCACACTAAGAGAGATTAACAGCTTCTGAGGTGAAAAAGCTGTGCTTATACCAGATTAAAATCTTGCTAAAGTATTTAAGACTTCTTTTACAAATACTCTCACTATTAAAACCTGCATCCGCTCCCAGAGGCTTGTATGCCACATTATATCAACTATTTTACATGCCTCCAGCATTTTCTGCCTTCAGAAAGATGAGAGTCTGAACTAAATACAGGACTTGATAGCAGTAGTAATCCAATATATTTGATTACATAAACAAATCTAAAATTAAATTAGAACTTAAATGGCAGAAATAAATATATTGCAAACTCTGGGAATTTCTTTAAAAATTGGCCTACCAGGCAATATTTGGTAAATGCAATACAAGAGCTGAGTCATAATTCTATGGATATTTTTCTTCTATATGTGGTAAAACTAGCAGGGAACTGGGTTACAACTAGAGTTAAACTCCACTTACTATGTAATTTTTACTCAGTACCTGAGTCCTTTCTTAAAGGACTGCAATTGCTTTGAGTTATACAAAAAGATTGATCTGTAAAAAGTGGAAAATGTCTCCTGTCCTACTTTCAAGAGCGGGATTTTGTCATGCCAGCAATTGTTTCACAGGATCATTTCAACTCTAAGATAAAGGAGAAAAAAAAGCAGAGTTTTTTTTTTTGTCCTGTGGGAAGAATCTCCTCTGAATTACAGCAAAACACACATTCGCAAATATAAATACACTTAAAACCATGGGCTCTGCTTTTCCTCTATTTGTTACTTTTTCTGCTAAACCAATTTAGCAGCGATTTGGATTTGGTGTTAATGAGTGCCAAAAGCAACTTGGCATCCCCTTGCCAAGGACCTCTGTAAACTGCACTTCAGCAAAACAAGACAATCTTCTTATCGTGTGTAAGAGCTCAATTAAATCATCATTTTAACATAATCCCATTTAGTGGCTCTCACATTTTCTGTCCTGATGCTAGTGATGTTAATGGCTTAAATAAACAAGGAAAGTAAATATACAGAGGTAGAAAGGAAGGACAGAAGTCAGGAAAATTCAGCTTCTGTTTCACTGCAGATCATTTGATGGCAGAAAAAAAAGCAACAGCAAACCAGAACCAAAGAACGCCAAACTCAGAAGCATGGAACCAGTTTGCACAGAACATAAAATCCAACAGTTTTCCTGGACCCCGAGCCAGTCTTTCAAACACAATACAATTGTGAGTTGAGAAAAACTGCTCCAACCAAACTCTTCCAAGCAATTTTCCAAAGTTTGCCTGCTTCAATCTGCAATACCCACTTAGAGGTCAACACTTAGCTAAGGAAATCAATGATTGTTACAACAAACATTCAAAAAAACACACAAGAGGGCTCTAGAACACCCCTGAAATGCACACAGCTCTTTATGCAGAAGCGACTAATCTCCCAGAGTACTATGTAAATTGGCTAAGCTTAGACGTTGCATTTAAAATTATCCTCAATATCCATTACAAAAGAGAGGTACCTACCCACTGATAAATTAGCAATTGTAATAAGGAACTGTAAGGCTAAGGGTAAATTGATTGTTGTTCCTAATTTTGCCTTTATTTTAATCCAAAACTCTCCAAATTGCAAGAAATAAAAGTACAGGCGAGAGGGTGAGCAGAAAGCTTTTGACTGCATATAAAACATCTAAAAATAGTGCTTCAGTATATTTCCACATGCTGGAAGCAGCAGTGAATACCATCTATACAAGTCTATTCCTAGCAGAGGTTTTCAGCAGCATCCAAGACCTGAGAATCAATTGTAAATTTGTATTTTAGATTAATCAATAAGAAAAAAGCACAAGACACGCTTTAAACAATATGCAGCATTTAGCAGGCAGATAGAGCTATGCACCACCTCATACAAAATAGATACAGACATTATTACAAGCCATATATTTTTAATCTTCAGGAATTTATTTGGGAGGGACTTAAAAAAAAAACTACTTTCAGAAAATGACTTGAGGAGGTTTGTTAGTGATGTAAGACAGTGCCAAGGCTGTGGGTGCAGGATGCACACAGGTCTGGTGCCAGCAGCTCCCTGGGCAAGGCTGGAAGGCACAGACACACACACAGGGAGGGTTTCCTGCAGATCCCTGTGATGGGCCAACACCTCCAGCAGCTGAAGAGCTGCACTGGAATATCAATGCATCCCCTCCCTTCAGATGAACGAGCTGTCAGCATGAGGGAGAAAAAGGCAGGTTCATAACCACACAGAACATAGAGAAGCTGCAGTTTCCTTTGCCAAGCCCACCTTGAGGAGGTCACCTCACCAAAGCCATGGTCTCCAAGCTCAGATCAATGCTGCCACACTCACTGAAGCAGCTGTCACTCTCAACGCTCTACAGTCCACAAATCCCACAGGAATAAGTGACAGATGTCACATCTCCCAGGAGTGAAATGATAATAGCACATACCCAGGAACTGATGGCCAGCTCAGAGGTGTTTCTCTTCTTTGCTGGCAAGATTGATGTCTGGTCTATCAACAGGGGAACAGCACTAAATCCATGAGGGAACACTACACAGACACTGATAGCCTACCCTACACCAAGAGAAAGAAAAAAAAGAGTTTTTCTCCTCTATTTCGCATTAGGCCAACTGCTATCAGATACTTGAATGACGATCCTGACTTATGGTTCCATCTCTAACAGGTGACATTGCCCCCAAATCCAGCATCAGAAGTAGATTGAGCAAAACCATCTCATTCTGAGATACCAGTTTGTCAGATTGTTGAAGCAGTACACCAGGGTCAGGGAGCCACCAAGACCCCAAAACAGGACAGCAGCATCGCTCCAGGCAAGGGAAGATTACTGCATCTCTGACCCTCTCTGTAAGGTGCAGCACTTGAGATGAAACCTCTCGAGGCCTCTCAGGGACGGAAGTGCCAGTAAATAGTTGTGTCCCAGCTCCAGTGAATCTCCTAAACATTTACCTACATCGTTTTGTTATCTCTTGGCAGCCTAACACAATCTTGCCATGCCAGGCACACTCCAACAGCAAATACTGAACTTCAACATTATCGGTGATTTGAGACAGAACAAATTTTTCTATTTTTGTGGTATTTCAGGGCACACTTTATGCACCCAAAACGATATACAGACACTGGAACTCAGGGAAGACACTGCTCATTTCCTCCCTTCACACATTTGCTGTATTAAATATCAATGTTTATTAATGCAAAACAACTTGTAGAGAGAACTAAGTCAAAAGTACCAACTTTCCCTTTGGTCTCACACAGCATTTCTCATCAGAGAAGAACCAGGAGTTGCTCTCAGAGCTGAAAATAAACATAATATTTTATGAAAACAGGTTAATTAGGAATGAAGTTACAGCAGTATAATCCTTTCTGCTTTTGTACATAAACACTTCTCTAAGTACCCTCATGCAGATCTGTACATTAACAGCCCTTCAAACACACCCACAGATTCTGCTCAACATCCATGTTTGTTTCCATTCTAATACAGAGAAGTTTCTGCAAATTCAAAACCCATTCAAAGGTTGTTTGCTACTGTTAATTAACTTCTGAACAAATAGAGAGATACAGGTTTTCCTCCAAAATTTGTAATTTTATTTTCTCTAATAAATACTGACACTGTTTAAGGAGATCACTGTGCACATCCAGTCTCGCTTCCTGCATTAAACAGACTGAAGACCCATCCTGAAAATACATGTATCCAGGCCAAAACTTTTACTGAAGCTATAATGTGTACTTTAAATATGGGTATCACCTTGCTTTGAAAGTGTTAAGAGCAGGGAAATAAGAAATTGTGTATTTATGTAAATTCTTCTTGCAGTTAAGCATCATTTATAGCTATAAATTTGAATTTTAAAGTACCAAATTAACAAACAAACAGGTGTGTAAGCAGTGAACCCTGTCTCTTCTGTACCTTTCCACTCCAATATGGCAGTATGAGTCTGACTGATGAAAAAAAATGACTGGGGGAGGAAAAAAAAAAAAATCATTCTAACCTTTTAGCGATACCCTCAAATGTGACCAGTGATTTCAGGTGCCCCTTACAAGACACAGCAAATGGGCTGGGATTGCAGAAAGCAGGTGATGAGAAACTCCAGAAGCCAGGCTCTTTTCCAGGCATCTCAGAGAAATGAGACAGAAATGTATCCAAAATTATTCACATTACACACACTACTGCCAAGGCTCTTCTGATTGCCTTAGGGGGGTTAAAACAGCAGCCTGTGAAAAATAAGCGTCCATCAGGCTCCTTGTGATTTCCAGACACGCTCAAAAAAAAGGTTATGCTTATATATAATCCTGACGTGCCAAGTGTTACTTGGGGATTTAAAAAAAGACATTGTAAGGATCCTAATAAAAGCTATTGTATATTGCTATAGGATATGAAAAACGTTAAGATAGATTAAAAATGTTAAAAAAAAAAAAACCAGCTTGTGCAAACACCCAAAGCTTTTGTAAAGTGATTCCCTTCTGAAAGGATCCAGTTCAAAAAGTCTGTACTAGAGGAGAGGCTGAAGAGAAAGGAGAAAAAACATACAAAAATTAAGTCTAGACAGATCGGGTGCATACGCTTCTTAATTAGTGTAATATATATGAATCTTTCATGACAAAAAATTCGATTTCTTTTTAAAAAGAAAATCAGTATGAATTAAAAGCTCTCTCTAAATCTTTAAAAGACTACAAGGAGCACTAGATAAATCCTGTATCAAAGGAATTTATGCCATTTGCTATGAAGTATTACAATACTGGACCTGAGTCTGCCATCACTGAACTCAAATGAAATTTGTTAGCAACTTAATCCACTTCAAATACACGTTCCTTGGTTAAACCTTGTTTCACTTTATTTCCAGAAGGAAAACTGCCTTTCTGGATAAAGCCCTGGAGCATGTAATGTATGCAGATGAGCAGTCATATACATAAAATAAACTCATTAATGTACTTACTGAATGTGTTTATTAATAATCCTATTTCCCACAGCCTCTCAGAAATATCACAGCACGAAAACACGTATGTATTGCAGCAAAGTACAAGGATGGGGGAAAAAAATCCATCAGAAATCAAGTTCACACATTGTTCAGGATGACTCCTCAGTGCTCCAGTGCCTCAAACAGAGAAGTGGCCTCTTGCATCTCAAGCTGGGTTTCTGATGTAAAACAAAGTATTAAGAAAATTATCAAAATGAAATCTCAACAGTAGCTACCCATCATCCTTGCCAGAAGTTATGGTCTCATTTTAGAAGCAATTAACTCAAGTACAATCCCATCAGACAGAAAAATGTAAATCTTTATTTCCTTTATGGTTTTACCTAAATTAAGAAGGTGTCTCATGGATGTACTGAAGCCTGGATTTGTATGGATGCTCCCTAGATGCTTCCCTCCAGTTTCCCACACAACCTCAGCTGTCTCATCACCAAACTCCTTCTCCCCACCCTGCACACGGGTAGCAGCAATAGATGGGATGCCCATCACACCTGGGATGCTGCAGCCTCCCCACCCATGGGAGCTGAGTCTGTGCCTGCTCCAGGCAGACACCAGCCCCCACTCCACACTCAGAAATGTAACTGCCTTTGACACACCTACCACCATGAAATGTGGTTCAGACCATGCAGCAGAACACAGGCACACACAGTCCAGGCTAAAAATAGAATTTAATAATACATTACACACAAGCTCATAATCAATTAGCATATATAATTTGGCAAGATATTCTGTATTATTTGATACAAAATTGATTGTCTGCAACTGGCATGGTACAAGACCTACAATTAAAATTAATCACTCCCACTACAAAAGGAAAATATTTTCCTCCATAAATATTCCCCTTACAGTGCACCACTACTTTGTTTCTTTACCTTAAGGACCCAATCTATACATTGTGCTATCATATCAGAATCTCCTTTATCTCAGAAGAGGAAGTTTTGTCTCTTTCATGGTGGCAACACAAAATCTGCAGACACCACCTTGAACGCATCCTAAGGGATGCCCAGAAACCCAACAGAAAATTAAAAGCACCTCAACACATTTCAATATTTTAAAAGAGCACAGTGTGGGGGGGAATCACCTGATGCTCTGCATTAAAATATCCAGTACAAAACTGCAAGACAGGACTACAGGACCCTGAATGAGCATCAGGCCAAGGCCCAGAGCCCCCAGAGCCAGATGGGCACAGAGGGTTTGATGCAACATCCACTTCTGGATCTGCTGGTGCAGGTGAAGCTCAACAGAGAAAAACCAACCCTGGGTACTGCTGGGGTGCTGAGGGAGGCAACAGCAAGAGCCCCATCCTTGGACACCTGCAGCAGTTATGGGGTGGATGGTGGAGCTCCCCAGGCTGTCACTGGATGCCCTGGAGCCTCCTCACTGAAGGGACTGCACAGATCGTGCTGCCACCCAGAGCTGGAGCTCCGTGTGTGAGCCAAACACAGATTTTGTCTCTGCCAGCCCTGGCTGACATTCCCAGAGTGCCCAAGCACAATGTGCTCTGCAGCACCTCTCCCACATGGCCACACCAAACAGCTTTCCCTTTTCCTCACAGCAGTTAAGCAGCACACAGAAAATTGAATCATAAGGGCAGACAAATAATACATCACACACTGCAGCGCTAGGAAATCTTCCTGTCTTTTGAAAGAAACTTACTGCTGAAGCCTTAATTTGAGGGAATTGAAAGCCTCATAACAATTTAAGTTGGATTAAGGTTCCTGCCCAGTTAAATGCCAATACTGACAGTCCTAGATGAGTTCCCATCTTATGAACAACCATCAGCCACATGCTTACAGGCAACATGCCAAAGCACACTGTACTTTATCTGCCTTCCCTCACTGCAGATTATGTTCCTCAGGGGATGCAAAATCTCACAATGCAACTACACCAACTGAGAACTAGGCTAAATCCTCCAAGCACCTCCAGTAGCTGATGGGCAACTCCACTCCTCTCAAAGTCTGTGACCACACCAGTTTCCAACTTGGGCGTGACATGCATAAGGAAAATTGGCATCTCTCTGGAGTCACTCTTGAGATGGCCAGCTAAGCCCCTGGCCATCTTCCCACCAGACAGTCCAGTAAATTGCTGGAAGACCACTGGTTCGTATCAGCTGGAACAGGCATCCTTCAGTCTCATCCATTCTCCCAAGTGCATAGAAAAGTTCTTCCAACTTTTGAGAGTCCCTAACCTTGGTGTGAGATGCCATTCTCTGTGAAGGAAGAGTCCCCCTGCTCCCTGAGCAATGAGCCATCCCTCGCAGCAGGATCTGCCCATCACCACTCCATCAGCAGCATCAGGCAGGGTCAGTGACACCAGAAAAGGCTGTGTGCTTAATGGTCACATTTGAAACGTGTCACAAAGGAAAAATATCAAAGTGTACCTGAAATTTTACTCTGTCTTCAGCTGCGGATTCCCTTCACAGCATCTTTGAGCTACCAGCAGTGAAGATGAATTCAGCAGCGCTTCTGCCCTGCAGAGTTCCATTACCAAACCAATCCCTTCCCAGCACTGTCCCATCAGGCACCATGTCTGAGCTGCAGACCAGGACATGGGGCAGTGTTGGGGCTGGGCACCTGATGCTTCTTTCCTGGGGATGGAGCTGCTCAGAACAATTCTGGCTTTTATCTCCACTGCCTCTCTCTGATCAAAGCAAGGCTCCTCATCCTCACCTGAGCCTGCTGCCGAGACAGCTGTGCTGATCAGGAATACCTCCCATTCCCCATTCACAGAGCTGGATTACACAAATGCAAATGTTATACAAGAACACCCTTTTCTCATGCATTCTCACAAATGTAGGTATCTCTCCCTTCTAGCCTCCTTCATTTCCATTCTACTTTTAATTTGCATACTTCTTCCAGCCTGGTTTTAGCTCATTTACCTCGCTACAAATGATTTATAAAGTTTAACAGCAACCATGTATCATTGTCGACATACATATGTTTGACTAGACTCACAGCACAGAGCTTGTTTTAGCTACTCAAAATTTATATGCTATATAACAACACAGATGATTCACTTGGTATCAGTGTTTCTGATAATGTATTTTCTGTGCTGAGAGCAAGGAACCACAAGATCTGGACACTTTTGATGGTAATTCATTGCTTCTCCTTCTTGCAGAAGCCCTGATGTATTTCGTGTTCTATCTCTGACACCTTTTAGATGTTCTGGGAAAGCCCTGATGGGCAGAACCAGTCCTCAAGAGTTCTGTGTTCTCCCTTCTGTAACTAAGCAATCCAGACCATCTAAATAGGCACAGCCAAACTATGACACAAGTTTGCCAACAACAATCAATCCTTGAGGGGACCCAGGCTGCTCCTGGGATAAAATTCCACTCTGAAAATCAGCATCACTGTAGAACATACTCATTTGTCTGAGTTGTGATAAATCCTGGAGCCTTAACATTTCTCATTTCAAGTTATCAGAGCTGTGGAGAACTCGTGAAACATCAAGAGCCATCACCTGTGCTCCTGCAATCCACACGTGTTATCACCTATCACACCACAGCATGGAGCAACCACCTCCTGTGACCTTTAAGTTACTTCTTCCTCCTGAGAGACACAGAGCACCATTTTCATGAAGTGGTGGCGACTTCTCGAACCCCAAATCATATTGATTTTTTCATGTCTGTCTTCATACATCTGTAATCCCCAATGACTCCAACATCAGTATCAGACAGCACGAGCATTCATCTTTCAGTTTGCTGTCGAGTGAGACGCCAGCAGCTGACAGCCCCTGCTTCATATGGGCACCTATCTGCAGTGTAACACTGCTAAACAGAATCAGATTCTGAATCTGACTCAGTTGGCTTTTTTTTTGTTTCAACACGTGTTTTTTATTTCATTACTTTATTGGTTTAAAAATAATGGTGACTACCAATGACATGTCCGAACTCACGCTTCTCTGCAAGGTCCTTAAGTTCATCTCTAAAACCATGTTGTACTGCTGGATGTTCCTGTGCTGGTTACACCTAGGGATTTTTGTCCCTACAATCCCATCATTAGCTACAGTATATCCCAAACTGTCTGGGGGAAAGGAGAGCAATACTAGAAAGCTAGTGTACTTTTGTACTAGTGTACAAAACTCTCCCAGCCTTTTCATTAGCTTAAGGGCACCAGTACCTCCAGTATCATTACCAGAGCTCTTGGCAGTACTGGACCTGTTTTTCTCACATCTGCAAAAAGCACCAACAACCTCTGCATTCACTGAGCATCTGAGGCAGCACAGAATGTTTAAGGCTTTTCCTCTTTTGTTCTGGACCCTTTAATGACAATCCTGACACATACTATACATACACGGATAACAAGAAAATGATACCTCTGTGCTCTCCTAATTTTGGCAGTCTCTTTTCAAACTACAGGTCTACCAGTCACCATTCCTTTCCCTGTCATGACTCATATTTCCTCTCTCCAAACTTCCTAATCTAACAAAAAAAGACTACCATCACCAAACAACCCCAAACCTATATTTAATACAGACTGAAGAAACAGCTGCTTGCACAGTCATGGACAGGAGCAGTTTGCAAGTTTGCATACCAGAGCTTGGGAAGCACTTTTCAAGGAGATCCATCTGCAGTAACTAACTCGTTTAGAGCTCTAAAGCAGCTTTTTCCTTCACAGGAATGTAGAGAAGTGTTTGTTACACGGAGTCTGAAATTCAGCCTGATGGGCTTGCTGCCAGTTTCTGTACAACACGTGCATAACACACCACCAGTGGCCATGGTACAGGTTTAGGCATCAATCATGCCTGATTTATGAGGTAAGATGTGACTCCAATACCCAGTTCCTCAGCCCAACCACACACAGCACCTCTGCTCCAGGATGGAGAGGAGGAGGGCCAGGAGGAAGGACATACCTTTCTCACCTCTTACTCAGCCCACAGCCCGAGACTTTCTCTTCAGGAAAATCAATTCTTTTTACACAGTTTTGAGAGCAGCAGCCTGAAGGCAAGGAATCCATAACCCACCATGCTCAGATCTGTGTTTCAGTGCCCAGCCAACACACAGACCCCCCCATCACCTGGACTTCCCAGAGCTGCCACTAGTGCTGAGACACTGCTCCACGATTTCAAGGAGCTCACGTAAAAATTGATTCAGCAGAAGCACAGATATCTGTGGGTTTGCTGTCTATAACAGATAAGCTGAATGATTTCTGATGACCATCTGTTAGGAATGGCTATTTAACATTCTCATTTCAACTGTAATTTCCAAATATTATTTACCAGACCCTGAGCTGTATTTGCCAATGGTTAGAAACATTGTTTAAATTACAATACCATATCACAACCACTGCATTGCAATGTGGTATTTTGTAACATGCAGATTTGATAGAAGAAGCTTAAAAATTATTCTGTACTGTGGTACAGCATTAAGCATCTGACTCAGGGAGTAGAGACTGACAAGTACATGGGTGAACAACCATTTCCAAAGGGATAAGAAACAGACCAGCATCCAACCAGCACAGGGCAAAATCAAA
The DNA here is from genome assembly GCA_013397095.1 of Sterrhoptilus dennistouni. Classification (NCBI taxonomy): domain Eukaryota; kingdom Metazoa; phylum Chordata; class Aves; order Passeriformes; family Zosteropidae; genus Sterrhoptilus; species Sterrhoptilus dennistouni. Next base: position 267,403 of record VWZU01008212.1, on the reverse strand, counting down.
TTTCAAAAAAGGCACATCCTTCCCCTTTTCTTTTTCTCATTTCTTGCCTCTCATCTAATATTCCTCAAAATCCCATTCATAAAGGTTTAAATTCTGCCTCATTGCTTTTTTGTCTCAGTCTATGCATTAGAGCTTGCTCGGTATCTTCTACTCTCTTTCTTCTTAATTTCTTTGCAAAAATATTAGCAAATTTTCCAGGGAGAGGAATAACTGTCAGAACTGGACTGTAATCCGACATATTCCCACCTATTAGGATTAAACTGCGTTTGACCCCCATGTGGTGGGCTTGAGGTGGTTAAGATTAATGAGTCAATTATTTCTAGCCAAGGTACAAGGCCCCCAATTGTTTCACTATTTCAGTACTTACCACCACACTCTTTCCCCAGTGTTTGATACCCATAAAGTAACTGTGAGCCATTTTCCAATAAGACATCAGGAGTATTAGGCTTATTCCAAATAAAAAAATACAAAAAATCCCTGAGATTAAAAGGAAATGGGGTAAGTTAATGCCATTGGCCTTAAAGCTTTTCATTTGACAAAGTCATGTTCCCACAAGATAATGTGCAGTACAGCACCATCAATTGCTCTTTTCAGCTGCCCTCCCCCAGGGATCTGGGCTTACAGCTCCAAACACTGGCACATTAAGGCACAGACAGTCCCCACAGACCCTCATAGGGAAGAGAAAACCCACATACACAGATAAAACTTCTACACAGTGAGCTCTTCCAAGGTTTGTAGGTCTCTATTTCTACAGACTTCTCAGAGCACAGTTCAGTATTAGTTACTATTGGATACAGACAGGGCTACTTCAGAGCAGAAGTGCACAGTGAGGGACCAGGTGATGCTCTGCTCCACCACTCTTGAGCAAAGCCTAACAATGGTTCAGGAGCTGTGTACCTGCTGTGACACCTACGCTCAGCAGAACAGGGAATGCAAAACTCCTGACAGAGCCCAGCTGGAGGAATTCAACCATTTGCTTAAGGTCAAACCACAGGTTTTTTAAGCATTTCAAAGCAGAGGCAGTGGCAAGTTCCTCTGAATAAAATGTGTCTAGGAAACTTCATGTGAAACCTCTATCTATGCAATAAAGGGTTTATACCTTGTAAAAAACCTTGCACCACTGGGTTCCTTAGGAGTTGTTTAAGGGACAGGACTTCTGCTCTACAAAGACACCTGAAAGAATGTGGAGATACACATCTTTGGAATCTCCACATCCTAAAAACCCAAAGTGTAATCTCACTTTAAGAGCTGGTCCAAATTTATATTAAAAAAACATCTTTTAAAGTTCTCAATATATAAGCTTATGTAAGATGGGCTTTAAATCAGTAGCTTTTACAATATGCACTTCAGTTCACCAGAGGTAATCAGGAGACATTTTTAACAAAGTTCATTATAAACCCTTTTAAACATGAACTATGTTTGAACTTCCATATCTTATATGGCAATGATTCGCTTCAGTTATTCTCTTAATCCAAACAGAGAAAATGGATCAGCCATAAACACCTCCAAACCAGGTAATCTGAGCAAATGCTTTAAATTGAGGTAGAGCCGCAGAAGTTACACTTTAGGCTTTTAGGTCTAATTTGAGGAAGTTAGTTTTGCTGCTTTGTTCAAATTTAGCTGAAAATTTAAAAAACAGAAGCATGGCTTGCTCCAGTTCTGGCCCTAGAGTTGGTCATCTGAGCTTCACTGATGGACATCACCAGCCCAAGAGCAGGACTGCCACATCATGGGAGCAAGTGCCTCCAGAAGAATGGGTTGCTCCACCTCTCCAATCATGCCTGCATTCATCTTCTGCTCAGTTCACCAACAGCAGCCATGGGAGATGCTGCACACCCGTCATGAGACTCACAGCAGAGGCAAAGGATCAGCTCCCCAGGACGAGTCAGGCACACTGGTACAGCATCACCAGCTGCTGCATAGGGGCTCCCCAGGCCCTCTTTTATTTTTATGGCAAAATAAAAGCAGCTTGGTGCCCTACAAACCTCTGCCACGTTCACTGGAGCACAGGGGTGATAAAAACGACAGAGCTGTTCTTGGGGAAAAAGATTCAGAGAAGCCACACACCGCTAAGGACTTCTGGGCACTACAGTGTGGGAGAGGGAGTACAGCTCAAATTCCAACAAATCACACCACTCCTCACAATCCTCTGCCCTGATTTTGGGAGGAGAAGCCTCAGTTCCCTATAAATCAGCAATCAGAGCAAATGTCACCTGTCCCAGCTACAAGAACTGCTGCGTTCTGGAAAGGTTTTGCTGTCATCTTCAACAACAGCAGGATCAATCCTATCAGATGTAAACTTCCTGAAAGAATGGTAACCACAAGGTGACATTCCCCAACTGAAATTGCACAAAGTACTTTGCAGTAATCATTCTGTGAAAGTGAATACAAACACTTTTAAAAGTTAACGACTTTCTCCTTTTACATCAGCAGTCTTCAGAAACACTATGATTATTAAAAGCCAATCAGATAGCTATTATAAAAATAAAATACATGGAGCTTAGTTATCAAATTTCTTTGGGGGAAAGAGAGATTTTAATATGAATTTATCTCTTACTTTTAGCATTGAATTCAAGATTCAATCAAACAGAAAATAAAACGCAAGCTCCCTATTACTTCCATTAGAGCCTTTAGTTAAAAGAAACAATATTTAAAATTTAACAGAATATAAAACTAGCCAAGCTGGAAACACACACATCTTGCCAGTGCTCTAGCAAGGGGTGGCTTCCTTCATTAAGCACAGTAATGACATATTTGTGAGGTCTCCATGCCCACCACTACGTGGCAAGTTAATGAGACTCTGCTGAGGGTTCAGCCTGTGGCTGCAGCAGAGCCTCTGTTAGTGAGACGTGGCTGATGCTGAGCACCTCAACCCTGACAGCAGAAACATCCATCAGGGAAACAGAAGGGAAGATGTATAAAAACTTCCCACAGCCACCTTCAGCTATCAGGAGCAAGGTACAAGGCACTGCATTAGAATTATTAATCATTTCTGCAGGATTTATATTTAATCAGTCAGGAAGTGATTGCATTTGGTGCAACTGGGAAACTGAAGCCTGTCTGTAAAATATTTTGTCAACGACAAGAAAGAGTCTTTAGGAGAATTTCTTAAATCTTATCCCCTTGCTTAGACTAACTAAAAAAATGCATTTATATGTTCTTTTGGATCAATGGCAGAGGAAGAAGGGGAACCAACCAGCACAACATGAAACACAGAAAGCAGAGGTGGGATGGCCTGGATTGTTGCAGGGGCAACAGCACAGCTTCATGGCCCATGGTCCTGAGCTCTTGGCAGTCACCCCAAAAGCAACCAACAACTGCAATTGAAATTCCCATACCAATGAAAATTTAAATTTATTTGCATCTATTCACACCTGTTATCTGCAAAATCTACTGCAAATGTTTAACTTCCTGCCCTGTTTATAACATGGCTTAATTAGGCCCCAAGGGTGACTTTTAATCTAATTTACACCAAATAAATCCTAAATCACCAGCATTCACTCAGATATACTCCAGAGTAAACAAGGTAAGAAGTTACACAAAATGCCTAACACAAACATTTTTGTTTCCTAGGTCTGTAGTAGCCAAAATCTTCTATAAATTCCTCTCAAGCAAAGTTTTAAATCGTTTTCTCCCTACAGACTCAATTCACCACTTTGCAGTGTAGTCCATAACCTGCTGGTTTAACCTACAAAAACTGCAGGTACAGGTCACTGCTGCTCCACAATCACAGAACTACTGACAAGAGGGAAAAATTAATCCACGCTGAGTGCCACACTGCTGCTGACAGTGCTAATGGTTTAGTTGGCTTAGGTTAAAGTTTGTGTGGCTGTTTCTGTGACTGAGCACAGGTGAACCAGCACTGTCCCCCAGGACATCTCTGACACAGCCACTGCTCAGGTGCACAGGGCAGGGCTTCCTCCTGGTCAGGGTTCATTAAAGAAATCAGTCTTTGCATGATCTGAGTTTGCTTTAGGAATGATTCCCAGCTGCAAGTGGGATCAGAGCCCTGCCTTCTCTCTGCCTGCATTTTGCTGGGGGCAGATAAACACTGCTGCAGGGGACACACAGGGATCCATAACCTCCCCTCATCCCTGCTGCGCTTCCCTGGCAAAGCTACAGCCTCCTCCAGTCCTGCTGCCAGCAGCATGGCCCATCCCCTGGAAAGGCAGGAGAAGGTGTCTGACATGCTCTCCTCCTGTGCCCCAGAGAAATGCATTATCTGCCCAATAAACCTGGTTATCTATTGAACAGACAAGCCGGAGTCCTGCGAGCCTCCTCAAAATCAGGTTGGGTACGTCCCGGCAATTGTATTACACAACGCTGCCCGATTCATCTTTCTATTCAAAACCACTCTTTACAAAAGACAAATGAAAAGCTGAAACAACAGAATCCCTCATTGCTCCCAGCATTCTTCATTGCTAGCAAAACTGTTCCGGTAACAGTGGAAGACAAATGAGATTATTTCAAGGCTGCAGGCATAAATTATGAATATAAATGCTACAGAATAAGTTCCTTCCCACTGCCCCTTCTCACATGCGGTCAGGGAAGCAAAATGTGTGCAGGGAGATGAACAGGATAAAGCCAAACAGCATTTTAAGTCTTGCCCTCAGCAACAAACACTTGGTGCATATATATATATGTGTGTGTACTTCTGTATTATTTTATTTATTTAATTAATTTCAAGATTGTGCCCAGGCAAACCCCCTGCTTTCAAATTTTTTTCTCATTTCTCAACACCTGGGCAATTAAAATGAAAGCAGAGGTTCACTTTACAACATTACAGCCCTGGAGTCCCTCATTTGTTAAAAAGTTTGCTCTATAAAGCCTGAAACACACAGTGCTCTGAGGTTTTGTCCCATTATCATTTTTCAAAGCTTGGCTCTGGGTTTGGTTTGGAGGGGTTTATTTGCCTTTAATTTCTATGCTAAAGTGCTGAGAGGTACAACAAGAATAGGTGCACACTGTTAATATTGCGACTTCTCTGCGGATTTATTTGAAAAACAGTAGAAAGACTAAAATGAGTAAAGACTGTAGTTTTCCCCTTCATTAAACTTCTCCTCATCCATGCATAAACACCTAATTCTCCACTGAGCTTCCCAGAGTATTAAAGTCATTTGAGAAAAAACGCAGACAGCATCTTACTTACATTTTGTTTTACAAAAACACAGTTACAGCTCTCCAGCAGGACGGCAGCTGCAACAGGCACTGCCACCACCCTGCTTGGAAAGGGAGGTTATCCAGCTGACCACCAGGCTGGAAGTGTTCCAGAAGAGACAACAAGACAACAGATGACCTTCTTCCAAGAAATCCGATCCCAAATGCATAGAAGGGGTTGGGTTGGAAGGGACCTTAAAGCTCATCTTGTTCCAACCCATTCTCCAACCCCATGCAGGGACATCTTCCCCTAGACCAGGTTGCTCCAAATCTCATCCAACCTGGTCTTGAACATTTCCAGGGATGGAGCAGCCACGGCTTCTCTGGGCAGTGTCTTCCAGCAACCCTGCTCCTGTCACTCCAGGCCCTTGTCCCAAGTCCCTTTCCAGCTTTCTTGGAGCCCCTTTAGGCACTGTAAGGTGCTTTAAGGTCTCCCTGAAGCCTTTTCTTCTTCAGGCTGAAGAGTTCCAGCTCTTCCAGAGCAGAGGTGCCCAAGGACTCAAAGCATCTTTGTGTTCTCCTCTTGAGTGGCTCCTTGTCCTTGGACTCACTCCATAACCCCTGCACTCCCTCCAGGAAAAAGCAGCAGGGTAAGGAAGTTAATGAACCCTTGTTAGAACACACACCCAGCCCTTCTGTAGGGTGCACTGAATCTCCTCAGCCTCTGAATACTGAGCACAAGGGAAGCTGGAGGAGACACAGAACACTCCAGTGAGTATTGCCATAATACTAAGCCTTCTGATGATTGTTTACATATTTTCCTTTGGAGTCTCTCAAAACAGTCTCTCAAAACAATCTGAAATTGTTTTCATTCTTCTCAGTGATGGACTTTTGGATTGACCACTGGGGTCAGAGAGGTGTTCCCCTCATTGACCAAATCCCAAATACTATATAAACCCTAAATGATAATAAACTATCTTCTTTTCCCTGCTTCTACCTGATGGGTGAGTGTGGTTCTTTCTGTGTCCATAATTGCAACAAGTGAGTACAAGGACACCAAGCCAAGGCACCAGGACAGAAATGTGCACACCACCAAGGCTCTCCAGAGTCCACCCACGAACCCATCCTAGCAGATCTCCTACTCCAGGAGGGGCTTCAAAAAGTAAATTGGTTTGTGACTGCCAGTGCTTAAGTAAAAGCTTCAGATTTTTTTGTTTTTAACTTCCAAGGACTTGCTGTCAAGTTTTCCTCTTCTGCAGCTGAACAGCAAAATCACGGCAATTATAAAGTTGTTCTGAGGTTGTAGCCCACTTTGGAACCTACGTGCTACTTGGAGTCTGACAACCATGGTAATCACAACTTTCTGCACTTAAAATGTATCCCTGGATTTAATATTGTATCTAGAAAAACAAAGCAATAGCTTAGAATTAGGTTTAATCCATCAACCCTTTAGTTCAAGGCTGGCTGAACAAAATAATGAACATGTGGTTATGGAAAAAACAATGCTCTGAATGATCATGGATTGAAAAAAGCAGTACTTTCAATCAAATATTACTTCTTAAAATCTATCAGTTGCATTGATTATACAATCTCACAGCATTTTTTTCCTACTTAAATATTAAAAATCACATTAAAAAGTTTAGGCATTAGTTATGGATGTTGATTGCTTTGTTTTAAAGTCAGCAACAGTTGCTCTGCTAAGCTTCTTCAGCCTCAGGAAACATTCACCCATTTGACTTTCACCACGCCATTTGCACAGAAAATAACAACTGCCATAGAAACAACTCTACAGAAATAAATTCTAAGAAATATTACATTTGAGAATTTTGTCTTTTATGTGACAGCTGGAGCACAGCAATGTTTTGAATGGAAGCAACAGTCAGTGCCTTTATCCAGATATTCTTTCTGCTCATGGATCCCAGCCTTTACTCAGGTAAAAGAATTTCTGTGATTATGTTGAGTATGGACCATCATCAAAATAAACCAATAAAAGCCAATTAATGCCACAACAACAGACCACATGTGGTTTATATCCAACATTTCTTTGATGGCCACACACAAAGGTAAGCTGTTAGTTCTAGCAATTAGCAGTTTTCATGCTTTGTTAAGGTAATGGCACTAACCCAGAGAGAGAGAAAGATAATTCATGAAGGAAGATCCCACCACAGCCATTAGCAATCCAGCCAACAAACTGCTGCTCTCCTGAAAAACCCACCACAGCAGTGCACAATCCACAGACAACTTTTCAGGTAAAATTTAAGTATGAGCCAAAGCATTTAAGATAATGAGGCCATTTCCACCATCCCACACCACCTCCAGCTTCCAGTAAACACATGAAATACTCAAGCTTTGCTGTTATAGTTCATTATATTACCCCAGTATCTTGCTAAAATCACACACCTGTAACTCTGAGTGGCACATCTATCTAAATTTAATAATTTCAGTGCAGGTTCTGTCACCAAAGTTTTGCGGTTGTTTTAGACCAGAATTAAAAGCAGTGAAAAATCCAACAGCCTCCAGCTCGCACTGAGATCTGTATTTAAATCATGGGAGATCAACTCAGAATCACAAAATGCTTTGGGTTCAAAGGGACCTTAAAGACCACCTCGTTCAAAACCTCCTGCCATCAGCTGGGATACCTTCAACAGGACCAAGTTGCTCCAAGCCCCACACAGCCTGGCCTTGAACACTTCCAGGACATCCACAGCTTCTCTAGGAAACCTGTGTGAGGGACTCACCACCTGACAGGAAAGGATTTCTTCCCAATATCCCATCTAACCCTGCCCTCTGTCAGTGTGAAGCCATTCCCCCTTGTCCCACCACTCCATGCCCTTGTCCAAAATCCCTCTCCAGCTCTTTTGGAGCCCCTCCAGGTACGGAAAAAGCTCTAAAGTCTTTTAGAGCCTGAGGATTAGTCATTAACCTTCTTCCCAACAGTTGAGCACTGGCTCAGCACAGCTACCATGTGAGATGTTAACAGTCATGGTATCTTTGCTAAAGGTTAATCACATCAATTCCTTTTTTCTAAAGCAGAGATAAAGATCTATTGGACTGTTCATTGCTCCTCTCCCAAAACAGAGGGGAGATTGCTGAGAAAAATCTTCAGTTAATCACCTGGAGGAATAAAAAAGCAGGGAATTTTACATTATTAATGAAAATCCAGGCAATTAGATAAGTAATAGCTTCCTTCCATTGCATAATACAGTTAAAGTTGCTTATAAGGCTTCCTGACAGGCCACATTTCGAGCCAAATTAAAGCAACTTCCCCAGTTATAAGTCTTGTCTTATGCACTCAGGAGCTGCAGGGTTCATCCATGACTGTCATTAAAGCTGAACTGGAGTGGTTTATTTCATCCTGCAACTTTTTAATGTTCTGGTGGATTATGAAGGTTATTCCTTCTCACATATATTTTACATCAAAAACATGAGAGTGATGCACCTCACCACAGCTCCTTATTCAAAATACTCAACTGAATCCCAGAATATTAATCCAAGTCCTAGATCTGAATGCAGCTAAGAAGAGTTGATCTGAATGCAGGCATCCCTCATCCTAAGTAAATCTAAATCTCCACCCCCATCATTCCAGCTACTGACTCTCTGGTGATTTACCAGAAATTCTGCTGGGAACATGAAAAAATTATTGAAGAACTTCAATCAAGCCCAGAATATTTCATTAAGCTGTCTCAGTTGCAATTAGAGTTTTCAGATAAAAAAGTGTTTTGCATAAGGATGTTGGAAAAAGTTTTAGACATTCAAAAGATGCGATCTGTCCCTATGGGTGCACATATGCAATTCAGAAACTGGAGGAAAGATTCATCTGTTATAAAGTCAGAGGAAGAGCTGAAACTCACTTTGCAATACAAACAGTCTTCACAGAGTGAAAGATCTCTTAACACGTATTTTTTATGAAAATAAATATGAATCTTGTGTAGACTTTCCCACTCAGTGGACTTCAGTTTCCCATAAAAGGAACAAGCACAACTTTCAGTTTGCTGTGTTAAACAATCTTCCTTCCCTCTAGCACACAACAGTCTTCACTGAATATTCCTGGGTCTGTGCTATGCACCCCATACAGCCTTGTTCACTCTATGTGACAAAACTTAGATAATTTAAAATGTAAAAACAATTATCACCACAGACACACTGATAATATTCAGAGGGAATATGTGATGCCTGGTGAAAAAAAAGGACAAAATAGAGTGTGCAAATCCTGTACATGAAGTGCCCTCAAAGTTACTGGTCTTTAACAAAAAACATTTTATGTAGTTCTCATTAATACTTTTTGCTCAGAAGTGACCAACAAACAGAATAATGAAACTACTAAATGTCAGGATGTGACATACTGGCAGAATTTATAGCATGCTAACACACTGGCACAGCATTATGTTCATTTTAAGTAAGTCTTGCTACTTTTTACAATAAACCACACTTATTAAAAGATGTAGCTTTTTGACATCCCAATGAAATCTGGAATTCTTTTTTAGGTTTCATTAATTTAACCACAACATTTATTACAATAGTAATTAACAACAGCTCCACTTTTGGAAAAATAGCTAGCTAATATATTCAAGGAACATAACAAAGGAAGAACTGCCTGCATCACTGAGCTCAGTCCACAGCCACAGAGTGGTGTGGTCGAAGTTTAACCTACAGTTAAACCATAAAATATCCCTAAATCGCTCCTCAAACACCACCAGCAACTTCAAACACCCAGTAACAAAGCAAGGCCAGAGTAAAACACAGTAGTCAGGGCAGCAGAATGAGACAGAAATACTCAACAGATCATGGGCATCACTGCTCATTGCATCAAAAACCCAAATGATCCAGGAACATGCATGACCCTGTGTGCTGCAGAAGAAAGCCAAAAATCTCATCTTTCTTTGCTCAAGATGAACATGCTTTCCATTCTTTAAGCCTTGTAATCCAATTAACCCAAGCCAAATACACCAGCACACATCTGCTGTGACCTAAATCTAACACACTGTAGACAACATAAGCAAACCCCACAAAAATCCATATACTTAAAGTTATATGGCAAAGAGTGAAACTCCCTTGGGTACAGCAGCAGAGAGAGAGATTTCAGATACAGAATTTCTCAGACTGAGATGCCATTTCAGGACATCTCTCATTATTGTTTAAACCCTCAGTTCCCAGGCTACAATAATTTTTGACAAATGTGTGCCCAGGTCAGCAGTTGTCACATCATTCATCTTGAGATGTGGAGTTGATCTTTCCTTCAACTTATCAGTTACTCACGGAGGGGTAGAGACAGGATGGAAGAGGGAGGATAAGCAAATAGGGCAGAACCATCACATCACCTCTCATGATGTCTGGAATGACACATACACAAAGCTCCCAACACACACATTCGTCAAAGCATCTTAGGAACAACTGCTGAGGTTCATAATAAAGTTTTTGTCCCTGCCCACAACAGGGGGGTTGGACTCAGGAGGTCTTTAAGTTCCCTTCCAACCCAAACCCTTCTATGATTACTGAGACACAGAACTTCAGCTTGCAAATACAACCTCAAACCCCAGAGCACTGGACCAAATTATAATGTGACATAGGCTCACACCACATGTACACTTTGATTTTCCTGAGGCCTTATGGACCCACGACAATTTCACAGGTGGAGGAGCCCAACATTTTCATGTCTAAAGCTCTGCCTTGGCATCTTTTATAGCGCAGTTACCTGTTCTGAACTGAATCTGTGGAGTGTTCAAAACAGGCCTGAGTTTTTTGTCTGATACACACTTTCTCCTCAACAAACAAGGACTAATTTATGCATTGTAAAAGAACATGTTCACTTCTTCTGGTAACTGTCTGCTTCAAAGCTGTCTGTAAAACTGACAAAGATTCTACCAACCTGAACAATTTCAATTTGCATGGCTTTAATACCAATTTTCATACAGACTTATCACACAGAAGGAGCATTTCCTGTTTTCCTCTGCCTTACAGACTTTCCAAACTTCCAGGACTCTCTTCAGAGAACAGAAGTCAGAAACAGATCCTCAGTGCACTTATATATAAAATGGCTCAGAAGAACCTGCTGTAGCCACATGATTACCAAGGGCCCATTTTCCTGGATCAGTAAAGGTGGGAAACACAATAAAAGTATTTTTATTTAAGTCTCTTCCTTCCTTCCAATTCGTTTAGCAACAGGTCACTTGACTGCCCAAAAAGAGTCTTTAAGTGCAAATGCAGGGGTTTATCATTTCTCCACCACTCCACTGCAGTACAGCTGGCCAATTAAATATTTAATACCAAAGTCCTCAATATTTAATTAGGGACAAATAGCACTCTTTTGCACTTTCCTTGAATTTGAAAACAACCTTTCCCATTCTACCTGCACATGAACATTTAATATGACAAAGTTGTATTTAAAGTTATTAGAAGTCTGTTGATAACAATATTACAATGAATTAACATCTTATCAGACTGCTGCACATTACAGTGTTACTAATTTATCAAAAAATGGATTAAAATAATACTTTTGCTGGTCTCAATCAAGTAACAAGGAAAATACACTTGGCTATGCAGGAAAATATAGAAGAACTTTGAAACAAAACGTTAAAGATGTCATTTATTCTCTTGTTATGTTTATAGTGAAAGGTATCATTGAAAATACTTCAAATACTTATTAAATAACTAAATCTGTCATAGCACATTTATAGTGAAAGGTATCATTTAAAAGACTTTAAATACTCATTTCATAACAAAAACATCATATAAACTCTTTTGTATGTTGTGGTTAGTATTATTTAGAGATTCCTACTTATTTTGATGACAATGCCCATTGCTGTGACAACAGGAGGCAATTCCACATTAAAAATGGTAGCTTCCACCACACAAAGCTTTAACAACACAGACTGGACCTGTCAGTGCCAGAATTCTTTGCTACTGGGCAGTAAAATTCCAATAATGTTGATTATGCAACTAATACAAGCAGCCAGCAATCCCTGGTATTTCCACACAGAATCACGTGATGATGGAGTCATTTCAGGGCTGCTTCACCCCCTTGAAATGTATTTCCAAGGATGAATACCTGAACCTTCACTATCTCCTATAAAATCAAATTCAAAAGAGCTTCTGGAGGCAACTCTTTTTATTCTAAAATGATAATTCTACACCCTGGAAAACACAAGTAATTAGTAAATTATCTAGTACTAGTTGCAAATCGGTTATCTATTTCTCCCACACATATATTAATTTACATAGTTCTAAATGAAAAATGATGATACAGGCACTTTGCAACTCGATGAAACCCTGGGGGCTTTAGTATAGAGGCAAAAAACCTCCCAAACCACTCAGTTTCTGATGTTTCTCTGTGCTCATGTGACATGTCCACTTGTGGTACTTCCACCCATCAGGCTGCCAAGATGGTCTGGCAGTAGAATAACAGCCAGGACACACCTGCAACCTGAACTACCAGGAACTGCCAAGAACTTTGAAGACATCTCAGCTCAAGAATCAATTATCTTCTCTGAATTCAACCTCCACGACATCAAAGACAACATTAATTTTAACACGAAATACACGTCAAATAACATTAGTGCGTCCATTATCATCATCATGGTTGAGCAGTGTATTACCCTCACTCAATGTCAGGTTGTTTTGAGGGAAGGATCCCTGTCAGAGGTTACCAGGATGGAGCCATGACAGAATAATGAGGGAATTGAGTAAGAAACACTTGAAGGTAGCACTAGGTCCTTGCCAGCAGCTCTTTGAAGTGGCTTCTCCCCAGAACAAACCCTTGGGAAGCCAAAAAACAAAGCAGCTGTGGCGGTAGCACTCTGTAGGCAGAAGAAACCAGGGCAGGAGCAGTTTCTCTCCAAAGCCCCAGGAGAGGGATGTGCCCTTAAATGCATCTCCTGCACATGTCCAGCACAATGGTCACCTAAGGTATCTCTGCAGGCAGTGAGCCCCATCTCCCTTAAGCTCAACTGCTCCTCTTGGCTCTGCTATCCATGTTGTTCTTTTCATCCTACTAATTATATTATTCCAAACAAGAACAACCTCGAAAAAATTTCTGTAAAAACAAACAGCATAAATATGAGGTGATGGGACATGGGACAAGATTTCTCAGGTCAAAGCAGACATCCATCAGACCTTTAGGTTGTTTATTTTCAGGAGATTTTTTTTTTTGTTTGGGATTCGTTAGAGGGAATTGGAGGGACTGTTTGCTTGTTTGTGTTTTGTTTTTCTTTCATTTGGTTTTGATCACATGTATGAAGCAGAAAACATACTTAATGGCTTTGAACCAAAACTGCCTTATAAGCCAATGTATTGTTTATACTTTGAATTATTAAACTCTTCTTCCCCTTTCTCCTGTTAACGTGGTGAAATTACAGAAAGAAAAGCTTTGATTTTATTTAGTGTTAGCATTTACACAGGGATTTCTGCCACCTGCCTTACTGGAGTTGAAGACCAATCTTCCACACTGCTGAGTAGTTCTCGTTTTCTTCCATATAATCAAAAACCATTATTTAATCTCCAAAGTCCTATCACACAACCACTTACTTCTTCTATTAAAGAAGGCGAGGCCGAACAAATATTCCCAACACTTGGTGGAGAGGTTTGCAATAATCCTGAGCTCCCCAAGGGATCTATTCTAGGGGCAGCTCACTAAAACACTGCTCTCCCACACTGACAAATCTCTCACAGAAGATGCTCCAATTCTCAAGTTCAAAGTCATGTGGGGCTTTTAAATTTTGTTTACTACCTAGAAAGATTTCTCTGAACAATTTTATAACCTGCTTCAAGATCTGCCATGGCATTTAGCTCATTCTGGACTTTTAGAGCAATTTTCCACTTGTTTTTAAACAGCCTAACATTACCTATACCTACAACACAGCGTGTGATGCTTGTTGCCATGTAATTGTATGTACAATTGCTTCTGCAGAGCTGAAGTTTCTTTCCTGTAAATACCTTATACATTATTTAATAGTATTTATTGATACCAAAGTACCTATATATAGTATCCTTATAAATATATTATTAACTCCCTGCTTTACAAGGGCTGGCTTCAGTTCATTCTCATCTCTACAGCTGCTGCCACTCCAGTATTGTCGTGGTCAAAGTCTAAAGTAGCAAGAAGGAACCAGGAAGGAGAAGGTGAAGTGGAAACATGAGCAGACAGATTCCTGAGTCAGGCAACCAACTCCTTTATGGATGCCATTAAGCCTCTGTAGAAGATTAAGTATTTAGGCATTAATTTTTTTGCATCCAAAACAATAGTAAAGCAGGGCAAACGATGATAAATTAAACTAAACACAGTAACAATTCATATCTATTAAACAGATTATGCAAATTCAGTTGTATTTAATGTTATCACACCTCATTTGTTTTAGTTACTTCAAATAGTCATGTTTTAACAGAATAATTACTCAGAAATTCTGGCATGAACACAGGCATATATTTAAAGAAGCTAAAGATGCTTGGAAAGAACCTTTTTGGACTAATGTGCAGCTTTGCCACAGTCTCTGCTCGTGCTCCTGAGGATGTGGCTGTGTGTGCCATGTCAGCTTGGCACAGGGAGCAAAGCTCCTCCAGGGAGCACAGATTCATCAATCCAGTCGCTTGTGACACCAGCAGCAATCCCAGCACACAACAGCAGCCATCACTCCCCAGCAAATCCCCAATATTGAGACATAAAAGAGCTAAATAAGTTAGAGACGCTCTGTTGAACACTGAGGGCAGCCTGCCTTGCAGGATCCCGTTCGCTACCCACAGCATCCCTCTCTGCTCTGGAATTGTTCCAAGTATACTCCACAGATCAGACAGAATAGTTCACTTTTCTTTTTCCTAACCAGAAAACCAGTTATTTTCCTAACCAGAAAACTAGTTATATCTCTTCATGNACAGAATAGTTCACTTTTCTTTTTTCTAACCAGAAAACCAGAAGTATTTCTTCATCGTTATTTCAAGAGAATATAATCTTAGAGTCATCCTGAAAAACAAAAAAAATGCCATGTACTGTCAGAAAATACACTTCTTAGCCTTCCTTACTTGCCCTCACTGAGATGTTGGCTGTATTTTTGGAAATGGAACTACTACTGAAAAAATACCCACCTTCCAAGGCCAGTCAAATGAAACACTTTTGTAATGTAAAAAACATTTCTCTCGTAGCAGCAATAACTTCAGACCAACCTAACTGGGGCAATTTCAAAGTAGGAGAACACCACAGCGGAAGACCCACAGACTGCAAGAGAGGAAATAGGAGGATGAAAGTCTTTTCCTACTTTCTTTTGATTTGCTATCAGTTATCCTTGTAGTTTCATCTGCCTCGGGAAAACAGATTTTATTTGTTATTACTTATAAAGCATATTAAATTTTGAAACAATTATAGAAGTCTGAACATCATTGCATTTTAAAAAGTGGATGTTTTTCAAGAGAATTTTTCTCTTTGTACTAAACAGCTGAAATGCTTAGCATATTCCCACCAGCAGTGCTTTCCCACTTTCTGAGATTATGGAAAGGTTACAGAACATACACATGAGATAACTTTGAAACCCAGAGAGGCACAAGTATGTACACTTCCAATTCCTGTACAATTCCTTCACATATAAGCTCTTCCCTCCACAGGATACCATGATGTGAGACTAACTCTTCATGCAGTATGAGGAAGCACAGAAATTCAAACTGCACATCAGAAAATTTGGTCCCTCCCAAGTACTTTTAATATTATCATAGAGAGTTCAGTCCCATCATGATGCATTTGTTATCAACTACTCAGTACTGCAAAGGATTTGAGAGTTTCCAGTATTTGGGCTGTGGTGTAGATAGGAATGGAATGGGATGAAGGCTTTCCATACCTTCAAAAGAAAGTAAGAATTCCACTTAGTCTTACTTTCAAAAGTAAGTCTGCAAAAGTGTCAAAAGTCTTTGCAAACACAGCTTTTTGTTTTTTAAAGCTCCATTAGCACAAATGTCTCCATCTGAGGCACACATCAGGGTGAATGGTTTTCCATCTCCAAGCACTTTCAGATACTGGGGAGCCCACGTAACTCTGAACACTTCAATTCCAGGGCCTTAAAGAACTCAAGTTAACATGGAGGGAGGAAAAAAGACAAAGACTGAGGCACAGCAGGTATTTCTACATTAAATCATAAAATTATTTGCCTACATCCACACAGCAAATCAGTAACAAAGCAGTCTTGGCTCCAGAACCCACAAGCTCCCAGCAATGTGCTCAACCCTACATTAATGTTAGGCCACATTAACTCAGTTTTAAACCAGAAACGACTGCCTTTGAGTGCTGCAAAACTAAATCAATCACTGATTGACTAGTGAGAAGGTCCTGATTTATAGTGTGCCTGAACTGACCTGAAGTAAGTGACAGCTCTGACTAAAAGAGAGGATCAGTGAAGCTAGAGATTAAGCTCTGTTTCAATAGAAACAGCCTACCAGGATACCTTCCACAAATGAGCAGATGTTTTAAAAATTCAGGTTGTGACTCTGTGAATTGCTTAAGAAAACGATGATATGGAAATCTGGAATACCAAAATACTAAAAGCTGGAAGCAGACTTGTCCTGGGTTGCAGTGTAGGATGCACACAAAGTATTTATTCTATCACCATCTTCATGAACTCTTGAAATCAGGTGGGCTAGTGTTTTCCCAAGCCCCTGCCTCTTCTGCTAATGACCTTTAGGGTGTCTCCTGCTAATGGCCCATTAACGCCTGGCCCATGAGGCACAGGTAACTCCCTCCACAAGTTATCTCTGTTTAATGGGCCATCAAAAACCCACTTCACACCTCCTCATCCTATTGTGAGATGCTCTGCCCAGGGGGAGGAGCCAAGCATTCTCACCTGGATATAAGCTGGTATGTGGGACAGGACAAGCAGCACTTACCCACTGGATTCCCAGAGGAGCAGGGCTACCAGACCTTTCTACAGGATCACTGCTTCAGGAAGAGCACCTCATCTGGACTGCTTCCACCATCCTGTTCAGGTTGTATTCTGACTCTGTCAGTGATCCTTTGTGTTATTGCATTTATTTTATTTTTACCTTTTTACCTTTTTTCTTATTAAATTATATTTCTGACTTGGAGCCTCTCACTCGTTTTGCTTTCAAACCACAACAAGACTCTACTCTTGCTCTTTCATTTTTGCCTAAATTCTTTCAAGGTATGTTGACAGTCTATTTCCAGACGATGCTTCTATACAAGGGGAAATGTATTTAAAGCTAAGTCCAGGACCTCTAGCTTTTGCATTCCCATTTGTATCAACAAGAAACCTCATACTGACTTCAGCTGGTTTCAACATTTTGCGTTTCATCTTTTGGATGTGTCCAGGAAAAGAAGCAATGAGTGGAAAAAGTGACACAGAGAATGAGGACAGAGCAGAAAAGCTGTCAGTTCAATGAAAGGTCTCCATTTCTGGTTATATTTCATATACATTTGTCTTACAGAAACTAAACCTTTTATCATAATTTTTCATTAGAATAAGGATATCTATGTGTTACAGCTTCTTCAAGGTTTTATGGACTTGGGTCAGTCACACCACATCAGGTACCTGTCATTGTGACATGGTCTCAACCAAGGACCAGTAATTAGCAACGAGTATTTTAAGTATTTGTATCTGGAATCACAGTTTCTACACAGTAAGGTACAAGATTGAGTAGAGGAGACCCCTTAGACAGAGACAGTCAAGTCACCAAAGAGATGCAGGAGACGTGTTTTATCCTTCTTTGAGGGGAGCAGTAATTAGGCAATCACTTCAATATAGGAAATTATACACACTTGGATCATAGAATTGCCAAGGTTGGAAGAGCCCTTTAAGATCATCCAGCCCAACTATCAGCCCAGCACTGCCACTGAACCTAAACCCCTAAACCTCATCATCCAGGTGACTCCACCACCTCCCTGGGCAGCCTCTTCCAATGGCTGACCACCCTAACAGTGAAAATCTTTGGTTTTATACCTAATCTGAATTTCCCCATCTCAGCTTAAGGCCATTTCCTTGAGCCCTCTCACCTGCATAAATAAAAAGAAAAAGCATCATCTGTTTTAGTTGACCGGTCACGCTAACCCCTGAGTAAGAAAAATAAACTCGATTATACTTAAAAGGTTACATTTGTCTGCATTTTTCATCAGACTGGCCATAAACACCAGCATTCTCATGAATATTCTCAGTTAACACTATGGGAAGTATCGAAAATGCAAGAGGAACACTTGACCCCCCCATCATATCAAGAGAGGCTCCAACACATCACACTGATAAACCTTCCCAGTTTAACCTTTGCAAATGAACAAGGAAGTGAAGATTTTCTCTCATTTCTTCATCCAGGGTTTTACTATTTCAGATCTTGTCGATAAATGACTATTTGCATTTTGCCATTTGAACTAAGCATGATCTCTAGTTCATGTATTTCACTTTCAGAACGGCAAATCTACTGAGTGAGGGCAGCCAAGACCTGGCAGTGGGTGACCTTGCTCAGAGCCAAGTTTCCCAGAGTGTGCGAAGGCTAAACATACTCCCCTGCTGGTGCTGCCAAGGGAGATTCCTCCCAACCTAAGGATCAAGATGAATTTAAAAAGTCCTAGTAACTAGAAATGCTCTCAATTATAGAAAACAAAACAGTGGAAAGCATATTTGACTTTTGAGCATCTCCAGGGAATTTATTTACAGCATCTTGTCAAAATGAAACATCAAAAGTGGTGCCCTGAAAAGCAAGTATTTTTTTTCCCAATCTCTTTAGACATTTCATGTATTTCTCTCACACTATTTTCCTATTGGAAACCACACTTCATTAAATGAATCAAAGCCATCATCATCCTTTACTCAAGTATCTTCACAAACTGCTTGCTCTCACAGCATCTATCAAGTGTAATGTTAATGATTATGGGGAGATCGAGTTTATCTTTTGGTCTTCAAGCAGGTAGTTCATCATTCAAACTTTGTACTATTGGATTATAGCTAAATGTTATCTGAAGTCCATAGTTCTCTAATTTACTCCTCTTTCTCCCTCTCTTCTTTCCCACTGCATCATTTTCTCTTAGAAAAATGGAAGCTCTTACAGATTAGGCTTCCCTACTTAAAACTGAACACAGTATGTTATATTCTGGGCACGGCTCAAAGACATAGTAAATATTTAAAGAAAAAAGAAAAAAAGGAAGCACATTTAAAATTATTTTTAATTTATATTTTTGGGCCTGGATCCTTCTGGAGGGAAAGCATTTCACTTCTCCTACAGAGAGGTTGCAGTAAGCCAGAAACCACTCAGAGTGCAATTTTCCCCCACAGCAGTCCAGCAGTGTACATCAAGCCCAGGTTTCCTAACAACAGCTTTTTGTGAGAATTAAGACATTTTGGGATGTGAAGTACGTCTGCTGGTTAGGACTCATCTTCCACAGGGATAAACAATGGAAGTTATTAGACTCCATGTTAAGCTGCCTTATACAAGTTATGTTTTCTCAGTCACAATTTTCTAACATTTTTAAAGCACGTGTTCTCCCATGGCAAACTTTATGGAAAAATGCAACATAGCCCATCCATGTATGTCAGACCAGAACCTGTGCTATTCCCAAATACTGAAGGACTCTACACACCATTCATTGTAACACAGACTTTCTGCTCTTTTCTTCACTTCTCTCTTCCAAACTGTCCTTATCCCAGACTCTCAGCTTCAGTAATTCCCAAAGCTCCCCAAACCCCTGCAGGCCCACACAGACTCCGTGCAGGAGTTCAAACTCAGCTCCCAGCCTTTCAAGCACTAGACACCAATCTGCTCTGTTGTTCAGCAATCTGTGTTTCCCTCAAGGCTGAATGCAGGAAAAAAAAGCTACATCCCTAATCCTTCCCTGCTGAAGCAGATGCCTCAGCACCTCAAAGCACAGAGGATTACATCAAGTGCAAGACTCGTCACTGAAAAGCCTATGTACAGACAACTCAAAATATTCCGCTACAGGTTTTAGGGAGATCAAGAGCAACTGTGAAGATGGGAAGGAACCAAAAATACTTAGTATCGTCTCTTCTGGTAAGTAGAATTTTTTTTTTTTGTGAACCTACTTTCTTAGTGCTGCTCTATGACTGATGAATCTATCAAAATCTTTCATAAAACCATGCAAAGCATATAAAACACAGCATAAAAATGCAAAAAAGTCTTGCAAATAAAACCAATTATAACTTCCTCCATTACACCACAGTCGTTCAAAACTCAACTACATTAACGTTCATTTCATGCAAGAAAATTCTACTTGGAGAAGTCTAAATACTTCCTTCTATGCTGATGGCCTGTGGACTACTGTGAGATATACACAGAACCATTTAGGTTGGAAAAGTCCTTTAATTAAACTCAAAATCAAGAATTTACAAAGTAATCAGAAATTAATATCTGTCATCTCAGCAGGATAAACATTTTACAAACATTTATAAGATAATGACTGGAGATTCTGTAGTCTCTCCTTCCTCAGAAAGTTTCATGTCTTTGAAGACTGTAAGTCAGATTTCACTCATTACTCTAAATCATCAGTTAGAAAGGAAACTGAAGTCTGGTTTTTAATGTTCCTTTTCTTGATCTCAGAGGGGCTTATAAACGTGGCTTTAGTAGAAGAACTTTTGGTTTAATCTCACATCAGATAAAACTTTTCTCTACTTCTCTCTTTACAATTTTGAGGAATAAAGACAAAAAGAGTATGGTCAAATCAAAAAATAATGCTGTCACAGCAAAAATTAAAAATTCATTCAATGAACTGCAAAAACCTATTGTGGCTCTTGGTTCTTAAACCCAGAATAATTTTTTCATTTATTAACACCCTGTCCTTGTTCAACAGCATACTAATGAAGTTAATCTAAAGGCTAAATTTCAATTATGAATCACAGAACCGCATCTCTGCTCCCTGATTGCTCAGATAATCTGAATTAAGCCTTCTCCTCTACAAAGCACAACGGCTGACTGCAGATAAAAGTTCCCAAACATCAAAAATATTCAGTCCAGAAGGTAAAAATCTGACAAACACCTGTTTTCACATCCATTCGATAACTCTCTGGCAAAGTAATGATTTCTAGTAACTTGACAGACTGCTCGCTCACAAAATATGGTGCACGGGTTTGAAACATAAAAAGGAACTGCAAATGTTTAAATCTCTCAGGCTTACAGCCAAGACAAAGTCTTCAGCCGGAGTAAAAAAGGGTTTCCATTCGCTAAAATAATTTAGGAGAAAATGTTTTCCTCTTGAGTACCTACAATGTATTTGTCCTGGAACAAAACCCAAGAGAGCCACCATGGAAAGCCAAGATCAGGGAGAGGCTGTGCAGCAGCCTTGACTATTAATATGCATGACTACAGACCAAAGTGTGGTGCTTCATGATGTGTCAACACAGCTCAAATAAGGAGCTGAAGCTGCAGAACTGGAAAAAAAACCAAAATATGAGTAATAACAACGACCTGGATCATTTGCTTCCAATTGCTTCTGCAAACAGAAGAGTGATGAAGCTCACGAGAACACCAAACTGTGCTGCTCCCCCATCTAAAAGACTGATAGGGAGGAAACACTGCATCTGCTTTTTAACAAGACAATAAAAGAAGCTGAAGAGCCAGCCTTTAGTTTTTAGCTGAGAGGATGAAGCACTGAAGGACTGTTCAGTTTTAGTTGGAGTCAAGGGAGCAAGAGGAAAGCAGAACAGGGAAAGCCCTGAGTCCCAACTTAGGGCAAACCTGGGTCAAAGAAACCAGAGCCTTCCAAAACATCTCTTGGAAGTGTTTTCATCATAAAGTGATTTCCAGGCAATATAGCAACTCTACAGTCAATTCCTCCACTTCTCATGGAGAGGGAAACATAGATAAATAAACCCCCATAGGAGTAAAAACCTTCATAGATTTTCTTCCAAATCCAGGACAAGATAAACTCCTGCTTCACACGCATCTATCAGCTCCTCCCCATACTCCAAAAGTCAAGCTCCCAGACAGGGAGAAGACTGTCCAGACCCACTGCCATTCCACAGCACAAAAACACAGATCAGTTACAGTCAACTACTTTTTCACTGAGTAGTAAAGACTTTTTCCTCTTTCAAGTTAGATGGACTCAAAACATACACATCCTCACCTTCATGGCAGCCACTACACTGTTGATGATTTCTACTGTCCTAAACACAAATATTAATCCCTCCAATTTTCAACTCTAGTATTCTTCAGGATATAAGCACAAATAGTAAATATTCCACCTTCATCCTTAGTCTACTGGTACCCCTCTCCACTGCCTTTATCCTTCCAATACATGTCACTCAGTGGGAAGTTACCAGTGCCCAGATGATCCTGAGACCAGGAAAATTAATTGTTATCATTTAAAAAAAAAAAAACACACCTTAGATTTTTTGCTCCCAGATTGTCAAGATATCCACAACATTATCTGTTTTGGCAATATTGACTACTAAAACATTGATACATACCTGGAAAATCACTTGGCAGTTACATCCTTCCCAAGCCTAAAACCTTCCCGTTCTCAAATACCAAATGGGCACTTTGCTTTAGTGTTTGGCTGGATCCCGTGCAAGTTCTCCTCTGTGCCTCAGTCTTTAAATGAGCTGTTTCTCAGCAACACACTCAGAGTTGTCAGCCTGAGCAATAGGCACGGATGTATATGCTGAGCAATATGCTTGGTGGACATTGTCATTCATGGTTTCCACCGAAATACATCTTAATTGAGCAGCAGCATTACACCACAAATGAGCCAGAAAAAAAGGCCAACAATAACGACAGACCACTAGAAATAATCTGTTGCCTTCTGGGTAAACTGCTGAATGCTAAAACTTATTATCTGTAAAAGCACCTTTTGAATCACTTTTGTTTTGCCCTGTGGAATACCTTAATGTTTCCACTGGTAATAAAATTTCTGGCTTGCAATACCGCCCTGGTCTATAAGACCACAAGAGAAGGGAAAGGAAACAATGAAAACGGGGAAACACAGAAGCGATGTTATTATTAAACCTTTACCATACAGAGTTAATTCCAGCTAAACACTTTTATCTGCTGCACTGCTTATATGAAGTGGATGTTTTTTTCGAGAAGGAAATCTAATTTTAGAACCCAGGAATCAAACAACTCCACGGCCATCCATATCTGCACTGACTCCACTTCTGCTACAAGTAATCTGTTAAGCAGCACATCCCCAGCTTGGGACTGTAATTAGGGTGCAAACTGCCATACAATCCCCTTGCCAGATTGATGAAGGAGACCTCTTACAAGGTGATCCAGAAGGCAGTGTTGAGATCATTAATCATTTATCCATTGAGGAGAATACAAAAAGCTCTGGCACCAAGAGCATTACGCTGCAAAAGTATCTTGATAAAACTAACTCCTAAAAAAAAAAAAGTGAACTTTTAATTAAAAGGTCAGACATTAGTTACCGTATTCTTTTTTTCTAAATTTTAGATAAGTTCACTTTTTTAAAAAGCCTTTATTCAGATGTCAGATAGAATTTGATATTCCTCCTTTGCTGCTCCTTTTAAAAGCTTGATAATGATCAGCTCAGAGGGTTTTTAGCTCTGCAAGCAGCATCCCCAGATAGTAAACAAATATAATAGTAATCTACAGTGCAACCTTAAATACCCTGCCAGGCTGCCAATATTTTAACTTGTAACCATTTGTTTTCAGGGATCTGAATCCACAGAAAATGCAAGCATTTTCAACAACACATAATTGCAGACATTGTTAGCACAAAAAATCCAGTCTACAGGGAGAACACCAGCTGACAAGGTCTTTACTGTCCATCCTAAGCATGCAAATCTTGGTTCTGCCAAATATCAACTGAACTTTTTTAAATACACTTACTATAATTAAATACTTCAAGTATTTAAAGTTGGGTTTATGCTTAAGTGTTTCCCTTTTTCATTGTTATTTGACCCAACAGGCAAGCTCACTACATCCTCAGAGAACTCACGAAACTACAGAGAAAACAATGCAAAAAATCAAGAACACTTGGGTACTCTAAGAGTGTATTGAAAGAGCTTGGATACAAGTAGTATTGGATACAAGAAGTATTGGATACAACTTTTTAACCATCTTTTGTATGCAACCTTATGTTTTACTTACCACACTCCATCCCAGATCCTCAGCATCAGAAGTTTCTTAGCTACACCCATCAGCTTCACACACATTTCACGAGCCCAGCCTCAGGAGAGCCCGTCTGGCAGAGTAAGGGGAGGAGGTGGATTCCTTTCCCTCCCCTCCCCTGAACTACCTGGAATTTAATAGAATTGCCTAGGAGACTTCTGCTGTTTCAGAAGCAATCAAAATCTATCCTATACAACCATCCACCAGACTAACAGAAAATACATTTTCCCGTAGAATGTGCGATAGGGAGGAAACTTAATCCAAACACATCATTATATAGTCCAACAGGATTTGCTTACAAAATCTAAAATCTATCCCAGTGAAGGCAAGCTCCTGGAAGTTAAACAAAAAACAGTCAGCAGGCAAGTAGTTTTTCTTATTTTAACTGAAAAAGCCAAATCTGAATCCTTTTCAATGGATCATCAGGAAGCACATATGAAATCAAGAGCAGAAAAAGAAACCTGCCACCCGTGGCTATGAAGTTAAATGAATGTAAGTATTTAAAAAGCATTCTTGTTTGCAAATTAAGATAATTTCCTCTCAACTTTCCTCATTCCCTAGAGACAAAATGGTTTTTCCTAAAGGATGTAAAGAAAAGGAGTAAGGAAAACCCAACAACATTTTTAGCATCAAGTGCTTTTACAACAAGGACTCCTCCTAACTGTAGATCCAGCAAAGCTTTTTGTTTGTTTCTTCAACACTGAGAAGTTCTGATTTTCAAACCCCTTCCTTGCATGAAAAAGCATGTAAGTAATCTTCTGAATATATAAGTGAGAGAAGGAAAGCAAAAATAGCTTCATTATCATTATACAGAATCTTACAGGCAGCTGTGGAAACCCAGGCTCCTTAAAAATCATTGCCCATGTTAAAAAGGCATAATCCATTTCAATAGCAAGTTCTAGCCTGTATCACTGAGTCCCTCAATATTTACATTTTCCTGACATAGCCTGAACTATTGATAAGAGGTCAGCAACAGTAGGAGTATGCATAAGATAATTCATTTATTCTAAGGCACCCCATCTTTTTTAATTAGAGTCAGTAACACTAAAACACCACCTAAGAGAATGGAGCACAACCTGCAAGAACAACAGTTCAAACCTGAAGATTACAAAGGTGGGAAATCAAGTGTGGCATCATTTGCTGAAAGGCTGTGATAGCAATCTTAGCAAACAGTTAAAAGTTTTAAAAAATAAGGAAAGAAGTTCTCTGCACTGGATGGGGGGCCAAGGCAATCTGGTGTGCACTGCAGCATTAATCCTGTTGGTAATATTTCTTGCACTTTGATGCTGCTCAATGGAATAAAAAGTATTAAACACAACACACAACTGAAGCAACACTGCAACACTTCAGAGGTTACATCCAAGTAAACTGTATGTTCATTTTATTTTGGAGTAATGAGCAAAACACCCTGCCCCCCTCCCCTTTTTGAGTCTTGCTGTATCATCCTTTACTGACATTAACATTGCTCTCCTCCTTAGGCAAGCCCTGAAAGACTCTGATCCTTTATATCCTTTAAAGGGAGCAATTAATGCTGCTATTCAGAGTTTCTGACCTTTAACTCTCAGTCCCAGTAGCATTATTCGGATTTTTCTTTCCAAGTTTAGCAGAAAATAGTAACTATTTGTATCTTCCTAAAGGCAGACAGGCATTAATCCTAACCTCAAATTGGAGTCCATTTTGGAAAAGTAATTTCCAAATTCTTCACTTCCAAACGTGCTCCTCTGCAGGATCAGATGCTTCCCAAACTCTGCCCTTCCAAACTACTGCAGTTTAAGTTCTGCCTTCTAGAGGTATTTTGGCAAAACACTGAAAATGCTTTCATAGAAGTTCTGCATCCCATACTGCATTCCCCTCATCACCCTCCGCAGGAGGATGCCTATTGCTATGATTATTTTCAGTGAAGCCACAGTGCCAAGTTCCATTTGCTTTATTCCTGCTAACACCACTCCCCACTCAACCTTCCTGCCTCACATTTTTTCCCCACAGCTTCTTATTCAGCTGCCCTGTTGCTTCTTTCAGAAATACTCATAAAGAGCACCCCAGAATCAAAATAATGTATCTACTATTTACTGTCTTCATCTAATCTGTATTTTCTTTTCAAAGAGTTATTAACATATGTGGTCTTTTGCAAGGTAGCAAACACCTCATACACAGAGCCCAAAAGAAAAAAAAAAATAAATATATATATGTCCATTCTAATCTCACTCTCCAATTAAAAAAAATGAAATCTGATTGTCGTAGTCCATCAATACCTTTCTGCTTTAAACCTTCCCTGATAAGAAAGTCGTTACAGCTCATCTGGAAGACTGACAAGCTGATATTTCTCTAGACACAGAGAAAGGGTAATCCACAGCCAAGACTCCTCCAGATAGCCAGTGAAAAAAAGTTATACCTATTTAAACAGAGAGCAAGACAGACTCAGCTAGAGCTGCACAGGGAAGGGGCAATCAACTTGACAGTAAATGTAATTAGTGTTATAATTCCTGCCAAAATTAGACATGATACAAGCAGATATAACAAATGAATTTGATGTGATATATTACCATTGATATTCCTAAATATATAGAGGCTTTTTGAAGGATGGGAGTAGGGTTTTACAAATTTTAAGTGAAAAAACAAATTCTGACAAACCTCCATCATGTCTGTCTCCATCCTGTTGCTCGTTAGTTTACCTCTCCTTTCTGACTCCTATTTCCTTCACTGTCAAAGTGGCACAAAACATCCTTTTCTTGCCACAGTTAACTAAAATCAAAGTTGCATCATGTCTCCTTTTCATGTCTTTTCTTCTCTCCCTGCCAATCAGAGGCTTCAAGCCATTTGCTTTCTGAACACATTTACAGTCTAAATCCATTCCTGAACACCAGCTCACTTGCTTGCCTCTCCTGTTTCCACTCACCAAAACTCCTTCCCATCACATCCCAGACCCATTCCAAGTTGCCACCTTCTCTTGGACGTCACTCACACATCCCTTTTCCCTGGTCCCAACAGCAAATTCCAATAGAATCACAGAAACATGGAATGGTTTGGGCTGGAAGGGACCTTAAGATGATCTCATTTCAACCCCCTGATGTTGATCAGGTTGCTCAGAGCCCCATCCAGCCTGGGCATAAAACCTCATTTACACCATTTACTGAAGAAGAATCATTTCCGGCTCTGCCCCAAAGAAGCAACAGGAAAACAGAAATCCTCAGTGCTCAGAGGACATGATTTGGCTTCTCTGCTAATGGAAAAAAAAAAGAAAAAATAATGTGCCATACACCCCACACCTCCCTTCCCAAAAGAAAAAAGAACTAAACTAGAACTGAGTGCTTATTTTGGTTTTTTGCCTCTGCTAGAAATCAACACCAAAGCTTTCCTTAAGTCAGCCAAGTTTTATTACAGAAAAATTATGGCTTCATTTCAGGGAAATTTAACCTTTTGCTCGTTTTATTTCAATTTCCATTTTGCATCAAAGTTTTACTTAAAAATACATTGCAATGTCTAGACAAATTCTCCAAGCTCCCAAATCCTGACTTCTAAGACAGTGACCTTTCACGAGCAATGTGCTCTCCAGGGACCAACCTTGTGTCCTCCCCAGCTGGAAGCTCTGGGCTGCTTCTTTTTCTGCACACCTGAATTTGCCACCAAAGTACTTGAGATGGAAAAAAAACCTAGGCCAGGTAGAGGTATTTATGACTTTTTTTTTTTATGATGGAAAGTTTAAAAATTACTTTAGCCCAAGAAGTAAGTCTTTAACTGGACTTGTCTTTGCTATTGCAGCAAACACTGAGCATATTGCTGTTCATCTCCTGACAAATTACTCTCTGGGAGAATACAAATCATCTGTGCTGAGCTTCAGAAAGGCTCTGGAAGAGAGCTCTGTTTCAACCCACTAGAGACAAAAAGCCAGGCACAAAACAGACTCCATCCCAGTGGAGAGCCTCCCTCACTCAAAAACACGAGTTTTAATCCCATTCATTAACAGTGGGATTGCGCTCACGGTTATTGTGTCACATCCTCAGGTTGCTCTTCCACCCATTACAGCTGCTGTTGTGGGTGTATTCTCTGTTTTATTAACGGTAATTTAATTCAATATATATTCCTACAATGAGTAGGTGATTTTTCTGACTGTTTCAAAACATTTCACAAGACAGAAAACAGATAAATTTTTTAATAGCAAAACAAGACACACACAAATTTAAAAAAAAAACAAAAAAAAAAAAACAGAAGAAATCCAATTGTGTGTGTCTGTTAGGATGACTTTTAAAATAAAGTTTGCCACAACTGTCAAGCCTCCCACCACCTAAGTTTTCTTTCCTACTAAAAATGGATGCTCCATAAACTGCACCATTGCTGGAGAAAATGGCAATCACAGAGACTGCTGCTTCCTCCTTTACCAAAGGTGTATATCGTGTTTACTACAGATACCTGAAATCAATTACAGAATCATAAATATTTGCAGCCTACAGTTCTCAGAAGAGTCTCAGAAGGCATATGTTAATGCCCTGGAGTTATCTCCCCCACACTGCAGTGCCCTCAGGCTCTCTGCTCTGTTCTCTGCTATCTGCTGACATCAATTTTGCAATGGAAACCCAGCAATACAGTTAAAATAGGTACTTTAGCAAAGATAAAAACATCTGTCTAAAGACTAGGTACCACTGTCTTGTTATACATGTACAAAAAATTAAATTTTCATATATATATATATACACACTTATATATCCCACACTGTGCTGTGGTGACTTATGCTCTGCAGAAATCCCTGTTGAACACACAGCAGACAGAATTCCACACTGCTGTCACCATGTGCTGAAACAATGCCAATGTGAATTACAAGTTATTGTGGGAGATGGATCAGAAACAGCCACAATTACACCTAACGAGTGAAGAGATTGTTTCATTTATCTTTCTTTTGAAAGGCTATGCCAGTCTGACAGAGTCAAATGGCACGTAGTGTCTTTTTGTCCGTTCCTGGCAACCTCAAGACACATAAGGAATCCCCCTCGCTCCTAACAAGACTGGGATTAAAAGTTTGCCATATTAAGTTATCCCACCTTCAGTCTTTCAAAAATACCCACTATTCACTACCAGAATATCCCTTTCCTGCACAAACATTTTCTGTTTAAGCATCTGAGTCAGGAGAGTGACTATTTCTCCACTTCCTCATAGTTTTTAAGTACCTTGAAATCAGCATTTCATTTGTAAAACCCTTTTCCCTTTCTCCTGCTTTATTCTACCCTTTCAGGTCACAATGAGACACCTCACTGCACTGAAAACGGGTTTGCACATTCTGCCTTTATCAACAAGGAGTCTGCACAACCAAGGGACAGGGGAGCCAACAGAGGGATCAGACAGCAGCTCATCTTGTGCTTGATTCCTTCCCCACCTGCCTGGGACATTCATGGACACCACATATCACACACACATTCTGACCCTACATCACTAACACAGCCTTTTGTTTGCTTCCTTGGTGGCCCTTGAGCCTCTTCCCTTACCCATTCCATGCACTTTCTCAAAACAGTTGCCTCTTCTGTGAGTGTAGGTGGTGTAGAAAAAAAACCCAACCCCCTTCAAAAGTAGTTACCTTATTTTCAGACACAAATATGAGCATCAGCTAGATGAGACTGAAAAGAAAAACCAAGATGCTATTCCAAAAAAAAAAAAAAAACAAACACACTAGCAGATTTTGTTTCAATCAGAACAAAAGCTTAACAAATAAAAATCATAATAGAAAGGAAGCGCAACTAAAAGCATTCCCAACAAAAATGCTGCAGCATGTCCTTAATACTCAAGTGTTTTAACTAAACACAGCAGAAATACAAAAGAATGCCTAAAGATGACTCAATAAGGAGGCATTCAAAGCAGAAAGAGCATTACCAGCATGTTCTTCATAAGCTTGGCAGTCCAAAGCATAATGTTTTTTTGCTCTCGTGTTCCAAACCAGACTGCAGACAGTGGGCACTTGTGCTCAGACACAGAAGTAAGGTGGGACAGGTCACCAGTGACTCAGAGGCTGAGCCTCTGCAGCCTCAGAGAGGGAGCAGAGAAACCTGCCTTCCCTGCAGAGTTTCTGGCTCTAAATGACCCACAGGGCTCTCATCCTCTCCCACAGACTCCTGGACTTTTTTTTTTCCAAATAAACAATATTAATGTTGCCTGTGGTGCTTTATCTGTTTCCCCTCCCACAGCACCCACTTCACCACCCTAGAAGCAGCTTTGGATGAGGTGGGATGCCAAGGTTCCAGAAGGAGCCTGGCAGAGTTCAGCATCCCTCAGCTCCATCTCGGTCTCACCTGGCAATCACATCCCCATTTCACACCACACCTTCACACTTACTTTACATTACATGATACTGGGGCAAGTAACAGAGAAGCTGGAATGCAATCTTGGTTAAAAAAATCAATATTTTCAAAGTTCAGGTAAAGACCTGATGTGAGGGCGGTGTGTGGGCAGACACTCAATGGTGTGGAAGGACTCAGAATACACAGAGAAACACAACACAACTGCACAGAGTTTGGCCATGAAATCTGATGCCATCGTATCATAAAACCCAGTTATAACAAGGCATGACAGCCCATCCACAGCTTCTCAGGTTTAGAGAAAAAACACACCAGCTCTCACCCCTAAGCAGCCCCAGCAGGACTCCCAATCCTCAGCTGCACCCGGCAGCACCGGAGCCTGTGAACTGCTGCCAGAACCAGACAAATTTTCATTTTCTATTACCTTAACAAATCACAGAGCAGCTCTGTCTTGTGAAAACAATGTTTTTGTCTCCCCATACTGGAACGAGCCTCCCAAAATCCAATAAAGTTCCTGAAAACTGACAACCCAGACACATACTTTTTGAACACACTTTGAGGCAGTCCATTGGGACAGCTTCCTTTCACCCACAAAATGCCTCGAGAAGTTCCTGAAACCAGCTCTGTGTCAGGCAGCTCGAGCAGACAGGTCTCTGCTTTCCCCCACCCACAGCACTGAGCACAACCCATTAAA
Organism: Sterrhoptilus dennistouni; assembly: GCA_013397095.1. Classification (NCBI taxonomy): domain Eukaryota; kingdom Metazoa; phylum Chordata; class Aves; order Passeriformes; family Zosteropidae; genus Sterrhoptilus; species Sterrhoptilus dennistouni. The sequence continues at coordinate 236,281 of VWZU01008212.1, read as the reverse complement.
GCACAGCATACACTTCTAATGGAGAATAAAGAACTTACCTCCCTGAACAACAGCCTGGGGGCATTTCCATCACCTCCTTAGTCTGCACCAGCATCCCTGTTGCTCAGCTTTCATAATCCACTTCAGTTAAGGTATGGGGGTACCAGCAGTAGTGAAGGGCAGGGAAGCAAAGCAGACACAGGTACTTGTGGTGTGAGTGAAGCACTGTCAGCTCAGGGTAATTTATTGTTTGGTATTTTCTTATCCCACTCTTTGCTTACAGCCTGCAAAGGCAGACAAGCTTAGTTGCCTTGGACACCTGGATGAAAACCATTCAAGTGACAGCACATCTTCCACCACAACCTCCTTGCTCGGCTGCCAACGGGGAGGCAAAAGCTTCCAAAGTACAACCACCACCTCAGTTTTCCACTGCCCAAAACCACTCCTGTATTGCCACCTTTGTGCTATTATTCAGCACTGAGCTTGGCACAGGATACCTGCAGCACCTGCCACGTTTCTCCTGCCCCAGCTCAGGTTTCTCACATGCTCTCCTCTGCTCCTGGCCACTGGGGTAGTTGCTGCTGCGCCCAAACACTAAAAGAGAAAGTGCCTAAACAGGCAGAAAAGCTCAGCTCATCTGAGGGCATGTAAGACACCTGGTCAGGTAAAACAAAAACCAAAAAACCAACCACATTAAGGGGCAAGGAGACCTATGGGAATCCCCACTTCTCAGTCACAAACCCCAGAAGTTGTGTGCCACAAAAGGCAGCTGAAGGCAGCAGAGCGGGTGCCTCCACCAGCGCGGCACGTCAGCAAACACGCGGTGTGCGATCTTATCGCTGAGGCTTTCTAGTGAACAGGCATCCCTAGAAAGCAGCCACTACAAATACAGTTTTCCTGAATATCATTACTGATCCAGAAGTAATGAAATAGCAGATAATATGGCCCCAGGGTACAAATCAACCACCTACCCTAATGCATACAGATGGAGCTTAACAGCTCTTTTGGTCTTCCATTACCAGAGTGAAATGGGATCTTTGAAACACCATTGAGGCAAAGCAGAAGAGAAAGTTCACTAATGAGTGATGTTTACTTCTGATTCTTCAGAAAATGCTTTTCAACGCTGTGATCTGAAAAAACTCCTCTGTTTCCATGTACAAAGATGACTAGACACAGCTTCCCCTCACAGAACCAAGATAAAAAGCAGAGTGTACTATCTCCTGCTCTCTCCTCGTGTTGCAGAAAAGACTGCTGAGAACAGTCTCTCGACAATTTTAGTAATAATTAACAATGAAAACTTTATCCAGTCACACCAAAGCAAGCAGCAAAACCATCACAACTTACAGCAGGGTCATGCTCTCCTTGCTGATGCTCACAGCAGTAAAAGCAGCAACTTCCACAATGCTCTAAAAGCAGCTCGGCACTATGCGAGGTACAGGCAGGCACAGCATCCCCCTGCTTCCATCCTGAGGGGAATTCAGCACTGAACTCCTCCAGCCTGCCCCTGCAAAGACACAGTGCTGGGCACTCTGAGCTGGTCTCAGCCCCGGGAACCAGCCAAGAACCAGCAGAGCCCACACACTGCTCCACAGACACCGACAGAGTCCTGCCTGCCCTCCTCGGGATGTATCCCTGGACTCCAGCACCTCACCTTAATGCCAGCTCTTTCACCTCTGACCTGGCATTACCTAAACCCCACTGGAACCTTTTCAGAAGTGAACAAGTTCACTACTTTTTTTTAAATCAGTTTCCTTAAAGTTTGAAGCTTCCACAAGGCAAGTAGAGCAGCCCAGCGAGGCACCTGAGTGACAGGAGGCACAAACAGCAGCAGCTCTCTGCCACCACATCCTCTCACAGGCACCTCCAGTGGTACCCAGCTCTAACAGGTAGATTGTGCCACTCACCTGCACACACAACAGACATCCCCTGCACAACTTCTTCCAAAAAATTACATCCTCAGACAATCAATTCTTTAAGCTGATTTTCTGGTTTCATTAGGGGAATTAACCGATGTATTTCAATTATACAAAAGAACTGGAGGCAGTGGTCAGCAAGTACTTTTTACGACCCTCATCTATTCTTTTAAAAGCCTTCCACAGAAACGCTCAGGCAGGCACAGGAGTGGGAGGGAGAGGAGGAGGAGGAAAGGAACAGCATTACAGACTCATCATATCTCCACATAAATAAAGTCCAAACTCTATACGGATCTGACCTTGAACGAATAATAATAATACACAAAATAAATACGAGGACGAGCACAAAATAAGAACAAAGTAATGAATGGCTAATGAAGGAGCGTATAAACGTGCCTGGTTTAAAAACACCGACTGAAGAACCGACAGGGAGGGAAAGAGACAACCCAAACACACCGCGATGCTGTGCCTGGGGGCGGGTGGGCAGGTGACAAAGTAGAGGTTTAGAAGCGAAAAGAAGAGGTTTAGAGCGGCAGAGAGAGCCCAGCCCCGCCGTGATCGCCCTGCCCGCGGCAGCCGCGCTACTTCGGGCGCTGTGGCG
>VWZU01008212.1:149605-232546 GCA_013397095.1 Sterrhoptilus dennistouni | reverse complement strand
TGCCCCTTCCCTTCCCTTCCCTTCCCTTCCCTTGGAATGCCCCAGCCCCTCAAAGCCCTTCCTGGAATGAGGGCCCCAGAACTGAACACAGAATCACCACCTTTGCCCAAGGAACACTGGTCCCATTTAGTTTCAAATTCATCTAAGTCATATTTTTGAGGGAAGTAATTTGTGCAAGAGATCACCAAACTGGCGGAAGTCCTCGATTAAGGAGGGAATATTTATTGATTGCAGGGAGGATACTGAATCCATCACTTTTTAAATACATGAAGTGAATGATCTCAGCTTCCTTTATCTGCACTATTTAAAAATTCAAATAGGCATTATTCTGCAGAACCTTTTTCTTGTTTGTTTTTTTGAGACACAGTCATTAAGTTTAGAAGTTATTCAGGAAAATTAATGCATATATCAAACTCAGACAGTAAGACATGACTGTATGCACAACAAAATTACTAAAGTATCTATTCCTGCTTTTCATACAGTTCTTACTTCTGTTGAAAAACAGAACATCCCTTGGATGTTAAAGAACCCGAGGGATAACCTACTCAGGTTTTGAAAATGCCCATGTTCACTTGGAGATTTTCCATTTAACAAAAACAATATATATAGCATTTTAATGGACATAGTTGCATCATCTATGATCCTCAGTTTGTTTTCTGTTTACAGAAACATTAAATCTTCATGCAAGGACTGTTCACATAATTTACAAACTCAAAATTAAACCAGAAGGTCATTGTGCTAGGTGCTGTGTAAAAAATCAGAGTTCCTACTTTCAGAGAGTTCTACATTACAAAGATGGGAGACAGAAGAGTAGAAATGAAGACAGAGAGACTTGATGATACACATCATAGATATGAAATCCTGATCAGAGACTGAGACACAAACTTCTGGCTCCAGGTTCAGCCTCTCCCATTGCTCTCATCAATTATAAAATCCTGAACATTTGAGGAAGGAGAGTTCACCAGAGATTGCACACAGCTGGTCAGGAGTGTTCCAAGCTAAGTTTTGTGAGAAAAATTATATTTGTCAAAGTGGAAACACTTGGTCGAAGAGGTTTTAAGATTATTTTCTTGGCTCTTCCCCAGGTCAGAGAGCTCTGTCCCCAAGGGTGAGTGGCAGAGGGCACCCACCAGGGCTGCACCAGCCCCAGCTTCACTGGTCTCTTTTTTCCATACAAAAAAATTTTAAAGGTCTCGTTTTTGCTTGATACAGAATGGAAGACACCTCTTGAAATGTCAGGAGTTTTTCACAAGTGACACTTCCTTTTTCCTGACTGGCTCTGGACTACAAGCAGCTACACTCTCTTTGCCTCCCCACACCCCTCATGGTGTTGTGTGCTAAGAATAGCCACGTTTTGCCCCCTCATGGTTCATCTGGAGTTGGAGCATATGGGGAACTGCAGTGCTGCAATTCTTAGCTTAATTTGCCAATGCAGAGTTTGCATTAATGCAGCTAATCCAGCATCTGGATATGGGAGCCTGAACTCCTCCCTGCAGCCCCAAGAGTAGCACTGAGGAAAGGAAGAGGCAGCACAAGAGGGCAAGAGAGTCCTTGCAGTCCTCCAGCCAGCTGAGTGCCAGCCCCCTTCATCATACATATTTTGGATTTGATTCACTTCCTTAGGACTTTCTCTTTCCTCAAAATATTTATGGATGAATGTATATATACTTAAAAGATGTGTAGGAAATCAATACAGAGTGAATGTGCAAGAAATACATTAAGTAAATCTGCTTTTCTCAATTTGAATAGAAAGGATGAAGGATAAGACCAAGAAGCAGCAACAGGAAAACAAAAGCATAAAAACAGAGTGGAAGGAGCTTGGAACTCAGAGTAACCTGTTGGGCTGGGTTTTAGCCCAGATCACTCATTGTTTCTTCGTGTTTCTGCTACTTGTGATCCTCTTGTTACGTGGATCTCTCCTGCTTGGTGGGGCTCAAAGAAAGAAAACTGGTGCTGGAGTGCTGCGAGGCCTGGAAGGTTCAAGCCAGCTCTTGCTTATGGATGACTGGCCCAGCCTAAGAAGGGAAAAACAAAGCTGCTTGAATGACAGCTTGGATCAAGTTCATAATGACCTGGTTTGTACAGGCCAGGTGTTATGTAGATTGGAGCTTGTTATTGTGAAAAATTTTGGCAAGGCTCACGATGCAACAGCCAGTTCCAGCAGAGCTGGGCAGAAAGCCACAGACTATAGGCAGGTCCATCTTCAGCAAGATGAGCAAAGCAGCCACCTCCTCCTGTACTGGGTACCATGGGGACCTGAACCAACCTGCCTGCACAGCATCTGGAATAAAGCTTATGCAGGAACAGAGAACAGTTTCAAAACATGGCATTCCAGGCTAAAAAGCAAAGAGGTAATCTTGCATAAAAACACGGCGCCAAGTTTTTGTCTGCTGCTTAGGGAGCAGAGATTCAGAGCAAAATGGTACAAGGCACCCACTACAGTATTAATGCAAAGTGAGCAAACTGTTAGAGAATGTCCCTATCAATATATTCTGCATTTGTTAGGGAGTCTTTCATAATACTTTAATAATTCATTTTTTATGTTATCTAAAAGTAGTTACTAGAGTAATGTGGATGAAGAGCTGTCAAAATTAGGGCTCACCTATGATTTGTTCTCTCAGTCTTTATCATTAATATGCACACTATGATTTGTTACTGAAGCTAGTTGGACTTAAATTTTATTCTTTCTGTAGTTGGCCATTTTTTCAAAAGAGGAAGATTAAAAAAAAAACTTAGGGAAAGTGTCTTGGGTGCAATTTTTGTAATAATAATTAATGCGGAACTCAGGAAATAGGGACTCTGTTCATCAATACTCAGCATTTATTCCTGTGCCTCAAGTTAATAAAAGGGACTGTACAAATCAGAGCAGAGCCAGTTAGATGAATAGATCAGATTTCTATTTTTCTTATAGTGAAGACTTCCTAAGTGTGGTCATAGTGATGTTTTTACACTGTACCACAAAAGCTAGTACAAGTCAGAAGAAGAAATCTGAACTATGTGAGCTTTACCAAATAAATGACAGCGTTTTCCATATGGAAAGTATGTTGTACCAGTTTTTTAAATTGCACCATGGAAAAGCAGCAGAAGGCCAAGCAGATGACGAAAGGCTGACACAATGGATTTGCAGCCCAAAGGCACAGCTTTAGGTAACTGTTACATGCAGGCCACGGACAAAGTAGGAGTGGTTAGTTGGGCTTTAATGCTCCATGGAAAGATGCATTATGAGGAGTTTTGTAAATCTCTCACTGTTCCAGAACTTACACTGAGGTTTAGAAGTTATTTTTAATAGTCTGTTACAAGCTGGGATCATGAGAAACTGAAAAAAAGAAATTATCCTCTCATCCTTAGGGACAGTGCCTCAGAAATCGATGCTAATGAACAGACTGCAGCACAGGGAAGCTTGCATTTCCCCTGCTGCACCAATTTTGTGCATTCACAAGGGACACTGCAAGTGCCATCATGTGTAATTAGACTCAGGGAAGGGGAAAAAAGGATATCATTCATTCACACTTCTCATGGTGTCATTTCTTTGTGGCAGATTTAACAGAGATTAAACAAACATTCAGTTTAATACTAGTCCTATTAAGGACCAAGCATAATTTATTTTTAATTATGGAGTTATCAAGACACCAGCATAATTGATGGCAGCCCTGTTGTGATCATATCCTTAGATGATGACTTCTTTAGCAACAGGAGAAATGCATTCAGGCAGGATATTTATCTTCACCAACATTCTAGTTAGAGCACACCTCTGTGAATAGATCCAGCCGATGTTAAGGTTGGTTCCCAACCCACCACCCATTAGTGAGCACAATACCCAAATCCCAGTGTGCATCCCTGCCTGAACCTGAAATAACTTCTGAGCCAGGGTTTGAAATTAATCCTCCCTGCAGCACAGACCTGCAGGGGCTGATCAGCACAGCAGCCCCCTCTTCCCGACAACCCATCTGTCCCTTCCTGTTCTTCTCCACCCAACTGTCCCACACATGGTGGCAAGTGTTTCTCAAAAGACACAAAGCTCCTTTTTCCATGACCTTACCATGCACTATAGTTCAGGGCACCTGTAGCAGAGGGTGTAAATTGGAATCATTTGTCCTGTTCAAATATCAAGATCCTGTTGAATGTTATTTTTGAGAATGCAGGATCAGACCTTTAGATGCCCGTGATGGGTTGAAGAAGGAGGAACACTCACTGAATAAATAATCACTACAAATTAAAGCACAGAACAGAACTCCTACAAAAGACCAATTATCTTGCTAGATAGAGCCCCTGGAGCTTAAAGCTGTGATACCCTTGTTAATGTCTTAGGAAACAAGACAGTTGTGTTTGTGAGAAAGTCCTTTTTAAGTACCATGATGTGCAGGTTAAAGAAAAACATGAGTAGGGTGCAGCACGAAGCAATGCATCTGCCACCTATTCACCAGCCATAGCAGGGCAAGAAAAGCTTAGATGGAGGCTCTTCACAAGCTATTAACCTTTCCTGATTGGAGTCTTGCTTTACAGAAAGAGCAGCAAGCACCTACTCAAAGAAGGGTCTCCCTGCAAATAGTAACTGGCAATAATTTAGCAGGTGGGAACCTGTCAAGTGTTAAAGGTTTTTTGTCCTGACACACGGCATATTTAGTATAAAAAGTGATAACAGGAGATAAAGAAGGCTCATGCAAGTGACTAGTAATTAGATTTGAAATCTATTGATGATTATGGAACAGAACACTAAAATTAAAGATATTTTCTAATCATTATGGTTTTGCTTTGGGGTTTTTTTTCCTCTCTATTAGTGCTTCTGTTCCACTGCTTTAATTAAGTGTTGAATACAAGGTAAGGGATTTGCTCTACACAATCAATAATGGCATTCTGATGCTGATTTTAAATTGACTTGCTATTTTTAACATGCTACTTAGTTATTGCCTATCATCCTTAGTCACGCCTTGGGCTCTGCAGAGACATGCCAGCACAGGAGGTTCCCAAGAAGGACTTTGTCTCAAGGAGGTTGAATCGTGTTGCATTCTTCTGGGGATCCACTGAAGAGAGGAATAGTCCCTCCAAGCACGCCAGGGGTGGTAAGCACTTTTTGCATGTCTACAGAAATCTGATTTGGCTCAGCCACGCTCATAATGAACAGCTTTCACTTCCTACCTTACTGGATTTGGCTTCCTTTATCTTGTGAATGTTTTACAAAGCCAGTACTTCAACACTACAAAAAAAAATCTACCTTGATAATACTACAGATTCATGGGTGTTATAGAATGGTCTGGGTTGAAAAGGAACTTACAGATCATCTCATTCCAGTCCCCTGCCATGGACAGTGACACCTGCCACTAAACCAGGTTGCTCAGAGCTCCATCCAGCCTGGCCTTAAACATTTACCTTGATGCAATTTATTGTTTCAATGAACTGCTGTTAAATTCCCTGTCATGCATGAAAAAAACCCCATGAAATAAGACAGTGTTCATTTTATAAATAGCTGCATTTTTTAAGACAATAAAGATTAAAATTACAGAGCAGAAATTCAGAAAGAACAAACAGAAATTCAGCCAACAGATTAATATTCAGCCACATTTTTCAGAGTATTTCTCTGATTTCTGTTGTACAAGAAAGCAGTCATCAGTTTTTGCCTAAAGAAGCAAAGATGAGAGGGATGTTCAGTTCAGCCAAGAGCCTTCCCTTCATACCAGGTCCCTTTCCTTCTCCAGAGGCTACCTGTTTAATGACTAAACATCACAGCACTCTCCAGAATTTGTATGCACCTTGTGTACCTTTGAAAAGCACTTAGAATACCTGAGCATAAGGCCTCTCTGTCTATACATGCAAACACAATAAATGCATTATACACAATTTTCCATCACCTTATCAAGCTTTCATAACTTTCTAGAATTGCACTTTTCTGCAATTTTAATAGAAAATAACATACTAAACTTTTACCAGTTTCCAGCAGCAAGGATTAAATTCAATTGTAAAAATACAATTCAAACATCATTCATATCAATGTAAGTGGGATATATGTAGAAAAGAGCTCAACTAAAGTTCAAGAACAGCCACAAAACATTTGAAACTAGTTTTGCTACATTTTTAAAGAAAGATTTTAAAAATAATCCCCTACGTTTTTTTTCCTCTGTATTTAAGGGTGATAGTGAATTTGTCCGACAGTTCCAGGGAAGCCAGGTGTTAAGGTTCATTTCTCCTGGAGGCTTGCTTACTGTGCACATCATTTCCCACCCAGGCTGTCCTGACAGAAAAACACTGCAGCCTCCTAACAGCATTTAGGACTGAGTTCAGTGTATTTGCTCCTCTTTTTTTTTCCATGACATCTCCCGCTTAAATAAATCCACAAAGCCATCCTATGCAGCACATCCAGGAGGAGCAACAGGATGGGGATTAATAGACCCAAACCTTTCTAAAGGCAAAGATCATGTGGTGTTGAATGCTTTAATATTACTGACTGGTTAAGGCAACAGTTACTACCTTTATTATTGTTTTCCTACCTCTGAAATCCTCACCTAGTTTTTCTTTTTCTGGTTTGCAGTTATTTCTTTTCCACTTTGGATGCCTATAGAAGTTGAAACAGTTAACCCATGGTCCTACTAACTGCTGAGTTTCATGTTTGAATGACATTTCTGTATTTTTTTTTTAACAAAAACTTTTTTTAAAGACACTATGTTGTCCTGGAACTTACATACATATGCTGAAATATCCCTTCTTTCACTATACCCTTGGTTTTCAGCACCATATCAGATGAATTTAATGCACAATATGTGGGTTTTTTTCAGATGCCAAGAAACAATAGAAGGCATTTTAGGCAAAATCTCATTGCTTCCTAAGGCTATAACTAACTGCTGGTGGAACTCTCTGAACTTTATATTAGTCTGTGCTGAAGCACTGCAAGATTAGTTATAATTAACTGTCATAATGTCATTTTTCTCCCAACAACTTGGATTAAAAACAAAAGGGGGAAAAATCCCCTAGCAGCAACCATGCTTAATATGTCTCTCTTTGTTTCTCATCTCAAACTTCATTTTTAACTCACAGGGGTCATAAGCTCTTCCCCACAAAATCTCAGTTTTCACATAGATACCTGTGCCTTGTCTACAACACAAAAATAAGTATTTTTAACAGCAGCTGGAGAGTCAGTTATTCAGAAGTTGTAACCAGCTTAAGACAAATATTTAATATTAAGTAAGTGCTTCCCTTCTAAACCATTTACACCCTCTGGTGTAATAGTTTGGTGGGTACCTCTTGCTGATTTATTCATTTATATTGCTTCAAGGAGCCTGTTAGAGCCTGTAGGCACACATTCAAAAATAATTTAAAAGGACATGAATTCATCAGTGAGCCGATGAGAGTTAATGGTAGCTCACCAGCTGCAATCTGTGCTAACTAAAATAATATAAAACTACCTACAATTTGGGGTTTTCCCAGTCTAGCATAGGTCTCTAAGCTCTGCAGCAGCATCCTGAGAGTCAACAGAACTCATATCTCCCACCTCTATGACAGGTGATAGTTTTCATCTAACCTATCACCCATGACATGATAATTTTCAGAATACAAATGTTAACAGCAGTTACTACACAGGTATGTTTAAATTAATTTATTATGAGCAATCACTAACTGTGGGTCTTGTCACTTTTTTGTGGCAAACAAATCCCTGATATTTACAATTCCCATGTGAACAGATTTAATTTATTTGTGGTGGAAATGGATGGCATTGCAAAAAATGAATGCAATATTAAAATAAGTCATATTTTGTAGCAGAATCATCTACTTCCAGATAAAAATCATGCTCTAATGTTCATAATTCAATTACTCTGGGGAATTAGGAAAGGAATGATCACATAGGAGGGCAGGGCACTCATGCATTATCTGAATAACATCTCCACTGCCACCAGCACAGAGAGAATATGAGGCAGACCCCTGATCAGATCCAGTAAGACATCTCTTGTGCTAAGGACCAGAAAATACAAGCACAAAAAATACAATACTACCCCAAGTGAATAAGATTTATACTTCTCTCAAAGTTCCAAACTAAGGGAGATTCCCCCCCTATTTCTGTTTTATGTAACTCTGAGCTGTAGCTGGGAACTGAAGTGCTCTGTGTAAGGTGTAAGGATTTCCTCCTTGTAGGAGGAAGCTCCTACCAGAGCCAAGGTCTCATTTTGCAGTGTGGGCAGGTAAACCACACCATACACGAGCAACTTCATTTCTTTGGGATCAGCTCTGGGACATGGCTTAATTCCCTCTCCCGTTTATGCAGCACAAGCCTTTCCTTGCCAGTCTGAAGGGCAAAACATTCCCTTTTTGCAATCTCTCTGTAACCTTCTAAAACTTATTACTACAAAAACTTACACAGTAAAAAGATTATTTAAACAAAATTTAATGAAAGATGCAATGCCAAAATATTTTAACTGGATGTAAAGAAGTGGGGAAATGATACATTTGCTCAGCTTTTGTGCTTACTTGTGCATTTACCTTTACTGAGTAGAAGAGGTAATAATGCCCCTCACTGACTGGTGATCTCCTGCTCTGAAATTAAATTACATTTGTAACACACACAGAGTAAGGTAGTTTCTGAACTAAGACCCAGCAAGGTGTAGCTGCATCCCTTGGGCAAAGCATCTGAAGAGGTGAACCAATGATACTGGTGCCAGCGTGCTTTACCCAAGATAGATAAATACATGTCAATCCTCATGTTGCTTCCAGGATATGGAAAGGCACAGCTCTATTGCCACATCCCTGCGTGAATTGATAGGACAAGGGGGAATGGATGTAAACTGACAGAGAGCAGGATTAGAGATTAGGAAGAAATTCTTCCCTGTGAGGGTGGTGAGGTCCCAGCACAAGTTCCCCAGAGAAGCTGTGGCTGCCCCATCCCTGGAAGTGTCCAAGGCCAGGTTGGATGGGGCTTGGAGTAACCTGGGATGGTGGCAGGTGTCCCTGCCCGTGGCAGGGGTTTGGAATGAGAAAGTTTTTAAAGTGCCTTCCAACCCAAACCATTCTGTCATTCTACAGTTATCAGCAGTGGATCTGACCCCATCATATTAAAGGAGGAATATCTAGACCCTGCCTTTCATGAGCAAATCAAAGCTGTAAAAAGTTTCATCTATCAATAAAGCAAGAACAGGGTCAATGCTATCATTCATTCAAACATGAATGAAACTTAACTATATACTTAAATCTCAATAGCAGGTGATGAGGAATTTCATACCTGGAATAAAATAATTGCTTATAAATGTGCCCAAAGGAAAACAGACAAGGTGGGTTGTTCCCAGCTGCTCTAGAGAAGTAATGGCTTTCTTTACCATGTCAGACATTTTTTGTTGAAGACTTCATTCCTTCATGACTGCCTGAAACTTATTCCTAGTCTTCAGAAATCCTTCAAAACCAACTTTCTCTTTTCTGAGGTGTTGATTCAGTTAAAAAGTATTTGCTCCTTGATAAATACTTTTCCCATCTAACACTTCAGGCTGCCAGCAGCTGCAGGAAGCCCTAAATTGGTTTTATACCTTCAAACACTCCCAAACTGCCAGACAAAATTTAAAGCAGCCTCCACCATTCTGTGTCTCCTATGGTCCTCTCTGAAACCCTGTAGCCAGCAATGAGGTCTGACTGGCTTCACCTTGGCAAGGGAGTCAGGCAGTGACAGGAAACTATTGCAGTTTGTAAGGGGTGATCCACAACAAGCCACCAACTTCTCTTTCACTTCACACCATTTTCGGCTATAATACCACAGTGCCAAAGGAATTCAAAACATTTTTCTTTTTAGTTTTGTATCTTGAACTACATGAGCCCCAATGAAAATAAATCAGAGGAAACTCAGTGCTCCCCCTACTCCTACAAAGGGCACCTTGGCTTAAATGGACTGAAGTCCCAGAGAAAATCTGAGACTCATGCAGATTTCATTCCTTCAGTTTCAAGAGCAAACACAGTGAGGAGAAAGGGAATGGGAAGAGGAAGAAACAAGCTATTCAGTTTACCTGAATCCAGATACTAACAGAGTTTCATGTGGAGATGTCCAAAAGAGAAATTTTTTTCTGAGCCATTAAATGTTACTCTAAATTCATTCATGCTCCTCTTAGCAGGCAGATCAAGTCCATATAATTGCCAGCAAGTGCCCGTAATTTGACTGATGTCTTCTCATGCCTGTAGAAATCTGAAAAGGATCCTTGTAAATGATTAAATATTGGATTCCTGGCAGCAAAATGAATGAAAGAAAAAACCCTACACAGGTTTCTAAATGGCAAACATACTGGGCTAGGGCCTGAGGTGGCTGAATTCCAGTGCCTCTACTAAGGAAAGCAGAACAAAGGTAGTTTTAAAATTTCATTTGTGCTCACAACCATAGTGGCAGTGAGAAGGCATTTTGACCCTCAGCACAGTAAATTATTTCCAGATCTGACAAGCTCCAGAGAACATTTCCCAGCCTGGGATCACTGCAGCACAGGCTGCAGCAGCTACTTCAGAGGCCAGGACCTGTGCACAGCCAGTGATGAACGCCCTGGGTACTGAGGGAGGCAAAAAGGGACCCTAATAAGGGGCAGGGACTCATCTCTAGGTTTAGAAAAAAGGATTGCAGTATTATATTCATAGTGAAAACTAAATTCTTAACCACAGCAATGATCAAAGAGGGGCCATTTGCTCATTTTAGTTGGACCCATGAATTTGAAAGATCATGGTGGTTATTTAACCAGAATCTTTTTAAAAGAAAATCGAGAAAAGGCAGAAAACATGAAGACTAATGAGACAACTTCAGAAGACCACTTTTTCTATAAATGATTTATTAGGAAAGAAATAACCTGGAAACCAGGTTTCACAATCTCCCAACCAATCATCCATTTCATGTAAAGTTGCTGTCTTAACCTGCCAAAAGAAATCAAGTGTAAAAAAGTAATGAAAGAAATGGCACATTTCTTTTGGACTTAAAGATAGTGTTTAGCTTTAAAAGTATAATCTAAAAATAAGCCCTGCTGCTCACTAGTCTCATTGTATACTCAGATTCATTCTTCTTCATTTAATAGGAAATAGATCTAATATCCATTTGGCATCCAGTAAATCTTTTAGTCAGTGGAAATACACAATTTTAATAATTGTTAGAAGTGGGTTTTTGCAATAAGGAACTAAAAAAACATCTGGCAATTAACTAACATGCACAATCCATGTCTTCTTAGATTTGCCTTATTTCCACATCGTCAGCATTGCATATGTCAAACTTCCTGAGTGCGAGGCAAAACAATTGTTAAAATGAAACCATGAAATTACACATACTTACAGGAACAGGCAATGTCAGCTGCTGTGCCAAAAAGATGACACAATTAATGGTCTAATTATAGCATATTTATAAACCTTGCACTAAATCTCATTTTCTTATGTGAGTGATACCTTTGAAGTTAATGTGATTCAATTCACTTCTCTGTGAGAACTGGTTGCATAAGGTTTGCAGTTGCAGCATACCTGGAAGGTGAAGAGTCACCATCCTCTCAAGGGGTAAGTGTCAGACATTTATTGGTCTGAATATCAATAATTCTGAGAATTTTTCCTTGGACTGTATTCCACAGCATCTGAGGGTGTCCCTGCAATGTGTAACAGCAACTACAGGTTCAACACAGCTTTAATATTCAGATACTTTCTTTCCCTCTATGAAAATGTTTTGATGCCTACACTTTCCCCAGAGTTTAAAGTTGAACTGCCAAACATTTAAGGACCTAATCACAAGGAAGATTGCACAGTTGAGTTATACCAAAATTTATATAATAGAAAAGATATGCTATAAGAAATTTGTAGGTTGAAGGGGGAAAAAAACCTTCCACTTTTTGACAGTGATGTTATTACTGTGCCGAAGGTAGTAGCTCAGACCTGAGCAGTGATCCTCAGAGAGCTAACTCTCCTGTTGGCATTCACCTCATAAATAATCCTGCAGAACAACCAGGCACATCTTGTCTCATAATAACAAAGATGATCCTTCATTTAGATTTCTCCAGGCAGGAAAGAAAAGAGAGAGGAAACCTCATTTATATCAGGGAGCTTCTCTGCTACTCCTAAGTCAGGCATGCATTGCTCATTTAAACGTGTAGGAGTGCAAATAGGAGGAAGGGCTAAAAACAAAGGGTGCACTTGGCTGCCTGGCAATCTCTCCACATAAACCTAAATCTGTGCTGGGCTGTCTGCATCCTGTCATCCAGGTAAAAGGAATAAAAAAAAAAAAAAAAAAATCACCTTCTGCTCTTCAGACTGTTCTGGAAATTGTTGTGGGTCATATGAAAGAGCCTGACTTCTCAGCTCCCTGACAGAGTGCAAATTCAGCGGCTGTCTTCTGCAGGGGAGATAATGCCACAGCAGGACATTCTTGAAACACTTCTTCTTTTTGCTCCTATATATGTCACCATCGCACAGATTCTTCTTCTGCAAAGCACTAGCTCACAAAGACAGGCTACTCAGCCCAAAAAAACCCAAGAAAGAACTCTTCCTCAAAATATAGTGATCAATAACAGCTAATCATTAATCAAGGGCCATCATCCCAAAAGCAGATTTGCACATAGTAAAAGGTTAACTGGAAAATATAGAGCTTACTGTGGCCCAAAAATTCCTTAATCAGTTTGTTACATTTCAGACTGTACCACAACAGTCCACAAATCAAGTGAAGGCCAAGGAGATGGAAAATCCCTCTGACCTAATTGCAGGCTTCAGCAGTGGCAAAAGCTCAACAGTCACATCCCAATAAAACAAAAGTAAGGCTGGCCAGAAATGGACTTTCCCAGCTTGGCACTTGTCTTATGATCACACCCAAGAGAAAACACTATTTCTATTCATTTTCTTACAGTTTCGAGTTCTGCACTTTACTTGCAGGTAAAGTCACGTTGGGGTGATAACATTTTTCTCTGAAGCATCTCTCTTGTAAAGTGAGCTTTACAAGTGAGTGCAGATATTAAATATTTGTCTACAGGAAAGAAAGGCTTTCACAAGTAGACCTAACTTACAGTATAATCTTCATCCAATAAAGCTGTATTAGATCAAACAGTACTTGATGTTCTGGCAGCAAACTGATTTGAGTATCACAGCTAGCAATAAACTGAAGAAATTTTTGCATAGGATTAAATAATGCACAAATAATGTCTGTACCTACTTAAAAGATTGAGTTTAAATGCTGTTTAAACTAAAAACAAATTGCCGAGACATGTTTAAGTGCTCCAGCCAGATGAATCACAGTATGCCCAGAACTCCCACTAAATCTATTTTATCCAAAGAGCCGCATGGATAAAACTGACAGAAAAACATGGTGCTAAAACTGAGCACGTCAGTTGTTTCCTAACACTGATCACTCCTTGCTGCATCCTAAAGACATTATCTTGGATCACTAAATTCCTTTCAAATACTTGCCTGCAAGTACCTGCCCTACTTCAGAACTGAATGCATGTTAGTTTTAAATTAATTTAAAGGATAATTCAGGAGAAAATTTTGTCTGATTCTGTAAAGTCCCTGTGGACTTCATTTGGAATGCTAAAGGCTTGAATCCCTGGATCCAAGGTGGGTTTTGTCATCAAAACTTCAGCCACCTGGCAGAGTGGGCAGCAGCTGGTGGGCATCACCCTCCCCTGGGTGGTCACCTCGGTGCCCAGGACCAAGGGCTTCACCTGGTGAGCACCCTAGCCACCACCAGCAAACTGCCCCTGGCAGGGACTGCAATGCCATGCCAGGAAGGGAAAACACAAATCTCTCCAATTCACAACATTTATTTTGCAAAGCAGAATTATTTATTCTACCTTGCAGCTAAAGTAAGGGAAGAGTGACTGGGATAGGAATATATAATGATGAAAACAAGGGCTTTTGCTTATTGTGCTTATTGTCCAAATTCTGCTGTCGTATTGGGTTAATGAAGGGAACCCGTGTGCCTGCACCAGGGCACACCATAACCCCAACTGTAATTAATGGTATTGGGTTTTACACCTTCAAGGGTAGGCATAAAATAACAAAGAGTATGGGGCTTGCCCACTGATGGCAGCAGAAAACTTTCAAGGTGCAAGGGGGGATTATTAGTACTTGCAGTGCACGAGCACAAAGGGAGAGAATTAACCTTGCCCACACAGCCTTACCTTTGTCATCACTGGAACTTTGAACAGCTCATTTGTCATTCATCTAAGTGTTCTTTCATCACAATTTTCTAGAGAATTTTATAATTATTTCCAATTACTGTCTATAATATATGCAACTTTCTGCTCTGCAGTTACATTTTACCACTGAACTTTAAAGCAAACATGTTAATTTAAAATCTACTCTGCCAACTGTATGACACATCGGCTCCGAGATAGCTGTCGAAATAAAATCAAGCATAAATATTTACCTCATTATTAACAATAGAAAGATTGTAGTTAGGTAGGCATAATAAAATTATCTTGAATTCTGTCAATGTCTATCTGCTTCAAAAGAACTGTCTTATAACGCTTTTAGAGCTCCATGGAAAAGTGTATGGAGCTGAACTTTATACAGAATAGCTCCGCTTTTCTGCATAACACTGCAACAGCTCCTCGAGCTTTGTAGCAGCCAGTGAAAGTCATTAAAGAAGCACTTCTTGCCAAACGTGTTTATTTGCCATTGGACAGCCAAAAGCCTTAGGGCTGCGATGGACCTGTTTACTCAAGCTGTGCTGTGTGTTGTAATGATGATCATCAGCCCAAAGGACTGCTAAATTAGCAGAGCCAATACAATCGATAAGATCAGGGGTACAAAGAGACTCAGGAAGGAAGGGATCTGCAAAGAAAACTGTTTAGTATGACACAGCCACCCTCTGCCTCCCGACTCTGTTGACTCAGCAGTTGTCATGGACGTGTCTGATTGAGCGTCTGGGGCACACCTTCGACACAGCAATGGGCAGCAGGAAATGGCAGAGCTCTTGTACAACAGCCACAGCACTTCTGGTGAGGTTGGAAGTATCTCCCACTCTGTTTTTCATGGTCTTGAATAACCAAAGAATTCATAGAGGAGTTCAGAAAGGGGAGAGAGGGCATCGTTTGTACATCAAAAGGGAAAAAAAATCTCCCAAGCTATGTTTAAACATGGCAACTAAAACCTTGTATATTTTGGTCTTAGGCAATGTGTTTGAATATACTTCTCTTTGTAATAAAAAGGAAAAAATGAAAACCCCAAAGCAGGATTAAACTGAAAATTTCTTGTCCAAAAGAAAGCAAGGGAGAGAGCATCTGCTGGTGTGCTTCTCCTAATAGCCACCTTGTAATGGTAAGTAGAGAGTGGAGCATGTTTCCAAGAAAAGGTCACCAGGGTTTCTCACCTCAATATACACTCATTAACTCTGATTCAAACTCTCCAGGAAATAAAAGACCAGGCTGTAGTTAGAGAGATTTCTCTGCCAAAGGTCAATGAAAAGTTAGTTCCAATGAAATAGTGCGAAACCCCTGCATCAGTCTGCAATTCTCTCAGCTTTGTATGACAGACAGAAAAAAATGGGGCTGCAGGCACATGGTCCAGATAGTTTTCACAGCACAGCCACTAAAATTAAGTCAGTATCTGCCATTAGAAATACTAAAGATAAAACACAGGATGGAACTGTTAAGCTTTACCCGTGTAGTAGAAATCAGTGGCCCGTGCACTTCTTACAGTGTCATATTCAGTCTCTTCATGCTATTTTGCTTTTTATTCTATACTTGATTAAAAGACACTTTGTAAACACAGGATATAAGGAAAATGCTCTGGTGTAACACAGACTGAAAGCAGTCTGAGGCTTTTAAATTTTTGCAACTTATTCATTTTTTATGAAATGTATTTTTAAATCAATTGGGAAATCATGCACAATTAACTGCAGTGATTGAAATCACCATTTACAGAATGATATCAATAAATTAGTCCCTCTTAAAAGTCCACTAAAATCATAAAATCTTTCAGGTGCCATTTCAGCTCCCATTAGGAGAGAGCTGGAGGCTGGCATCTAGATAATGCTGACCTTCAGTTGTGACTGGGTTTATCTGGATTAGCATCATTATTTGCTGGAACTTTAAAAAAAACAAGGGGCTAATCAATACAAGGTCAAAATAAAAGTGTCACAGATGGCTCTGGACATTCCAAAAAGGTGACATCTGTCACCAAGTGTTACTGCAGGAGCTGGCACGATGCTGCAGCTGCTGTTGCTGAGGCCATTTCTGTAGGGAGCTTTTGCAGGCAACATCCACAAGCCATTTCTCAGGCATATTTCATGCCCAGTAGTGGGTCACCTGCACCAACAGGTCCAGTGGATCAACAGAGTGAAAAATATACCAAAAATGACCCCCCAAACCCACAGAGCTCAGTCTTCTCAGCACACAAGGATCAGACCAGGTTGTGAACACCAAGAATCTTGCACACCACCTAGAAACATGTTCCCAAAGGAAGCCTTGAGGTGCCACAGCATTCAGACTTGAAATCCAAACTCACCCTGGGACACTCTTGAGAGGACATCCAAGACATTCAGAAAACATTATATTTTATATTACAAATACTGCAAAGCCACATCTGTTTATTGCAGAGCCATTATGCAGATAAGGATTCAAGATGAACTTGACTGCCTTGGGGAAGGTCAACCTCATACTTTGTTCTTTGCATTCTGCAGGAGGGGTTGTAGGCCAAAAAAACTCCATCAGGTATTTGTTTAAGGAACAAAGGAAACTGGCACGTTAGTCTACACTCTGTTCCACCTTCTCACTCTGGTATTTAGTAGCTAATGGAAGTTTACTAACCTACTTTGCACATTAAATTTATTTGGAGATAAGTTTCTATGAGTTTCTGCTTTCCGAAAATGTTTCATAAAGCTTCTGCTATTCATTTTTGTCATGGAGCAAGTAAGGAAGAATATGCTAATCACAGACCCTGGAACCACAGCTTCTATAATTGGCAGCTCAGTATTCTCTCGTAGCCTTAATTTATGCGTACTATTAAAAGGTTAAAGTTGGTCACAGGTCTCCTGTGACTGTCATCTGTGAAATAATGCTATTGGAAATGCAGTTTGGGTTCTACCTCATTCCCGCCTGCAAATAAAACCACGCATATTCTGCACATCTTTCCCCTGAACACTGACACCTCCAGCGACATAAAATCCAGCAAGCGATGTGACAGCTGCCAAGGTCAATAAGAGTTATACTGAACTGCTGAGTAAGTGCTAGCCACACAAATCAAAGCTGTATAAGGGCAGCTGAACATACACAATCTGCAACTTATTCCAACTACTTTTTTGGACTGAGACATTTTAATCATTTTTCTCTTCCACAAAATGCTATATAATGAAATGTGATAAAGTCAAGGGTATTTCGTGAAATCTTTGCTTTGTGTCCTTTGTGTCAAATTACTGATAGCAGAGGGTGCTGAAAAATACATTTCACATTTTTGAGAAGCGTAACACTTAAGGCCAATTGTAGGAGGGCAGTAATATGAATTGTAAAGTAAAACTAAAATAGCAGGAAATTTTAAAGACACATTGGGCAATTGTATCGAGTTGTGACCTAGATTCGACTGTTTAGATGAACTCCTAAATAAGGAAGTCTGCATTGGACATTTTCAGCGATATTTTAAGCCTTCTGCCTCTGCTATACATATCAAAAAAATTTCAGTATTCCTTTGCAGCTGCACGTTGACATTTAATTATCAAAACACTATCATTTCCCAAGATGTTGCCAATTGATTGGTAGAGATAATTAGGTATTTCTGGCAGATCCAAGGGATGGATTGGGTTTTATATCTGAACTCCTCACTCAAAGTCATAGACACAGAAACTGTTGCAACACTTGTATTATTGTTGCAGTAATAAAATATTGAGATTTTAGAACAGTTGTATGGAAAAATCATCTGAACTTTGTGCCTTTAGTAAGGCCTTTTGTGCCAAACTGTCCCTGTTAGCAAGTATTTACAGCTGAGTGAAAAGCCCTGGAAATAGAAACTGTTAATAGAAGAGCTGCTGCAGCTCTAACTGGATTGCTGTGACCAGTAACACTCCAGTAATTACAGTGAAGGAAGTGTTAAAAGGGAAAAAGGGAATGAGGACAGAAACCTCTCCATCATCTGTCACACTCTTGCTTACTCCTGGATTTTTCACTGCGAAGGAGAGCTACTGGCAGAAAGGCTCTGCAAGGGCTTCTGTCTTCCTTTATTCTATTTTTAAGGTTGCTAATTGATCCTCTGAGGGAAGGTTTATTCCTTTTAACACAATCCCTCCGTTAATGAGGAGTCTGTAGAAGAGAGGCTGGGGGATGGGGGTGTGGGAGCCATGCAACCTTTCATGCTGGTCTTCTCCAGGATGACTCACTAGGAAGGGAAGTTTGAGGACCTTCCTCACACGTCAAGAAATTGTCCCCATCCCCTGCTAATAGTGTGGGGGTTGTTACTGGGTTTGTTTTGTCTAAAAGGAGCCGGGCTGACCTGGATTTTCTAGGCGTGGGTATAATAACAAATCAAGGAATAAAAGGATGGAGAAATGAAGAGACCAGATTGTGTTGGAATAGTCATTATCTTGACTGACACGTTCATCCATGTTACAGAAACACGGGTAGTGGCTGCTCTGCTCTGCAGTGGGACATCTCCCTTCAGATAAGCCAAATAAATTCCAGGAGAAGCTTCCCTTTTGAGATATGGCCTCTGCACTAGCATAAAAATAACTTTTCTACTGCTAACTTTCTCTTGTAATACAGAATAGCACAAGAAAAAGGAGTGATAGAGCTGCTGGCAGTCAACACCAGTGCCATCACTGCAGAGGGACTGACAGCCTCTGTCCTGGGCTGACTAATGGGTTAATTTTATCAAAGCACTACCAGGCTAAAGCAAGGTTTTATCAAGAATTTCTCCATTTAAATATCAAGGCAGTTTGCCAAGCAAAATGGCCCATGGTTAAGAGAGAAGTGTTTCCGTTTACTCATTCCCTGAGCAAAGCATAGTTTAATTTAGGTCTTAGGTACTATCAAAGACCATTGCCATTCTTCTTACTCAAGGGTGCTGTAGTCACACCTACAAATACCACTATCTTGTGAAATGGAAAGAAGCTTTTTCCCCCTTTCATCCATGACTCTTTCTTACTTATCTGTTCTCTCTGCTATCAGCCAGAAGGCAACGCCTGCTAACTTTTAGGTATGTCCAGAGTACTTTACAGCCAGTTCTAACAGGGCCCACGGAAAGACTTCTACTCCATTTCCATTTGATATCAGAGTTTTTATCTGAGCTGAGTAAGGGCTTCAGGTTTTAAGCTGTGTCTTGATAAGAATTTCATGTAGGATTTTCTATCATGGCTTATTAGGATATCTGAATAGCTTCCTGTGCCTCAATGCATGCACAGCGTCAGGAAGAAGACACAAGACAGCAAGTTGTCACTGGGATCCTAGGAACTGCCCTCAGTATTTAACAGGGGAAAAATGTATCATTTAGATACATTCAAGGAAAACCCTAATAAGTTCTTATTACAAAGATCACTCAAAATTAAGAAAAATTAACAAATCTTTATAAATCCTGTTAATTCCCTTTTTAAACATAAGCTAAAGCATCAATAAATATCTGGTTTTGCACTAATGATACATAAATTTCAGATAAATCCAATCATTAAATTATTCTTTTCACTTAAAATACATTCACTTTTTGTTCAGCAGAAGGCTCACTTTCAGATGGTGTTTTTATGAAATGCATTAAGCTAATTTTAGAATCCAAAGTGAAATAAGGGCTTTAGATTTTCTGCCATTCTCTTCAAATATTGTGCAAAGTCCAAAAAAAAAAAAGACTTGTGTATAAGTAATCTCAGAAAGAAATTTAAAAGACCACTAAAATACTGCAGAGTGTCACCAAATGCAGAAGTTTCCAATTCAGAGCCCAAGGAGTAAGCAAAACAACCACAGAGGGCTGGATTGTATGGAAATTGTATGTATGTATTGTTCTTCCTCCTCCAAATGCAGAAGGGGGTTTGTGTCACTCTGTCTCCAACTATTTTCTATTTGCACAACTGCCACAGAGGATTCCTGCTATCACAATGAGGCCCAGGAAAGAAAAAGTCCCAGGGCACTAGAACAATGGCTGGGATTAACTCCACATCTCTCAGTCAACACACCAAATTCTTTCCCAACCCAAATCCTCCCTGTCAGCGGTCAGAAGTTGCTCCAAATGAGCGCAGATGTCCCATGGCTCCACCGTCCTCAGTCAATACCTGGTTAGAAATCAGGATCACGTTCACATCAGTTTTGAGATGGCACAGCCACCCTGGGATGCTGAATCACATCTCCGGGGTGGAGTGGAGCCAGTTCAGCAGTGCCACTTGACTCGGTGCCTGTCTCACCTCCCTAAAGGCGGCTCAAGTGATCAGTTGTCCCAGGCTTAATCCGTTTCACCTTCTGCAATTATATTGGCAACTCTCAACAGAAGCAAGGGCTCTTTGGCAGGATCAAGTGCCCTGCATTTCTAGATGTGCTACAAGCATTTTGGCGCCTAAGAGAACAGGAGTTATTGAATCACACCTCTCGAATCTGTTATCAGGAGATTCATTCAGTGCAGAGCTGAGTGTGCTGGTTGAAATGCTCAATAGGCTAAGCTGCTGCAATTCCACTGAAGGCAATGGAATTGCACAGTCCATAGGTATAAAGACATTACCATATTAATATTTTTCTGGACATCCCCAATGAGCATCATCTGTCTTTATTTTTCCTTCATGGGCCTTGGTATGTCTTTGTTTGAAAAGAGATTTTATCCCTGGATTTCCTCTGTCAGACAAATCTGAGCTCCAGGGGTACTTTAGTGTTTAACTGCTGCAGAACTGCATTTAAGAAGCATATTCTAGACACACACTGTACTAATCATGTGTCTTTGCACTGGATCTTTTTTAACTTTCTCCGTGATTTTTTTACAATTGTTTTAACAAAAATTCAGTGATTTGCCTAGTGTAGACCCAAAAAAGAGCTTGTTCTTGACCCTTTTGATGCAGTTCTCTGGGATTTTGTGGATAAACGACCTTGCAAACAGAGTACACACACTGTTGTACTTGCAGCACGAGCCAGACAAGAGTTATTGGCCAGGGGGCTGGGGGCTGCCTGAGGCTATGTGAGGATTTCAAGGTTTAGGTTTTGCCTGGTATATTCAGGCACACATAACAAAATAGAGCTTATATTTTAAAAATCAATAAAACAACTGATCTTAAGTCAGAAAACAGTTTTGTTTTACTTTCGCCATCATTGGTTTTTTATTGCGTCTCACATTTGGTTTTTTCCTTGTCTTTTTGCTGCCAGCAAATCAGTCTCGACCTGTGTTTAGACTCAGCTTTCTACAGTACCTTATTTTTCTGAGGTAGTTCTTCCCCCTCTGTTGCTGGTTTTGAATCCTTCTCATCCAGGTTTTCCTACCACTTTCTCCTCCAGGCTGTTACAGTTAACTCTAATACATAGGGAATGGTATATAGCATTTAGACACAAATTGTTGGGTTTTTTTTCACTCTGAGCTACATGGACCAACAAAATAGGAAACCAGATGAAGCAATGAAAGACCAGTTACACAGTCAGTTCATGTACTTCTAATCAATTATGCCAGGTCTGGACTGTACCAAAGTTAATCTAAGTTTCTACTCTTCCTCCTTGCTCTCAACTGTTCATTCGCATTTCTATTTGGGTCTGCCACCAAACTGTGATGCCAGCCCTCTGTGGTGCCACACTGCAGACCAGTAAAATTATCCAGGCTAAAACCTACCCCACCCAGGTAATTTGATTGCTCTAATTTGTGCTGCCGCTGGAACAATAGCAGAAACAAGTACAGCACAGGTGGGAATTCACCAACCGAGACGAGGGGAGGTAGCTGGGTGCTCCTTAAGCTGGTGTAGCTGTTTCACATCTCGTCTTGCAAATCTGGTGTAAATAATTGCATTCTTGCTCATCTGGCTTCTTTCACTGTGACTCATTAGTAAATCTTTCTAAACAGCTTAGTAGGACAGGCAGCAGCTTTTCTAACTTTCTTCATATTCCTCACAAATATTATTTCATAAATGACCTTGTGACTTTCAAGAAGAAAGAAAAAAAAAAGAAACAAAAATGATTCCTGACCTCTTTGATATCTTGCAAAAATGGTGAGTCTGCCTATTTGTTACACTCCAGTGTTGTTAATACCAATAAATGTTAAAGATACAAAGATCAGTTCCTGTATAAATCTTGGTTCAAGGATGACGAGCAGGCAGCTAGAAAACATTTCTTCATGTCTTTTTCCCCTAATGTAAAACTCTCACTAGAAAAATGATAAGGATAAATGGCACCTATCCAAGTGATTCCATTACAGGAGCTGGTTTGTCTGCGACAGATGATTCACTATTTATAGTGTCTTTAGTGCTGCCTCACAGTGTACTCTCACAGTCAATCTCAAAGTTGTTTAGGCAGGGTAATGTACCTGCCTTCTCCCAAAGACAGAAACTTCTGCAGATAAAGAAAAGAACATCTTTGGGGATGAATTTCTCTGCTACAGCCGTTCAAAACCTCCACAGAGCTCGAGTATAACAGGAAGAAAACCAGTGTATAAAGCCAGGACAACCCTTCTGACTTTGGGATGCTCCATGATGCTCCAAGGTGTAAGAGCAGCCCCGAGCAAGGCTGTCATTTCCTCCTGGGAACATTTAGACCCTCCCAGCTGGAGCCAAAACCCCAAGCTCTGAATTCTCCCAGTGTGAAGGGCTCCAGTTGAACCTCATCTCTGATAGACATCAAACATCGAGGTGAAAAAATGCAGCTCGTGTTTAGTGACAGGCACTTACACCTCAGACACTTCCAGACTGCAGCATTTAGGAGCCATATTCAAGCCCCCGGCCCGAGGGAAAGCTGCACAAACCTCCCAAAAGACTGAAAAACACCTGTATTTAAGACACTAGTAAGCACAGAGGATGCAGCCACGGTGATTTTAAGCCCAGCAGCATGGGGAATGAGGTGTGTAATTGCAGCTCAGGTGAGTTTACAGCATTGCAGGTAAGTGCTGGAAACTCATGGCATTATCATAGCCTGGGTATCACCAACAGCTGAAAAGCAGCTGTAGGATCTATTTCGCTGATATATGGGTGTACAACCAGTATTTTAGTTGCCCAATGCAAAATTGCCCTTTTCACAGTAAAACCCAAAAACGACTGTTTTTTCTTCCCCATTTCAAAGCAAAATACCTGTTTAATATTGCAAATATTCACTCTCAAAAAATGTCTCTGGCCCCTGCCTTTTATTCCCTAAACATTGTTATTAGACTACATAAACTGTAAACATTGAAACAATGACATACTTTTAAAGCAGTTTGGATAATATAAAAATGAAGCATTCCTTTCTGAAATATATCACAATGGGAGTTTTCAACATCAAAGCATTTATCAAGAATATACATGGAACTATCACAGAACACTGCAGCCATTTTATTTTTCTTGTTTAACATTTCCTATTCACTGCCATCAACCACTACAAATAGAGGTCACAATGCTTTGCTTTCCTTTGTTGTTTTGGGCTTTTTTAAAGCCTTCACACAATAATACACCTCTTTAAAAGACTGAGATAAACCATCATAAAGAAACATCTAAATTACCTTTGTGGCCTCGTTCTCCAGAAAATACAAAAGCATTTAAAAAATGCATTATTCAGAACATTTCAGACGATGAGTAAACCCATTTTATGCTTAATACTCTGTATGAATGATATATTTAGAATCTACATAGCTGATGTCTGCAGGTTAAATGTGTTGCTCTTTTTGGACTTGGGGTTTTTTTGCAGCACATTTACAGAAACTTTGAGAAAAAACATAAACTGAAATCTACATCACAGGTGAGGAAAAACATGAGTTAGACTGACACCTGCAAATCCTGAAAACACTGGCTTTTAGCAGTTATAATCAAAGGGCACTTGGAATTCCTGAGGGGATGCTGACATATTTTCCAGCAAAAGTGCAAAATCTTCTCTCGTTGATTCCTGTCCTGGACAACCTCAGTTAATAGATCTGGTGGGCTCATGTGTGTGCTTCTCATCCTGCCTTCACTTTCATAGATATGTCTGCAATAAACCATTTTCTGGGAGTGATTCATTGCAAATACAGCTTTCACCTCATTTCTACTCCTTCCTCAAGGTAAACAGGAGTCTTGACAGTGTTTTCACTTGAGCTCCTTTCAAAAAACATCAGAGCCCCAAGGATGGGACAGGCTGTGCATGGAATGGGCCAACACCCACCGGGACTGCACTGTCACTCTGCAGCAGTTCATTAAACCTTCCTGTCCTGTCGAGGGGCCCCAAACAGCAGCTTCCCTTTGACTCCACATTCACTTTTTTTTCCCTTTTAATCTTATCATGACATCTGCCTCCAAGTCCATAAAACATGTCAGCAAACTTTTCCCAAAAAACAGAACAGAAGGATTCCACATTTTCCTCTCATTCTAGATGAAGGGGGGGATTTGACTCTTGCTTTTCCATGATGACCCACTCAGCCTCATTCCTCCCAGAGCATCGGGATCAGCCCATTTCTATGGAAGTCCCCTTAAGGAACGGGTGTTAGTTTGCCCATAACAAAACCAAATGTTTCCCACCAAGCAACATCAATGTAGTCCTGGGGAAAAGAGTGAAAAATCAAAAATCACATCTGCCTGTAGCAAGGCAAGGCTCCAAGGATTTTTAACTAAGCCCAGTTGCTCCAAGCTTTATGACACTGTATCCTTCACAGCTTTCCCCAAGTGCCACCTCTTCCTCTGTGCTCTGGGCTGTATTTTGGTCAATGATGTGTGAAAGTGCAGATCAGTGCCATTCACTACAACAATTAGTCAGGCTTGCCATTGGTGTCATTGACAGAAGAATCTGGATAATATCTGCCTCGTCCACAAAGTAATAAAATGCAAAACTGAATGAACCAGATGTATTGGCAATTGATCATTCATCCATCATTTGCTTGATGTGAAGATATTTCACTGACTAAAATGCTTTAATATAAAGAAAAAAATCCACATTTCAGAACAAGAGTTTTATAATTGGCAATGAATCCTCAAGTGAATTTTATAGATCAGTTAATGTCTAGATGAGTTAAGGGCAAAAGGTAAACTTGACATTAAATGCTTAGTTAAGAGTGCCAGAGGATCCATAATTGTTGCTAAAGGGATACTGGGAAACTACATTACTTTTTTTTCTTGTTGGAAAAACAAAAGGTTTGTTAGAACATTCATCATCACTGGAGTCTGAGGAAAATAGTGCAAACTTTACACAGCTGACACTCAGACCATTAAAATAGGTTATTCAGAGAGAAAACTTTAAGATTTAGCTCCATATTTCAGCCAATTTACAATTTTAAACCTTGTTGACCATGTTCCACACCAGCTCCCTATGCAAGATTTGGTTTTCTTGTATCCTTGATAAAAAGCTACTATTAAAGTAAGAAAATTTTAGTCTTAGAATGTTTCAGTTTTCCAAAACACACAATTGATACTTTGGCTTTAGCTACTTGTCATCCTCCTTTAATCTTAGCAGAGGATGCCAAGCAAGGGAAACTACACAACGCAGGAAATTACGAGTCTCATGAACCATATCTTGTACCAAGCAAATTCCCCTGACCCCCGTGCACAGCAGCAGCTAACAGGAGCTGTATCCATTTGCATCACACAACTTTCCTGTGCTCAGTTCCAGAGGAAAGTCACTCATAGCATTATTTCCCCCAGTATTATTGCAATAACAGGAGGCAAAGCACAAAAAGTCAGACCGTCCTTCACATCAGAACTGAAATTTTAGGGGGTTCTATTTGCTCCAAGATTTTGAGACTTTGCATTTTGCTGTTTCAAGTCTTCCATGTGACTTCCACTGCTAGAATCCTTCTGCTAAGCATTGCCTTCATAGTAGCAGTGTCACATTGGGAAAGCTGATCCAAAAAACTACAATTAGTATGTAAGTCCTACCCATGCAACTAAAACTAATTAGGTAATAAAGGATGAGTGACAGAATCAATATAGTCATAGACTGGGGAGAAATTCTGAAGCAAAGCGAAAAGAAAACGTTAAGTGAAAGGAACAGCACTTTTAAGACTGATAGGAAATACAGAACACACAGAAATACTTTACAACAACTGAAGAACCTCACTATCAGAGCATTAAGTGGAATATGACACACCTGTCTATGAAACACAAGCTATGTAATAGTTATAAAGATTATAAGTCATTTTCAGTATCAAGATGCAAGCCACACCTTTCTGGTGCATATTTAATTGTATCTTCGACCTCAGAGATTGTGCTCATATGAATAAGATACTTTATATGGTACCAATATCAAAAATTAATAAAAATGTGACATTAAGAAAATGAAATATAACCCCATTATAATATAGAGCAACATCAATACCTGATTCAAAAGCATATGAGAGATGATCTATAGCCTATACAGACTGAATAGTCACTGTTAAAACTTCATATTGAGAAACTTATTATAACGTTTCCAGATACTTATGGAAATTTTAATAAGGGAGTTACGGCACAATAGGAGGATTTGGGAAACAGAAGCTGGTCAGTTTATACAATCAAAACTCTGCTATAGAGTGGAAAGGTAAAAGGTCATTTATGGATTGATTGTTGAGAGAACAGCCAGTGGAATACACTGAGGTGCACATTTGCCATCAAGCTCAATGGTACTCATTTTCTTTCCTCCCTTA
The DNA here is from genome assembly GCA_013397095.1 of Sterrhoptilus dennistouni. NCBI lineage: Eukaryota > Metazoa > Chordata > Aves > Passeriformes > Zosteropidae > Sterrhoptilus > Sterrhoptilus dennistouni. The sequence continues at coordinate 205,942 of VWZU01008212.1, read as the reverse complement.
AAAGAACACCTCTGTATTTGCCTCAAAGATGGATCAAATGAGTGAAAACTGGAATTGAGCTCCAGAGGGAGGAGTGCTGTATAGGTCTGGAATAAATATTGAATAAGCCAGGGCAGCTGGGACTGTTATTTGCCTTGTTGCTCTGGACTGATGGGTTCTCTGGGCATCAATCCTCCCTGAGTTGTGAAGAGTGACAAGTGGTTTGTGGGTGCTTGAGTCGATAGAGCAGTGCCACTGTTTTCTGTAACCACAAGTCCCGCTCTCCTGTGACACAAATGAGGATCTGGGAACAGAAGGAGAGGCTGGACAGAGAGAAGCTCAGTTCCTGCTTTCTAGAATGGCAAGAGGCAGCACTATTTTGTTTTCAGCAAGGAGCCAGCAAAGATATTTCTCCATGACTATGGATCAGCTCCCTGAGCAGTGCCATCAATAGATCCTCCTGCCTCCCTCTCCTGTTCTCAAACCCAAGAGTGTCCTTTACAAGCATTGATTGTGTCTTTGCAGCTCCCAATATTTGCCAATTCTTGCTTTTTCTGCTCATCACCACCACTTCACCATTCCTTGCACAGCACTTTCCCTCTCCTTCTGCAGGCTGAAGCTCCTTCATGAGAAATATTTCTAATTAGGCACTTAGGGAAGGTAAAAGTCATCCTTGGCTAACCCCTCTGAGGCCAGTGCCACAGGGTGCTTCCAGCCTGCCCAAAGGCTCCAGGGGAATGAGTCCAACCCCAAGCTGTGCTTGCTCCACTGCTCTCTTTGCTGCTGGACTGCTTCCACCCAAGAACAGAGATGTTTAAGGTATTTTTCTCCCGCTCTGGTTGCTGTTAATAAGCTGTGCAGCCATCCCTGCTTCACTGCTCAACGTAAACCATCATTTATGGAGCAGCTTCAGAACCCTCTGAAAGGGATGAACCTTTCCCCACAGACACCACCAGCAGCACGACCAGTGTTGCATTGGCTGCTCCCTTATCAGCATAATAAACATAAACTTCATTGTAACTTATATCCAAAATACCTCCCCCTCTGCAGCATTTCCTTGTACTTCCCCTGAGTGAAAGCCGGAACACTGCTTGCCATCTTTATTCACTTACATCAAGTTATGGCAAAATTAAGTATGCCTATTAAAAAAAAAAAAGTTAAGAATTAGAATTAATACATTTAATTATTGTTCCCTTAATTTAAAGTGAGAGGCTTCATGACTTCCAAGACCTGGCAGGTTTTCAAAGGAGACCTGTGAGCCTTGATATGCAAACGGCTCCTGATCTGAGACTTTTTGCCAAAAGGCAAACTCAGAAGAGCAATAAATGGAACAAATCTCGACTGTCTTTGGAGATTAGCCAAGTATTCATAAATGGCACATCTTGCAAAGACAGGCAAGTGAAGCATCAATAAACCAGTAAACCAATAAACACTGAAATCTCTCTGTTGTACTCATTATATATTCACAACTCTTTCTAAACTTAGATAAGAACCAATAATAATCCATTTGATACCCTGAATCTGAGGCCTGGCAAAAAAAAAGAAAAACAAAAAACACCGAACATACAAACAAATTTGTTTCTGTTCTTGTTGTATAAACTTTTCCCTCTAATATGATTTGAAAATCAAATCATTCCTGCTGTTTCTTTCTTTTTGAAGGGTTTGAATTTTTCTTAAATGATATGGCTCCCAGTTTCAAATCTTATCTTTATCCCTGAGGTATGCTTGGAGAGTCTCACTCCACAAAGAAAAACATTGTTAAAACAACTGGAGAAATACCCAGTTAGCACTAGCTAAGAATCTAAATATGAACCCAAATGGAAAAGCTCAGTGGAAATAAACCCCACAAATTTAAGGTACAGATGCGCTGCATTGAAATATGTGACAGAGGCAGGGCAGGTGTCCTTGTCAGGACACTGAGACTGCAGCAGCACCTTGCAGGGACAAGGAGAGTGCCCAGGCAGCTCTCAGCAGAGCTAAAATGCAATGTGAGCACAAGGATCTAGATCAAACACGTCAGGCTGAGTTAGTCACACAGTCTGTGGCATAAAATACGTCTTTAATGTGTGTGATTATGTCTGTCCCTAGTGACTGGATTAGAGACTGATGTCTTGCCCCAGAAGCCTGAGATTCTGGGTCTATTTCCCACCACAGTATCAGACACATCCCATTTACAATCCAGCTGCTCTCAAGAGACTCTGAAACTCCACTTGTAACTCTCTGCTTGCGGTCACAGAGCTTGGCTTGCAGTCACACTCCTGGAAGGGCAAGGCTTTGTCACAGCACGAGCCATGGGCTTGGCAGCCTCAAACAGTGGATTCAGCTCTGTTCACACAAAACACACACCCCAAGGGAGATTTAGCTCAGGAAGAAGCTGTGACAAGTTGGCAAATGTCACCAAGAGCTGCAGCTGTGCCAGCTGGTGGCTGGTGTCCCATCACCGGTGTGGAGAAGGGGACACCTGTCCCTGGCCACCCTGCTCTGCTCCTGCCCGGGTCCCTCCCTCCTGCTGCTGCAGGGCCAGCACTCAGCTGAGCTCTGCCTGAGCTCACTTCACTCCCTGCCCCTTATCCTGGGAAACTGGCACTGCCAGGGTGTGGGGACAGGGGTGAAGGGCACATCAGGAGCACTCTGACCCCAAACAGGGGAGGAACACCCCAAATTCAGACAGGCAATTGCAGACTTGATGGAACACAACACAGTCTGGTGGTGTCTGGGAGCAGCAGAAAGGGTTTGAAGAGCAGGGATGTGATGTGTGGCACCACCAGGACAGACAGTGAGTGCCCAGTGTGCTCTTCACATTCCTTGTTACCATCAGTGAAGGACTAGAAAGTTTGCACTTTCTTTCTCTCTTTTTTTTTTTTTTAACATTAATATCCAATTTCAGTTTGAGCAGACAAATATATAGATATTCATTAATATTTGAGATTGAAATCTTTATCCAGACTATTTTCATTACTTTTAAATATTTTACAGCCAGTATATGATGAAAAATCTGACTTTTCTTCACTAGTCACACACCAAAAGCAATGCCCAGGTTAAGCTCCATCGTTGCACATTTTAAAAACGTAGAATTGAGAACATACATTGAGATTTTTCATTTTCCCTTGCACAACACCCAATAAAATCTTAAGCCTTGCAACAAAAAATTACTACTATTGCTCCCACCACAGCAACCTCACAAATCACCCTTTAATTCTGGTGAAATGGGACAAGATCAGCTCAGAGCTGAAGTCTCCCAACAGTATTTCATCTAATAATGGCTATCAGAAACCTGATGCATTTCAACTCTGCAAAAACCTCACTTCAGCTATCAAAACTCTTAGCAAGAAATATATTTTTGTTTCCTTTTAGCAGCAGTTTCAGATGGATTGATCAGCTATACTCCAAAGATTTTTACCTTACTAGCTCTAATGACTTCTTTGGATAAGTTATCAGAACTTTTTCCAGTTCTTACCCAGAGCTCCTCTGTGCAGACACTGCTGTGGTGCGAGGCTGGTGCTCAATAACAGTTTGCAGAATATTTCATTCCAGTTAGTGGCTGGATTGCACTTTATATGCTTGAGCAGCACTTTGCAATGCATGTTCTGTCATTTTGGTTTACTCAGAATGTAACTTTTTATTTCTACAGTGTTGTCTTTCTGAGTCTTGCAAGTGACAGAAGTTAACATATTTTACATCTTGCCTCTGCTTTGATTTCCAGGATTTTATAACCCATTTGAAAGCTCTGCTGGCTACTGTCAGTGGCAGAAGTCCCATGGGTAACTCTGCCCATTTGAACCCCGTGCTCTGCTCTCACCTTTGAATTCTCCTGGAAAGTGCATGGATAAACTTGGCTTCTGCATGAACTTTCTCTATATTTAAACCTGACAGCTGCATTATTTCTTTCTTTTAGAAACCAATATTCTTGTGAACAATGTTCACATTCATACAAAATACTTTAAAGCATTAGCAAAATGTAATGTTTTAAATGGTATTTAATGCAGCCTTTATTGTCCCCAATCCTGTGAACACCTGAGGTCACTCCAATCCATTTCATAAGAGCTCTGATTCTGTTGGGTAGAAATGTGTAAAAAATGTAAATGCATAGATTTCATAGGAAGAATGAAGCTAAATGCAGTACAACCATGCAAAAAAAATTAATGCTGGGGGCATAATATCATGCTCAAAGAATCGAGTTCAACATTATCTACTGCTTCTAGAGCTACACTGTTGCTGCAATGTTTTAAATTTTAATTCAGAAAACATGGGGAAAGATTCAATTTTCTTTCCTGGTACAGTCATATTGATATAAAAGCTCTACTTCTGCATTATGATCACTATTAAGAGTCTACAAATTGTATTGCAGATTTACAGCACCACAGACTATTTGAGAAACCCTCCAGGTTTAAGGTGAGAAACGAAAGTTATTTTTCAGTACAAGTTCTCCTGAAAGCACACAGGGGGAAAAAAATCCCAGCCTATTAATCCAGCAGCTCCAGCAATTCAGTCTGCAGCACTTGGCAATCTGAATTCAACATGAGGCACCTATTCAACCAGGCTCCACTGTGTTCCCATCCACTGCCCAAAGATGCCTAAACACAATTATGTAACAAATCAGAAGGTGCCAGAATGACAGTGAATAGGAAGGCTTAGGACTTTCCTTTTTTTAAAAAAAAAAAATCTCCCTCCAATTTCAGTGTATTTTGAGGAAGACAAAGACAACTGCTCACACAGTAAGGAAAATCAGACAAGTATCTTAAGGTAAGACTGTTCATTTCATGCTTTATTAGCACAATCCTATTATATATATTTTCCCCCTTCCTTTTAATTAACAGAGCCATCCTGGAGGCCTCATAGCTAAAAGCTGTAACTTCTGTTATAAACTCTATTTTTAGTGGTATACAGTCTTGGCTAGGGAAGTAAAAAACAGCTTGGACTGAATACTGTCAGGTTTATCTTGATATATTCTTTATCCTATGAACAGGAAAGATGTTGAGGTCTATGATTTGCAGACAATCTGGCAGTGTTGAGTTACAGGTCACTGACATTGCGTTAATTTGAAATGTTCTAAACCCCTCCCACCAAACTCATATCTGAACACTGCAATACTTCATTTTTTCATATCAAGGTATGCACAGCTTGTTCACAGACTGAAAGATTCACATTTTGCATCTTGATTTATTTGTAGTTCTTATTTGCGTGCACATGTCCCCCTCAAGGGACCCTTCTCAAGGGGCAGCCACGGGGGAGAGCTCAGGGTAGTTCCCTGTCTGGCCAAGGAGAGGCTTCTCCAAAGTCAAAGGAAAGGGGTCACCCCACCCAGAATATGAAGAACTGCTGTCCTCTGGGCATTAGCAGCCCTGGGCTTGGGTCTAGAGAACCCAGCTGAATCCAAGAGACCCCTCCAGGCAGCTCTGGTGCATCCCAGCTGTGCCTCCTCTCACTCCTTTCAGTTGGTCATCCTGCCCTAGGAGTAATCCTTGACAAATTTTTTTCCTCTCCACATCTTTAGGGACTTGAGTATATAAACTAGACTTCCCAGTTAAGGAAGCCCTTGTTTGAATTAAAATCATAAAGAGAGTGGCGTTTTTGGGAGAAACAAGGGCTCTTGCACCAACCTAACAAGAAGGTGCTGCTTAAACACACATATGCCACTGCTGGCCCCACAGCTGAGATATAGGGTGACCAGTGTGTGACAACAGCATTGCAGGATGAACAACACCTGCATCTGGGCAGAAGGCAGCTGGTGTTTCCAACTCTGACCCTGGAAGCGAAGCTCTTGGGATCACCACCTTGTCTAATGTTCAAGACAAAATCCCACTCTCCCCAGACACCCACACACCATTTAGGAAGTCCAAAATATCTCCTCATCACTGCTGCAATCCACCTCAGAGCTCCATCTGTATTAAAGCACTATGCTTTCCATCCAAACTCTTTGGGAGTGATGAGAAATTAAAACAAGAAACATTTATTTAACAGCAAATGCCTTAACTCCAGTCATATTCCTCTTCAGAAAAAAACAACCATATGGATGGTACAAATGTTCCCAAAAAGTTATGAGCCTCATCCACTGACTTTCTCTGCATAAAAATAAGGGTCTGCATCAGAAGGGCAGACTTTAACACTCAGCAAAGCAAAACTTACTTTGCATGAACCCAATATTTACTTTTTATGAAGTCCACATTGAGCTAAGAGAGGCAATTAGAATGGATTGGATCAGTGCTGCCTCAGGAAAGTGTGGCAAGATTCTGAATTGGAAACAAGCAGATTATTAGATGAGCAGCTCCTTCTCTCTGCCTCATCACAGACCATTATATAGATAAAGTTGCATTTTCTGGAGCACATAATGCAAAACAAAATTAAATAGATTTTCCACTTTATTGTAGGGCTATGTTTCATAAGGGCAAAGACAACTCTGGACTCCTTAGACAGCAGAGGAGATGTCAGATCGTATCTCCAGCCCATAATCTGTTTTGCTGATTCTGGAGCTATAAGAGATGGGAAGAGAGGTCTAAAGGAGCTTGTTTCATTTTCCAAAACAACTAATGGGCAAGATAATATTAACAGCTCTTTTAAGGCTTCAACCTTCACTTATCAAAGATGTAGAGAATTTTTTTGTTGTTGTTGACTTCAACAGTGGAGCACCGTGCCTTAAGAAATGCAGGTTTTTGTGGTGCTGAGATGAATTGAAGAGCAGTTTGCCTCCCTTTGCCATAAATTTCACTATATTTTTAAACACCTTCTTTTAACTGTAACATTCCCCTTTAATATTTGTATCTATATCCCAAATTTATTCAACAGTCATATTTAACTTAACATTAAAAAGTAAAGTTAATGACACTCTCTTATGACAGTGTATGTGTATGACCTTAAAATGTCGGCCCCTTGAAAATTCTTATTGTGAACATAGGGAGAAAATGGAGAAAATTACTTCAAGAACCATGTTGCAGAACTGGCAACATAAGCAACTGGTGTAGCTCCTGTGTGGTTACCAGTCCAGGGATCTCTTTATCCAGCTCTGCATGCTCACAAATCCCTGTCTGTACAGCCCATAGGATGTGAGGACTGACAAGTGCAGGCAAAGCAGGGCCTGAACAGGTGAAACCATCTGCAAAGCCTCACTGGTTTGCTTTCCAGGCTGCTGAGGGCACTGAGCAAGGCAGGGCAATGGGCTGGGTGCAGGCAGGATGGTGACACAGCAAAGAATACAGAGAAGTTACAGGGCTGAGCAGGTCCATCAATATCACATTGCTCACACACAAGCCATTTGCCATTTACAGGGGTTTGTTATCTCCCCATCAATGGATCAATGGAATTACAAGCTTATTATGCACAGTCAGGCTTGGATTATAGCACATATTAAGACAATATATGAGTTTTTTTAATACTGAAACAATGTTTTGCTTGTTTAATTTTTAAACACCTTCTACTACCAGAGCATAAATCCTATTATCAGCTTTTGAAGTTATTACCTCAAGGTCATCTTCAATAGTATTTACCATTATGCTACCAATTTCAAGAAACTGTCTTAAGAAGGGTTTTCCATATTTACCAATTGCGAGTTCAGACTTTAAATCAGTCAAGTTACCTGATTTCGATGCAAACTGGGGGAAAATGTATGAATTAATTTCAGTAGAGATGAAAATGACTCACCAGTATCTCTATTCAGAGAAGCACTGCAATCTATTGTGGTGGTATTGGCAGCAGGACAAGACACATTACACTTGCAATGCATCAGAGGAAGGAAAGGAAGCAGGCTTGTCCATGAGGGATGGAAAAGGCAAGTTAAGTTGTCAGAGCAGTCCTCCATCCCACCAGAGGCTCAGGGTGACAGCAATACTTTTGTTTATTGTTCAATCAGCTTTCTACAGTGCCGGGTCCTGTACAATAGCAGAAGGACAAGGAAGGTGGTCAGTAAAAATGAAAATGAAAGTGGTCACAGCAGATTGATCCAGAGCTTCATGAAACGCAGAGGAAATGCTTCAGATGTTCAGCATCTTCCCTGGTGGCTTCAGACTGGTATGTTCTGGTGCCTCCTAATAAATATTCAACAAACCAGAGGTGGCCTTTCTCTGGGAGGCTAATGAGTGCTTATGACCCCGATCTGGTGTTTACCAGATTGTTAATACTGGTGCTCAAAGGCTCAAGTGAGGACAGCAGGGCAAAAGAGTAATTTGGTTTAAACCGGTCACGAGCTGCATTTCTCTCAGTAAAGTTATGATAGCTATTTGTCACGCAGCTCTGCCTTATACAAGCAGAACAAAAATTAAAGGATTGTGATATTTTTAATATTACATTTATGAAGATGATTACCCAGCTGCTGTTTAATTTCCATCTGTGTTCTGCTGCATTTATACCATTAGTGCCACACTGTGGTTAGACAGACAGACTCATATTTTGGAGAAAAGAGTGTGGCTGACAATTAGCATATAACTATGTGGAGTAGCAACAAATTAGCTTTTCTGCACACTGTTACCTATAAATTATAACGACTGCTTGCTTTTTGATAGCTTTTCAAAATCAAGCAAGAGACAGAAAGACCCATGCAAGCTCCAGCAGTTCTCTACTGCATTCAAAGAAGTTGCCTCCATGATAAATTTGCAGAGCTTCAGTTTAAATAGACTAATAAAGTCCCTCCCAGCAGGGAGTACATAATAATTTTTATACTAAAAAGAAAATTGCAATACATCTAATATCTATTTGCTTCCTTTTTTTTCCTTAAACCTTATTTTTATACAATTCTACATTCATGTGTCATAGAACTGTTCATCTATCTGTTACCTTATCCCAATAATAATACACTCCTGCTTTCCACATGGTAAATTAAATTCTGTTTTCCAGTCAGTCATAGAGCAGGGGTTTGCAGGATGCTCTCAGTGTGCTTTAGACAGGATGAGGAACCTTGTGGCCATCATGAACAACTGCCTGGCATCCTGGGCCCAGAACAGGGCAGCAATTCTGTTTTCTCAGAGTCACCTGGGATTCCCAGTGCCAGTAGATACCCAAAGGGAGATCATTTGTGGAGCAGAGATCACAGAACCAGTACTTGCATCCTCCTGGGACATTTCCATGTGACTCTGAGAGGCCTCTCACCACAAGTACTCCCTTTCCTCATCACACAAGCACAGCTCCATTCCCACCTCTCATATTCTTCCTCACCTGCCTCTCAGGTGGACTCTGATAGCTCCCACCATTTCCCCAGGCCAACACTAAAAGTTTTATACCCCTTATCATCCTGGATATCGATTTGGAGAGGTTGCAGTTGATTTAGGCTGTTTTGACCCAGGCAGGAGGTACTTCCCTCCTGATGCACCTTTTTTACCATCGCCTCACTCCCTGTGAAAAATCTCACTACAGCTGCCTTTGATTTCACTCAGTTTCTGCTGCAGGGCAATGTGATACAGGCAGCCACAAAACAAAGAACATTTTGGGGGTTGTGAGGGGGTTTTTTTAGGTTCATTTTTTTGGTTTTTAATGCTACACCGTATTACTTATTTTTGACAGCAGGCTAGACAAACTCTACCAAAGCTCTTTCTTGAAGAGAAAAAGAAATCAGCACCTCTGCTTGTACTCCTTTCCTTTACAAACAAGTACACCACACTGATTTTTTTAGAATGAGCCTCAGCTGTTTACAAACTGTCACTTAACCTCTACCTCTTCAGCCTGAAAACAAGCAGCTCCTTTTCTCCCACATATGACACCTTTGATTGGGAACTTTCCTCTTCATAGCTGGTTCTTCACACTTAGAAGAGCTATAAATGGTAAAAAAAGGTACAAACCCTTTATTTTCTGAAAAGCAGATGAGAGCTGAGATCTTGTTTGGTTTGTTGTTTTTTTGGTTTTTTTTTAATTTTCCTTTTCTGTGTTTTATTACTTGATGTCTGTTTCTTGATTTCTTCTTTCACAAAAGGAAAACCACTTGTTTTTCTTTCTGGGCATTACCTTTCAGAGACGCTGAGCATTCAAATTTGGTATTGATTACAGCATTCATTTGGGGTATTCCTTAGATGTAAACATCAGCCCTATTACCTGCATGCATAGGTTCTACAAATACATTGTTCCAAGCCTAGACATTGTGCTGTCTCAGGCAACTATCCATAAATCTCTTCAAGCACTAAAACTCAAGGACTTGAGCTCATCAAGAAACAGTTATCTTTACACATTCATCAAGGCAGCTTTCCACATGTGACAAATGTGCAATTATTTACACATCTAATAGAGACCTGCATTCTGTCTCAGCTCATTGTGGCAAATTCCTCACAGTAAATTCAGAGAACTACACTGCCTCTAAAGACTTGGGCAAAGTGTGCGTGACCAAACATCACTAATGATAACAGGACTGCTGGGTGCTCTGGATTCCTCCTCTTATAGACAATCAGAGCAATATAGATGAATTTATTGGGCAACTTATTTATTGGGCAACTAGTCAAAAAAGGTGCGAAGTCATACAATGAGAGAAGAAAAGAGAAACCATAGGGACTACCCTGAACCTCACTTACATTTTTACCTTTGAAAGCCTCTTCATTAATTAGAGACTGTATTACCCTAAACTGAAAATCAACTATTCTCATGAGGTTCAAATGTGCAGTATTTTCTTCCTTCCTAAGAAATACAATTTTTACTGAGATAATTTCCTTCTTCTCAAAGCCAGAAGGAAAAAAATAGTAGCAAATCTGTCTTAGAAGTAATAACTTACCCATTATATTGGAATAGTATTTAAGTGACAACAAGGCAATCAACAAAAAAGCAACATTATTTGTTCAGTCAATTTCTTTTAAAGTGATAAAACAATTCAAAGCCCAGGCCATTACAATGCTGCTAAAAGAAGAGAGGCAGATACCTGGGGAAGAAGAAGCATGGCAATATAAAATATTCAGAGTACTAACATATAATATTGTTTCAGAGACAGTGGACACGAAATAGGAAAACAATTGCAGTGTTTGAAAACTAAAGCTGGGCAAATCAATGATTGCTAGTCATCAGCCATGCCTCACACACATCATTCATTCAATCAGAATCCTTACTTCATCCTCCTTGACAGAAACAATAAAAAACTCCTCTATGTAGTTAAGGCTCAATCTGTATATCTGAGGAAGACAGGAATCAGATAAATTCATTTTAAGACAGAAATTTTTCTTCTAATTTTTCTTATAGGCAGTAGTTTTGCAGCTCTCCAGTGTCCTGCCATGGGATTGTGAATCACAGTTATTGCAGAAGCACTCACATGGAAATAGTGGTGGTAATAGCAGCCTGGTTCAGTGGTGCCTTCTGCCAAATGAAACGAAAAAGCATTTGGTATTGATGACCCTGGAGGTCATCACCTAACAGTGAGGGAAAAGTGAGAGTTATTGGTACCAGAGATACCAAAAAACATGACTAAAATACAAGGAAAAGCTGTTTGTCAATATATATTTTCATATGTTTTTGTCGGCCTGATGTGCAAAAGCCCTTGTCATGGGAGATAATCCCATTCTGCTAAACCCTTTGTAAACAAATAATAAAAAGATGGATTCAGCCCCAAAGTCAAAGAGAACCTAACATGGAGGAAGCCAGAAAAGGAATAGAATGAGATGGGATCCATCAGGAATTAATTATAAGGAGCAATAACGGGGGATGGCAACAAAGACATTTCCAAGGTGTCTTCAGACTTGGGAAGGCAGTTTGAGAGAAACCCTTGTGTTTGTAAATGCAACAAAGCCAGGAGGTGCTGTGGGGTGTGGGATGATCCATCGTGACCAAGGGGAGAGAAAAAGTTGGTATTTGGCACAGCTACAATAGTCAAGGTCAGAGAAAATTATCTGCTGTAGCCAAGGCACAAGTAATTAAAGCCTAGACAAGATTATTAGGGACTTCTCTGTCCCACAGTCACTGGTGACAGTGCCCTTTCTCTCCCCCCTGCCCAGCCCTCCCATTTTCCTCTCTTGTGCCATGTCTTGCCCTGTCTTCCTTTGTTCTAAATTAAACCCAGGCTAAAAACAACAGAGGAAGCCGCTTCTGTCACAACTGACATCACACAGTGAGGATCATATTAGCTAATGCATTAAATAGACACTGAAAACCAGGGAAAGGGATAAATTATACCCTTGTCTGTTTGTTCAGCTGCTCTGCCCTGTCAGTTGTGGTGTTTGTTTGTTGAACTGTCCTCGCTAAGAACAATATCCCGAGAGCTCTGGTGCTGACAGTGTCAAGGCAAAGGATTCCCAGCCCCTCGCTAAGGGTGTGTTCCCTCTTCCCTTCAAAAGGGTCTGTGACCACACCTCCTAGGACCCTCTTCTGATCTTTGTGTTTCAGGAGGAAATTCTATACTCATGGAATTGGTTTATTGTTCTGGAACAAGCACGGAATGAAGATGGTTAAAAACTGGAACCATGTGTAGGATTTTGTGAAATTTGGAAATACATTAAGAAATCAAGCAATACATTCAGAAATCTATCCCAAAACTCTAAGAAAAGGAAAATGATAGTTCAGTTTTAGAAATCATTAACCGGGAAAGCATCTTTTACCATTTTTCCATCCTAAGGATAATATGGGGAACAATAAGGCTTTGAACTGGTATTTCAAAGGAAGATCAAGCCCTGTTGCAACTTCTTATTGCAAGTGATTGATGTGTTCATGGCAAGTATTCTTGTTCACAGATCAGAAGTGACAAGCACCAGCCCATACTCTCACATAAAATCACCTGTAAAGCATTCCAACTAAGCGTCTACAAGGTCCTGAAGACATTCCTTGATATCTTGCCCCACCTTCCCATTTGTACTGGCTGATTTCTTGTCTTGAGTTCTGACAAGTCCACTAAGACAGATGTGAGAAAAGGTGGCAGAAAATAGAGGAGAACGAGGAAAAAACTAAGCCATTAATTTTCAGAAATGTCATTAGAGATTCTCAGGGATTTATAACATTTATTTTTTCAATACTCAATGCAGAGGCAACCCCAGCCATGTAAGACTAGAGCCACATAAGCAAGAATTAATTTTAAAAACAATATTGGCCATTCTGCTTAACTCATGGAGTTTATTCTTTTTGCTGGATCTAGCTGCAGAGTACACTTATTCAAGGAAACTTGCCAGGACAGACTAAGTTTGGGGATTATACTAAGGATTAAGCTCATAAGCATTACACAGCACTCTTCACAATAGTCCTTGGATATTCAAATTTTTCACAGATCACTTGCAAAAGGTAAGCTGAGGTGAAGGATTCTTATACTAAGAGCATTGCAAATACAAATCCAGAAACTCATCCAAACTTGCTTTTGCTCCCAAAACAGCAGGCATGTCCTGGGGTATAAAACATCTGAAAGCATTTGGCCTCAGCTATTGGAGGAAGGCACAAATAATGGGACTTTGGGGAATGAGTGGCAACCACTGACCCAACATTCTCAGAGCTTCTGTTGTTGCAACATGGCTCCTCCCATGCTAAAGACACAGCCTCCATAAATCATCACTCTTCAAAGCCACTGAAATATCCATATCAATACATCAGTCAAGTCAAAACCAGCTTTAACATGCTACATGATCAGTAATAGCCAGGGTTAGCTGTCAGAGAGCAAACAAGTGTTGATAGGTCCAGTCAATTATTATTTTCTGACAAAACAGTATCTCCAGGAGATCTCTTCCTTGTGTTTCTGAAGATAATATAGAGTTGTGCTTCAAACCATGACCCTCAGATGCCATAAATCTCAAGGATCTGCACCAGGACACTCACTCACTTCAGACACTTAAAACTACAAAGCTTCAAAGGATGCAGAACTAACATTAAAGTCATCCAAAATAACATCTGCATCTGTACCAGCCACATGTGGAGTCAAACAGCTTGAGCTGCTCCCTCCAGCTGGGCTAGAGTGACCTCAGCTTGAATCTTCCTGAATTGAAACTAATGACCCAGAACATCCACTGCAACTATTAAAGCAAATAAACAAACACCCTGACAACTCCTGACAGCATCTGAATCTTCTCTTTCTCTCTGCCTGCTATCTCTACAGATCATCTTGATACCAGTCATGAAAAACAGTCGCCAGATCTGTGAGAGCTCTTGAAATACAGAGCAATGGGCCATAGTTTGCCAAAAGGCCACCTGAGTTCAATGAAGTCCATAGCAAACTAGAAAGAGTCACAGACCCAGTCCAGCCAAACTGGACTGGTAGATTTTGCCCTTGGATGAAGAAAATGCATTACATTTCAGAAGGTTTAAGCAAGAAAATGGGTAAGAAATTAGTAACTTTTACCCTGACAGGACAGGTGGGGAGGCTCCAAACTCCCCCTAAATGCTGGCACCCACAGGCTACAGCTCCCATGTGTGGCCATGCTGCATCCCTTGCTCCTGAAACTGGGTCACTGACCCACAAATACTTAGGGTCAGACAGACAACCTACTTGGTAGCCCAAAACTAAGTTCTCTCATGGAAAAACATTATTTAGATCCATTAGAAACACTCTCTGTTCCATTTGAGTTTAGTTCACATTTCAGAATCTTCCTGATTAAACACACCTAGAGAATGGGAAGATATTCCTCTTTCCAACCAAGCCTTAGTCATGCAAAGTCAGATCAGAAAAAAGAAGCCTTCTTTGACTTGATTGCCAGTCCCCCTCCTCCCTCCCAGCCTTTTCCGCTGTGGCTATAGTAACAAAATAGTCCCAAAATGTCCACTTTCATTTAGAAAGAAGTCTCCAGCCCCTTTGATCACAAAGCAAACCTTTGAAATGTGAAATGAGTTTAAAGCAACGTGCCAATGTGTGCTCAAGTCTTTAGGCACCTGTAATAACAGTAGTTGGACGTTTGAACTGTCCTATTGGAGTCAGCAGAGTGCAAATTCTAAAGTCAAGTTAAATAGAGGACACATGGTCCAGTGATTAGATCGTTATTTTGGCATTTGTGATGTTCAGATTTAGTTTTCTGCTGAACCACACAGAGAATGGGAATTTGCACAAGTCGTTTGGCAGAAGGTTTAAACCACACATTCTTCCCAACAGAGACCTGGGGGTTGGTTGGTGCCAGAATGGCAGAGCTCTGCCTCCTGCTCTCCCTTGCCATCTATGGCTGGATTTGCATGGAATCCCAGCTTTTGGCCACAAGACTGGAAATCCATTCAAAATATTTGCAAAGTACCAGATTGTACTCTTTGAACAGACCAGGGTCTCAGAGTTCATTAATTCCGTGAATCATGAGAGGATGCAACATTGCATTTCTAATGAAAATATACAACAAATGAAGAGCAGGGCAGCAGCAGAGCTGAGCAGTGAAAGGAAAATACACTGATCCTGTAACTACAGCCCTGTGATGTGGGCTTTGTTCTGTATGACATCTTAAAAAGGCCATGTTTAAACATTTCATTTTCTGACAGCAGATGAAATAGTAAGATAATGGAGTAACTACTGCCAAAAACTAGTGGGGAAATGCCTGGCTCTGCTAAAAACCACAGAAGATGATAGAGAAGTGTGTTTATGTATGTATGTATATAAAATTAATAAAGTTGTATGTATCATTTACCAATGAAGTGTGGGTGTATCCAGAGCAGCAACCCTACAGAAACAGCAGAATTTACTCTTTTCTCTCACCAGAGTTATGACAGATTCAGAGCACAAATGATATTTTGACAGATATTTGCTCACTGAAATAGCTCTGGCTGCAATTTATACTTTTTATTTTATCAAAACTCTTGCCATGTTGAAGCCCAGCAAACTCACAGCTTTATGAATGCACACCAGACTGTGCCCTTCAAGAAGACTATGAGGAGGAAGAGTCTGCACCTAGGTATGCCATTGAGAAATTTGGCCCTAACAATATTTATTCTGGCCAAACAAAGTCATATCTATCTATATGGAGCATCCATAATACAAAAATATATCAAATGGTACCTCTAAAAACCACCACAGGGATCATATCTGGAACAGAATAAAAACGGTGTACAAGAATAAATATTCCCTCCCATTCTTCAGCCCATTGATGCAAGAAAATAGGGAATTTTTCCCTTCAAGCCAGCCTTTCTTAGACAGTGAGGCCATCCTATTTTCTGCCAAGCTTCAGGTAGCTTTACAAGGATAAGGTCATATCTTTTAAGATATACCATTAGCTTCCTTACTGCTGGAGAAAATTAAAAAGGAAAATTGCCTGTCACACCCAGAGAGCTAAGCTGATGATGAAGGCTGAAGTCGCTCAGATTTTCATTCCTGGGCTTAGACTTTAAGGCTACCTTATTTATTTATTTTCATGCACTCTGAGTGCTGCTTAAAACACAAAACCTGCCAAGTATTTGCTTTCTTGCAAAGATGATGAATTGGGCTAGTTTTCCAATGTGCTGCATATACACAACCCCAACTTCTAGGTGATCTGGAAGGGTCTCAGGTAATTTTATCTTTTTGATGGCATGTAATCTTCAGTGCTGAAATGAGACACATTTTGTCTCTGTTTTTCCCTCACCATCTAACTCATGGCTGGGCTGATGATGCTGGGATTGATGTGCCTAGGAAGAGATACCTGCTATTTTTATTGCTTATATGTTATCTTTTAGTTTTACTATTATTTTTCTGTACACTGTTTGGAGTGCAGTAGACCTATCCCACTGAATCTCTTTCTGAGTGTCAGATTACTCATCCAAGCAATGACCTTACTTTTCTGGAAGCCTAAAGATGTGTTTGTTAAAGCAGACAATTGGACACACTGAGACAGAGTGCCAGGCAAGGTAACTTTGTCCATATAAAAGGTGATGGCTACAGATTCTGATGGATTCTGAATATCCTTTTTCTGGGACAGCTGATGCCTGCCTCATTCAGCATAGCTTCCATCTTACTGGTATTCTCAGGGAAACTTTTTAAGCCTTCAATATATACAGAAAAGGGATATATTAAAGTAACCATGATAAATTATATTGAAATATCACATAGTGTCAAAATTGGGCATCCTATTCCTCCCCAGTTCTTACCTTGATAGGTGAGGGCCAGCACAAAAAAATTGTCTTTCTTCTTCAAGAGATCACACAAAGCCCTTTGACCACAACAGGACTTTCTCTCTAGGCACTGGTTGGCCCTTTCTTCCTTCTCTGTGAGATGGAAGAACATCCAGCACATCACCACCTTTAAAACAGTGAAGGCAATGCCTCAGCTAACACCTCAGAGAGCCAGCAGCCATCAGATTGCATGGTTCAAACTGGCAAACACACTACAAAGTAATTGCATGGAGAAAAAAAGATAATTTCCTTGACCTTTGACACCTATTCCTGCTGCCTTCCCTACGGTACTTCTTCCGTGCTCCTCGCCCAGCCCTCTGCTCTGACCAGCTTTGCAATCCATCTTCAGGACACTGTCACTGCACCCTGGAGCACACCCAGGGGCTGGCCTCACTGCCCCCAAACCTGCTGCTCTTTGGCACTACAGGAAGGAGCCACATTTTAACTTTTTAACAACAGCAACAGCAATCCACCACCTCTTATCCCAGAATTTCAGTACGTGTCAGAGCAGAGGCAGTCGGGGAATGATAATTTCAGGATTACCAAAGCAAGGACAGAAGAAGCTTGCGTTATATTTCCCTGTGACCAAGTAAAGTGTCATTACCTTACACATACAAGGGTTCTTGGTGGCCAAATCATCTTCCAGGAAAGCACTTACAGGAATAAACCCCATCCTGTGGCCAGTCTGACACGTATAGAGACACTCTGCAAGACTTTAATAAAGTGGCAGCTCAATGCAAAACCTCAAGCTCCAAAAAGCAAAGTAGAAATCCAAGTGTATGCAGCAAACTGTGCACTTGAAACCAAGAAGATGCCAGGAAATGAGTGCTTTACATATTTAGGCTATTTCCTCTCCTCCTCCTACCAGTCAATGCATCTTTTTTACAAACAGTTATGGGCCAAAAAATGCATTTTTCTTTAGATCATTGCATGTACACAGGTTTAATTTACAGACCAAAACAATCAACAATATGGAAGCAGTATTTACCAACAAATGCAGGTTTTATTCATATATGCAGAATACTGCTATGCATAAAACATGATGTGAAACATAGCTTTATGTATTCTTACTAGGCAAACTTAAACTTTGATTTACGTCCATTTCACTAAAACTTTATTGCTTCCTCGTCAGATAGGACAGAATCCTTTCTGTATCTTAGATGGTAAATATAGTTAATGTGCTGAGGCTGCAATGGATCAGCAGTGAAGCTGTTTAATAGTGACATAAATTATTTCAGTGACTTTTCCTGCAAGTGAGAGATGACTCCATGTGCTATAAACTAATACCAAAGGAATGATGCTCTTTCATGCTAGCAAAGTGCCTCGGCTATATTGTTTTTGTATCCTGTTGGGGATGCTACAAATGCAGCATGTATTACAACTATATGCACCTAGGCCATTTTTCTTTGCTGTTCTTAATGCTCTCCTGCACCGAAAATTGAGCTTCAGTGTCTGAATGAAGGCAAAGCCAATTACTTTCTTGGAAACCTCTCTTTAGAGTCTGCAAACCCCAACAGATTTTTAAAAACCTTTCCATTAGCTTAAAAATATATTCTAAAACAATGATGCCTGTAGAAACTGAGAAGTGTGAATGGAGCTGGATGGCTGTGGAGAGCCACATGCACATCCTGCCCTTGCCCACACCGCAGGGGCTGCTCAGCAATGCTCTGTCTCCATTAGCCTGTCCCTGTCTGCAGAGACCGTGGCATCCTTCCCAGAGCATTCTGTTCAACCTGCAGTTCAAGTGCACTTCTGCTAGGAAAACAGTTTCTATTTGTCCTCTAATTGGTCACTTACGAAAGACTTTTCATGTGCATCGTGGTTCCTCAACAGAAATCATGGGAATACCGGGGAGAGGAGCAGGTGTTCCTTACAGTGCACAGAAAATGTGCCATTGAACAGCTGATGCAGAAGGGAACAGTTTTCCCCTATTCAGTGCAGCTCTATTGTCTGTTCACTTTTGTCCTTGCCTCCACACGAATTCTCCTTCTCCTTTTGTACATTTTCTTACAAACTTAATTGCAGTTTTCCTCTTTCTCTGCCTCCCACCAAGGCAACTTCAGCAGTCTCACAGAACATCCCCTTGTTGTTAGGTTTTATTCCCCTACCAATGGGATCTCATGCAGAACATCAAGACCTCCTTTCCTACTTTTCCTCCCTCCCCCCAGCACTCTTCTAGCTGGGTTTCTCCCTCCTCTCCATCTCTTTACATGAACTTGAACTGAGTTCCTTCTTTTACACTGTCTTTTATTTCTCTGCAAACCAGCAGTAACCTCTTTTTTCCTATACCAGCAAATGCCTCCCAATGCTTCCAATTCGATCTGTAACTGCTTCTTCAGTTTCTTTCTCCATCACCAACTTTTTCATCCAGATCCATCAATCTCAGCCCCACAGATTCAAGGCAGAAGCTCCACAGCCAAGTTGTTCTCCCCTAGAGCCCCCTTCCCTCCCCATGCCTGTAAGCCACACTCTCACAGACTCTTGAATCCTCACATTTTATCCTCTATTTCCTGTTAAACTTATTAATTCTCACCTCTGTCTCTGCCATGTCTGACTGAAGCCACAGTGAGGCCACATCCTGTCTGCTTTACATCCAGAACTCTCAGTACTTTTCCACTCTTTTTGAGTGGAAAACAACAAAATTTTGGCAAACTTTTTGATCATAAAAATATTTTTGAAAATATTTCTTAAGTGCATGAGGCAAAACCTTCTCAAATGTGTCTACTTGTTTTCAGCTCTGTAAAAGAGGAAAAAACTGAGCATTTTCTCTGTGATAGGGAAGCGGCAGGCAGAGCCCCTCTCCTGCCCTGGAATATCTGCTTTGCCTCCATTCCCTCAGGGCCATCCCCCCTGGCAGCAACAGGCACAGCACTGTCCCCCTCTCCCAGCATTATTCAGCATCTCAGCCCTTCCCAGGTCTTCGTTCACTTTCCTCACTCCAGCAAGGCAATGCAAGAAATATTTCAGCTTTGTTTTCTAGATTTGGGCAGAGGTACAGATGGTCTGCATCACTCCTCCACCAACCCCTATGGAACATTTCTTCTGAGGGAGGAAGGGGACTGGGGAGTCCCTGCTGGCCGACTTCTCCTTGAATATAGAGCCCATAAAAGCACCAGTGTAACAGTAATTTCCCCATTGCTCATCCTGCTTTCCAATTACACAACAATCAAATGGGCAGGCACTGAACAAAAAGCACAAGACTGGCAGTATAACAACTGAAATATAATCACAAAGAACCCGAATTACATAAAATTTAGACCTGGAGATAAATGTATTGCACTTCGGAGTATTTCTTCTAAAGTTTTCCCAGGAAAGTCTTCAGTTATGTCTTAAAGTCTAAACTGGCTCTCTCAGGAGGAGATTCTGTAAGTTATCAGTCTTTTCTGTAGTGGCTAAAGACTACTTTAAGACACAACCGAGAGTACTTAATCCGAGAGATCTCGATCACTTTAAACATTATTTTATTGAAACCTATGATGAAAACTCAAGTCATCTGCTTGGAAACATCCAGGCTGGTCTCAGGACAGCCCTCCATATTGTGGCTGAAGCAGGAGCAGCTCTTAAAGGAACGTTCAAAATGCACGACAATATAAAGCTCATCAAGAAGTTCTTGTTTTCCCCATAGTTCTGTGGGATCTCTGGCACACTGATTTCCATTACTGACTGCAAGTCTTAAGTTTTTCAGTGTCTTCAATGCAAAATTAAGATGTTCTTCATCACATGCTTCAAATCTTCCCTAGATTTTAAACCAACCCATGGAGCAAATGCTGCTATTCAAAACTGAAAACTGCAGCTGTGTTTCTTGTCCCACTGCCTCAGTCACCTTCAGAAGATCCTGCAGAGGTCCCAGTTTCAAGTAACCTGCACCTTATTGCCAGACTTTGGATATAACAACCCTAAGGCTGTGCTTGCATTTTTTGATAATTAGTTCCTGTCCTCCTTTCTATAACATATGGATTGTCCCAGTCCTCCAGGAAACCCAGCACATGGCCCAGAAAACACCCCAATACAGAGTACTTTCATTGCAAAGATTATTGCCATGGTTTCCTTTTCTCTTGAATCACTCAAAGGTTTCCAGAGAAATCAGTGGAATTGCACCTGACTGAAATTCCAATAGCTGAGACTGAAATTGTCCATGTGTTTCCAGCATTTGTAGGAGGAGAACACTCAGTTTAGGTGGCTGATGTGTAGATAAAGTGCTTTGTACCCCTAAGCTGAAAGAACAGCTCAAGGAAGTTTTCCTTCCTCCACCCTCTCCTCCCTTATTACACACAGATTTCCAGTCCTATCACTTCCCATAAAAAAAGCAATGTCAGGGTGGAGGAGGTGGCTGGAAACCTCACTTTAAACACTAACAATATTTTTGTGATTATTTCATAACATATTTCTCTGATGTTTATTTCTCCCGGAATGGTGTGGAAATGCACAGTTATTTTAAAGTGACTTATTACTGTCATTATTACATATGATAACCTCAGAGAATAGACTGACATAATTCAAAATCCACAGAAAATGACAATAAACATCTCTGGGATTCCAGGCTGGCTTTTGCCTTAATAGGAAGGACTATTTCATCCTGGAAACCTTTGCTTAGCTGTGTGAGTAGGAGCAGAGATGGATGTCCAGGAGAATTACACCATTTGTCCATGAATACAGTGCCACACGGACCCAGAAGAACTGGTAAAAGCAGAAGAATTCATTCAGATGTTCCTTTCACATTTTCTGGGAAAATAAAACTATGTTTGGGAGGAAAAAAGTCCAAAGAATTTCTTAGTAATGAAATATTGTCCTAAAAATGCCAGTTCATATAAGGGAGGCTGAAGCTGACCACTCACAGTACTGATAAATTCCAAATAATTACTTAGGTTTAGACCCACAAAAAATTTGGTATTCAATTCTTGCACCTGATTATTCTTTCTTCTTTTTGCTTGAGCACACATTCAGAGGATCCACATTTGTAAAAGCAGAGGAGAAGGACAGGAACAGACACATGAGCTTTTCTTTCATGTACAGACAAGCTGTAAGTACAGGTAAAACTGAGAGCTCAGCCAGGCAGAGGTCTGCAGTTCATCTTGTCTCTTGTTTCCCCTGTGATTTTTTTCATTCTTAATTATCAAGAAAATCAATGAGGTTATGTCCAGTGATGTCTGGTGCTTGCCTACCAGCTCTCTGTGCATGAAAAGTGATCGATTTCCATGATACCACAGAAAAAAATAGACTGCCATCATCTTCCAAGCCAGGCTGTGTACTTGAGCTCGACTGAGGTAATCGGTCTGCAGTCAAATGCTTCCTGTGTCTTCCAGACTTTAAAACTCCTTTCAGTGATGTCATGAGTGTACCCCTAATGGAAGATCACCATCTCTCCCCTTCTTTCAACTCCCAGTTGGTTTATCAGTTTTGAAGCCTTTTCACTAATTTTTGACTGAGCTCCATTTGAAGTGGGAACCCATTGCCTCCTCCAGTTCCCTGACTTATGGTGCCTTCAGACCATGACCAGACAGAAGAGAGGGACCTGCCAGCTTTTCAACCTTGGCTTGCCCTGTTTCACCTAAGAACTGCACCTTTCCTCTCTGTTTGCAGTGGGAACAGGAAAGTATTTATAAAAAGATAACTATCTTTTATTACAACTAGGAATGCAACCATATTTCTTCAGTATCCAAATTAGAGCTACCATTAGTAGTGGAAAAGTGAGTTAACCTGCAGCACAGTTTTCATTCTCTTGCCAGTATCCAGTGTTTGGTTAGAAAAAGCTACAGTTCAACACATCTCATGAAAATACTTATGTTAGTCTTTACATTTCAGCAATTTGGTAAGAAGTTTGCTTATCACACAAAAGGAAATTCGAACATGTCATGAGCTCTCCATGAATGAGTCCTGTAGTGTATCATGGAACAGAATACTCTGATTCAAACAACAAAAACCACAGCTTTCTACTTAATTCATCTGAAACGATTTCACAAATTAATCTAAACTAATGAGGAGAAAAAGAGAGTGAAATACTGTTATCTTGGACAAAACTAAGGTTTTTGGCTACTGTGTTTTTAGTTGAATAATTTTTCCCTTTTATTCACATTTGAGCCATACTTTCAAAGAAAGAACTTTACCTGCAGCCAGCTCAGAGTAGTCTTATTGCAGTTGTCTCACCCATTCATTCAGAAACCATCTGCCCCAGTAACACTTCATCAGCAAATCCATATTGTGCATGTTCAGCTACAAAATGGCATCACTGGTTTTTTTAAGAATAATCCTTTTCCTTGTAATTTCTTTACCCTTAGACTTGATTATTCATTTTTGCAATGCTTTTAAAAATCCAGAAGATCACACACACACACACACTAGAAATAGGGGTCTGGTTTCTTTCTGCATTGCAGTCCTGTCAGTCATTCATATCTGTGCAAAGTAAGTGCAGCATAAACAAAGTGCCAGGTCTGATTTGCCATCAGCTGTGCAATGCATAAATAAGGTGCAAAGCAGGGAATGACTGACCACAGAAACTTTATAGCAGGTTGCTGGGTAGGTACAGAAGTATGGAAATTCTGGGTGCCAATAACTTCATGTAAATAAGTTCTGTTAGAAATACAAGGCTGTATTTCCTACAGGTACACAGTATTTCTAGTATATATGTCACAGCTTCCTTAATACATTATCTCTCTGAACATATGAAATGGATGGGTTTTGCACTATGTGTACCTAGAAGATGTATTGGATGGAAGACATTACAATGTCTTATATAAAAAAATAAAAATGCTGAAAAACTAGACCACTTCCTAAAACCCAATCACAACTGATTTCCAGCAGAAATAGCAAAGGAATATCTCAATATGTTTGCTCTTGAAAATATTCTTCCTGGAGAGATTGACTGTGTTAACCTTAAGT
Source organism: Sterrhoptilus dennistouni (assembly GCA_013397095.1). Classification (NCBI taxonomy): domain Eukaryota; kingdom Metazoa; phylum Chordata; class Aves; order Passeriformes; family Zosteropidae; genus Sterrhoptilus; species Sterrhoptilus dennistouni. Next base: position 182,167 of record VWZU01008212.1, on the reverse strand, counting down.
CAACATCCAGGCACACTTCAGGGCAATCCCTGTGCCAGTGGTGACAGTAACATTCCTGAATTCTGTCTGTTATCTGCACTCCATCTACTCACACACTCTGTGTCTAAGGAAGTATTTTCTTTTATTGTTCTTATTTTACTTTCCTACACTATTTTTTTCTGGAATAAAAGACAAACATCCTAAGGAAGCAACGTGTTCCAGCAGGACCAGCACAGCAACAAGGAGATGAACATTCAGGTTTTCAGTCTGAGCCTGACTTGCTGTACAGTCTGGTTACTTACCTACTGATTATCAACTTAGCACTATCTAAATTAGTAGAATTGTCTCTGATTTTAATAAATGTTTAGCATTCCTGTAAAATAACAGATAGGGTCAAGCTGAACTTTTCCTGTTCCTTAACAGGTATGCCTTGACTAAAACCTCCTCACCTGCAGAAATCTGTGCCACCCACTGAATCACTAGAAAAGTTAATATAGATACAAACTGATGGTTAAGATTAAAAGAAAAAAAAATTAAGACTCAAAGACTTTGGGTTCCCCTCCCTAGCACTGAAGAGCTCTGACAACCTCCTGCCACACCAAGGGGGATGGAGGCAGCCCAGAGCCATGTCACTGATGGCCATGGGTGACAGTGACAGCCACTGCCTGGATGGTGCTGCGTCTCCCCTTTGGTATTTCAATGAGTATTTAAGTGTAGCTGGGCTTGAGTGCTGAGGGTCAGATAATGCTACTCAAAGGATTTTGGAGAGAAGCAGGAGAAAGGTCCTCAGCAGCTTTAGCTGTGTAACTCAGGATTATACCATGTCTCTGACTCCCTGGAGGGACACCAGTGGGATTTAAGCTCCTCTGAACCAATAAACAGAAATTACAGCTCAGGAATTGCACCCCTTCACATACAGGAAGGTAACAGGGTGAGGAAAGTAGTGCCAATGAAAACATCTGTATTAAAGGGTACATAAAACTTTCCTGAGTGTAACTTTCATCAGAAAATGAGTGCTGGAAAAGTTAACAGAGCTCAGAGAAATAAAATATTAAGTGAGTGGGAATTTTTCTGGGTCCAGAAAGGAAGCCATGGCTGAACTTTTTTGTTCTTAAATACTCAATCCTCTACATATGCACAGACTGCAGTTTAGAATATTGAACATTGTTTTCAGGAAGACACATTGTAGGATCTACTAAGGAAATATATTTTATTAGACTCAGCAGTGTAATGGACTTGCTCTGAAATTAGCACACTAAATTCTACCTAGACTTGCATCTTAATACAGTTCACTGAAAAAATGTGTGAATTAGAAGTTTCCATCCATCATCTCTCTGACATGGATGCTAAAGTCACTTTTAATCTCTGCATAATAAATGGGATTAAGTTTTCCCTATCCATGGCTTTGTCATGCCAGTTTACAAGAGCCCAATAGACAAATTCTCCTGACTGACAATCTACCTGGAGTAGGTTTATCCCCTTGTGCAAGCACCTTTCACTCCCCCATAAGTCACACAAACACTCTACACTGCAGAGTTTCTCTGCTGGGGTTTGTGGGCTACCAGCACCAGCAAAGCTTTTGATTTTTGGGAAAGAGTAAATGATACTGGAAAAGTGAAGCAGGTTAAACACACAGTTAGAGAGAAATGAAAAGCACAAGTAAAAGGAGGAAGGAGAGTGGGTTTAGAGAGAACTGAATAAAGGTTCTTTCTCTCTGAACCTTGTTGGACTCCTGGTTCAACTGTAGACTTTCTTTAATATCTACATTTCCTCACAGTTCCTCATGTGTATAAAATGGGAAATATCTCCTTACTTTGTGTTACATACAGTGACCATAAGAGGCCATCACATGTAATAACTACTGAAACATACTGTGAGCAGCAGGAAAGCTAAAGAAAGCTAAAATCTTTCTTTGAAGTTTGGTTTGGGCTCTATGAAGGTCTTCTGTCCTCCTTCTGGTTGTTACCCCACTAAATCTGTGGGATGAAAATGCCATTAGGTGAACATCACAACATTTGCACCAGAACTGGAGGGAGGGAAGAGCATCCACTATACAAGGCCAGTTAAAAACTACTTGGGACTGGTCTAGATCAAGACAAGCTAAGGAAAGGCAACATCATATTTAGTACCCACACCCTTTTGTCAGCCTTCAGCCCTACTCCCAAAACTGCTGTTCCCAAGAAGCAGCAGCAGTGCAGGCCTTGCTGGCCAGCAGGTCCCTTGTGTGCTCTCACCATGCACCAAGGGCAATGCTCAAAGCCACAGGGTAAAAACACACATGCTGATATTCTGTAGCCCCAAAACAAAGATGGCTACAGCTGGGGATTTCTAAGAGAACACAGGTAAAACCAGACCATTAAACCAGTTTAATAACATCAGGCAGAGGCACTGGGAGGACATGAGGCCACAGCCAGTACATCTTCTTCCTTTTGGTAAAACTAACATTCTGACACCCACCACCACAACAGATGCCAGGGCCTGAACTTCCAAAATTATTACATCAAAACAGCAAGAAAGGGATTTCCACCCCAACTCTCCAAAACAGTGCTGACATTCAAAGGGGCATAAAAGCAAACCCTATTTCACTCCTCAGAGAAATATCCAGAAGAGCTCCAAAGAATATTTGTATTTATTCTTCTGTGTATTGGCATGGGGTTTGGGGGGTTTTTGCCTTATTCTTAGAAGAACATCAAATTGAGTCTGAATCATATACAATCAGATTTTCAGAATCCCCCAAATAATTAGCAAGAGAAATCCCTCCCAATAGGCTATGTGCTTTTCCCATGTAAAATAGTCCATATAATGTCTCAGGTAAACCTAAGTTAAAAGTGTGGAGTATATTAACACTTATCTACAAGAGTAGCATTTTATTAATAGACTGGGGGGAAAATACAACCACCAAAGTTAAAACTGTGAATCTGTATTTATGTTAGGTCACTGAAGACACACAAAAGAATATATTTCCATGTTTCTTCTTCATTGGGAAAAGTAATTTAAGCCATGTGCATAACAGCATTGACATTTCACTACTTTAAATCTGTTCTCCACAAGTCCAGTCTTGCTGTTTGACGTCTGTAATAAGAAAAGATTCAATATCAACATATAATTTACTTTTTCTTTCTTTTTTTCACTGAGATTTACTGCTCAAATTCCCAAACAAACATAAAATCTGAAAGCAGGGAGAAAGAGATACATGTGATACACACCGTCCTCATCTGCGCAACCACCTACAACACCATCAAGACAGAACTGGTATTTTGAAGATGAATAAAGTCTCACTGTGAATAGACATCAGCCTCAAAGCTCAGACCCTGAAAGACTCTCCTAAACCACAAGAGTGCTGGACACTGGTCTTCTGCTGTTCATATGGTAGGAAGAAAGAGATTTTGTAAAGGTTATTCACTGGTACCTCTCTTCTCTCTCTCTCTTGCTTTTTTTCTTTTCTTTTTTTTTTTTTTTAATAGGAAAGGTGATGATTCTTACTTAACTCAGTAAAACATTCTGAGATCAATAGATGAAAAGGTTGATCCATGCATTTAGAAACATTACTGAGTACTTTGCAGCAGATAGCAGTATGCCTGAAAGCATGCCAAATGCCCCATTTCTTATTCCACAATTTAGAATGAGCCAAGTGAATGCTGCAGGATCATGATTAAACTTTTAAATGTCACATCTACTAAACAGCAATATCAGTCAGATATTGAGACAGTGTTATATGAACTTAGCTCACATCAGTGAATGAATTATACAACTCTTTGCCCATAATTTGTTTCAATAGGATATGTACACCTCACAGCTACAGTCAATCATTGTGCTCCTCACTTAAGGAGTATGAAAAACAAACAGTCTTTATTCAGCTCCACTTGAGGAAAAAAGAAGACATATCTTATACACTGAACAGCACAAGGAATTATCTCTACACTCATCAGCTCTGTGGAATGTCAGGTGTATACAAATCAATAACAATGATGGCAAACTGAGTCCCAGCCTGTTTGCACTTTCCTGAAGGACCCAATTTGTGAAGATGTGCAGCCCATGGGAAGGACACACGTTGGAGAAGTTCATGGAGGAGTGTCCCCCACGGGAGAGACCCCACACTGGAGCAGGGAAGAGTGTGAGGAATCCCCTCCTGAGGAGGGAGTGGCAGAGACAACGTGTGATGAACTGACCACAGTCCCGTTCCCCATCCCCCTGTGTGGCTGCTGTGGGGAGAAGGTGGAGAAAACCATGAGTGAAGTGGAGCCACGAAGAAGGGAGGGGTGAGAAGATGTTCTTAAGATTTGATTTTATTTCTCCTTATCCAACTGTGATTTGATTGGTGATAAATTAAACTTATTTCCCCGAGTCTGTTTTCCCTGTGACAGTAACTGAACAATCTCTCCCCATGAAGATTTCATTAAGCTCCCTCCCCCTGCCCAGGTGAGGAGGGCAGTGACAGAGTGGCTTTGGTGGGCACCTGGTGCCTGGCCAGCCACAGCACCACGGGAACTGTGTCCTACAGACTCCATACAAGGTCAAGGAATGATGGACTGCTAATTATGAGACTGAAACAAGTGATCCAAGACAATTTTGTTATATCTTAATTCTGTATTAACGTGTTTGGGGCTTTTTTTACTTCATTATAAATCTGTTTTTCTAAGTTAATACCTTTCTTAATATATAGTCCATGTGTTCAGATTTGGACAGACAAAACCATAGGATATAGTTCATAACCTCCATCTGCAGTCCCACAGCATCTGTAAATATCAAAAATCAATCAAAAGAGAGGTTGGCTGGCGTGATGTGCTCAGTCACAGATCAGAGCCTTTGTCTGATCTCTGGAAACAACCACAAAAATCTGTCTTAGAACAAGGGAAAAAGACACTGTTTGACTTTCTACAACTATGCATGGCACAGTGAATTCTCACTTTCACTGCAGAGAAGGACATGTTTCTACAGCTATGCTCACTGACAGTCAGGAGTAGTTGAAGCCAAATAATCAGGAAGAATTCAGATCCAAATTGCCCTAAATTGATTTAGCTCTGTCCAGCCCAGCTCTGCCTTTCTCACTGCTCATCCTCAGGCAGAGCTGGCCTGCAAAAAGCCTTTTACCAGGACAACTCATCTTTGCTCACACCACTCCAGCCTCCCTCCACATTGCCTACTTTTCTGCCTCACCAATGACAAATGAAGGAACATCCCACGGATAAATCACATATAACAAAGGCTGGTTCTCCTTACGGAAAGGCTGTACTCTAAACACCTGCTGACACTTTAAAGAAATGAAATTCCCTTTCAAATGCGAAAGGGAAAAAAAAAAAAAGCAGAGGTACCTCAATGCTTTAAGCAACTTTTCCAAAGACCTAAATGTTGAATCAGAAAGTGATGAAACACACCAGGAAAGTCCCAGTCAGTTGAAACAGTACATGACCCCTTCTGAACAGCATTCAAGGAGCAAAACCAAAATGTTTAGTTTTGTCTGAAAACACAACAAGTTGTTTTCCTCCTTTTAAGTCCATTTGATGACAGTAACAAACCTCCACAGGAGGCTTCTGAGATCTTCCTTGGGCAAAATCCAGAAGTCAGTGTATTCAGAGCTACTGCACAACAGAACAGGAACAGCAAAGATCTCTCTTGACATATTCCAGAAGTCAAATTCAGGCTTTGATTTGAGGCAGGTGCATTTACATGCCAGGAAAAATTTCTAGTTCTACAGGTAAGATTAGCAGCAAAGAAAGCCTTAGAAGTACAGACAAAAAAAACCTGCCTGACCTTGAGGTGTAGAGGTCATTCCAACTCTGCTGGACTGCAAAGCTTTCATCTTATGATAGGGAGGGCTACAAATGAAGACTGTGCCAAAATCTGCTCTCAGCCACTGTAAGGCTTGAGCAATTCCTTTTACATTTCAGTGCAAAAACAACATTTGGAGCAGTGACCTTCAGCCTTCCTCTCCTGGCACACGTCACACCCCCTACATGAAGGTGCCTCTGAGGAGCACCATTAGCACTGCAGGGAGCAGAGATCCCAGAGGCTCCCTCGGGTTTCACCATCTTCCCTTCCCTCCTGCTGCTCTCTAATTGTGCTTTTAAAGGAAGGGCACTGGCAGCCAGGATGTCTCTCATTAAAGGCATAAATGCCTCCCAACTTCTGCTAGCTCTGTATGTCCCTCCTTTTTTAAAGCATCGAACGAAGGGTTAAAATGCACAGACCTAACTAATAATTGGAGCAATGTGACTGAATTTCTGGGCTTGTTCCTAAGCAGTAATTTTTTTTTCTGACTGACAAGGTCCTTCTCTCTCTGAGTAGCAGGGTCACAGAAGCCATCAGTCAATTACCCTTTCCCAGTCCAATGACTGCCTTTTCACCTCTCAGACTAGAAGGACTTAGCAGTGTTATTCACACTTCCCCAAGTGCAAAGCTCTTCATGATCTTTCTGGATAAGAGATATTCTTCAGATAAAAGCTGGAATCCTCGTGATGTGCTGCTCGCTTTTCTACCCGCTGGCACCGCTTGTTTATTCTTATTTCTTCCTGCTTTTATTTCATTCTTCTGCAGTGGTGTCAGAGACTTCAATAAAGAGAAGTAGGGGGAAAAACCCAAGTAGCAGAAGATTCACTCCTGGCTCCATTTTCCTTACTGGAACTATGTTAGGGATGAATTGAGGCATAAACTCTCTTCGTTAGCTCTACAGTACATAAAGATGCTAAGCAACACTTGTCTAAAGTTACTCAATTTACAAGCCACAGCTCATCAAAGATGTTACATCTATAAATAGTGGAGCTAGAAATGAAATAGTTGCATGCAGCCAGAGCCCTTAACCAAAGGGAGATATAGGAAAGAGCTGAGTTACAAGTCAAAGGTAATGAATTATAGTCTTTATTCTAATGCAGTGCACTTTAGTAACTGGGCACTTACAGCACTTAAGAAAGTAAGTTTACTGCAACTTTTCCAAACGTCCATCTTTAAAGCTTAATCACCAGGTCAGCAAACAAAGTCCTCACTCCCAGTAAGGCTTCTTGTATAGTGGAAGACAATGGAGACAAAGAGATAATTACTTAATTGCAGACTATATTTAATGGTGGCAAGTTCTGGATTTAGCAGATCCAAATTGCTTGCAAATCTTTACATTTCTTTTAAGTGTCATGAAAGGAAAATGTCTGTGACTTGTTCATTTGAGAAAGTAACTCTTGTTTTGCATAATCATCTTCCTCTTTGTTGCTTCCACATTGTTCTGGCATCACTGACCCGAGAAGTAGCCAATATTTTAAACTGCTCTATGCATATGGTTTCAATGATGTGGAATGGCTATTTCATTTACATAAAGGTCAAAAGCAGAGGTGAGCAAAGTGCTGCAAACACAGAGCTGGCTGGGCTCTGTTTCTATCTTCTTTGAAAGGCAGAACTCTCTCCAGGTAGAAGCAATATTGAGCACTTAATTGCCCTGTGTGGAATCAACAATTTCTTCAGCAGTAATAGACTCAGATTAAACACAGTTGTAAGTCTATTCTATCATCATAAGAATTCCTCCAGCACTGCTTTTGGTTCTGCTCACAGCATAACTGGAGCGGTCAGTTGATCTCTCAGGCTTACAAACCAGCTGTTATGTTCGAACTCTGAACTCAGGTTGTCTGCAAGAGGGCTGGGAAGCCATGTGGCAAACATGACTAACTCTCATGCTGAAGGCAGCAGAGGCTGTAGAGAAAGTGAGCAGTTGTAGAAGTTTACACTGCAGATTTTTAACATCCTTGAGGCTGCTCTGAAACCAGCCCCATGAGCTGTGTGACTGTCAGCAGCTACCAAGAGAAGGCTTTGCCACTTCCTGAGCATACAGCACCTTTCTCACGAAGGCAGTAACTACAGACTGGTAACATTTACTGCCTTGAAGGCAGTGAGTCTTCACTGCAAGCAATTTCTTAAGCAGGTGTCGCTGACCTCATTCTCAAAGCTTTTATTTTTACAGGTCATCATAACCTAGTTCCTTTTCTTCTCTTTATAAAGGAACGTGTGTGGATATAAAGATGCTACTTAGGTCATTCCCAAATTGTGCTAGACTCTCTGTCAGCAGCGTGTGACACTGTCTCATGGCATAGAGACACAGAGTGAGGTGGGGCTAAGTGCCCGGTGTACAAAGTGATAAACTCTCCAGCCCTGACACAGAAGAACCTGTGTCAAGGTGGACTCCAGTAGGTGAGCAGTGCTGTCAAAGTCAGCAGGTAATCAAACCTCGTGGTGTGGAAGGGTCATGCAGCCCATGGCCAGACCAATGAATGCCAGATTTGTCACATTATTGTTAAATATGTTGCTTTTCCAGCCTGTGGTATCAGTTTTCTCTCCAGCACCTCCATGAGAGCAGAATGAAAGAGGACAGAGAGTTCCTTGCTGTAGCTAAGTAGGAGAGTGAGACTATCCCTAAACAAAGCCATAAAGCTGCTTCTAATTCCTGCCCAGTGTTAGTCAAGCTGGAGATAATCACATCAGCCAGGTGTGACTCCTTCCACATCAGCAGGAAACTCATCCGTAAGCAGAAGTAGATTAGCAAGGAACTTTGCTATTCCTCTTCTTGTAAGCCTTGAGAGTTTATGCACAAAGCAGGTGACCTATTCCTCATCACAGACATGCAAATGCCACACATCAAAGAACACTTCTAACTGAATTCTCAGCATAATTAATTTTCACCAGAAACTGGTTTAACCTTTTAATCCATCTGAGCTAATAGATAGTAATGGCCTTCATTATTGCAACATCCGAACAGCTCCCAGTTTTTTCAGATGAGGGGCTGTCACCACGTCTTGTGAGGTAAGGAAGTACTAACCACCCTCGTGCACTGGGGTAAAGCACCAGGCAAATGCCAACTAAATAAACTTTTCAATTTCATGTATGAAACCATGCCTGATAAGGCCACCATTTCTCGTCTCAAAACAGTTTCTTCCACAGAAATAAGTTTTGGAAGTTTAAACTGTCATTTCACATCCACACTTTTCCACCACCCACACAGGAAAAATGCTCACTCTGGCTCCAGGGAGCTCAGAAAAGCCAGAAAGGGCCATTTGCCCCTCAGAGAGATCTCCTAATTCATACAGTGCTAAGCGTCAATAGCAGTCTGGCAGCATCCTCACAGCTCAAAGTGGGCTGGAACCAAAGGTCTAAAAAACCTGAATTCCCTGTGGCACGATGACTCAGCGAGCAGAACTCGAAACAGAATTCAAATTCGAGTTTGCAAGTTTGGTAGCTGATATAATGAAGCAAACCAGTGCCTCTGACCTGATTTTCTTAAGAGCCACAGTCCAAACCTCCCCACTGAGCTGGGCAGCTCAGGTATAGCACAGATGTTGCAGGGAGTCATCGATTCCCTTTGTCAGAAGCAGGCAAAAAACGTTTCTGTATCACAAGGCAGCACTCAGCAGTAACCTGTTCTCCACATCTTTTACTTTCAACCGCAGAAAAATTCACTGGAGTAATTCAAAGTTAGAAGAAGTTGTAAAGGGTCAAATGAAAATGTATCACACCTCTAATTTCTTTAGTGAATCATAATGCATAAGGGGATTTCTGTTGTCTTCCAAGTCTGACAGCAAAGATTGGATTTATGCAAATTATAAGGTTAAAATAATTAGAGATAGGTCAAAGGTATAAATCAAACAACCAGAGCTGACATGTCTAAAATTCTGCATGCTAAACAATCAAGGTGTTTAAAGCCAAAATATTTATTGGTGCTTATTTACCTAGCAAAAATTTTTAAGGAAGGATTTGCTAAACTATCTGGTTGTTAAACATGTACGAACACTTTTTGTCTGTATATTTTACAGCTCTCACAAGGAAAGACAAATCTCGCTCTCATCTGTATTTCAGCAGCAGAATTAACATTTATGGAGTAGCAGGAGAATATTTCAATCCCCTTCCCTTTCTCTAATTTAAACACGATGAGCAGAAAACCACCCAAGAAATGGATTATCACAGATCTGGGAAACAGGTGGCTCAGCCATAGCCCAGCAATGCAGGGATAAAGTGGAGGAAAGGATGAGGAAAACAAAGTCCCAATTTAAACAAATTAATAAAAATTTGCAACCTTATTTTTTCAAAAATTACTAGTGGTGTTCCCTTTCTGTGGAAAGGTCACTGTTGCCTGAAAGGAGTAAGGAAAAATGCAAACAAACAATAAAAAAGTCTCCCACAACATTTTGTCTTGAAAACTAAAATACTTTTGTCTGAAGTGCCCTATTCACCAGACTTCCCCAGCCAGGAGCTCTTGAGAAGGTCTGGATCAGTCCTGCATCAACCCAGGGATTTCAATACATATTTTTCAGGTTTGGACTTGGATATCTCATGAAAGAAGAAAGTTATTTTGTCGGTAGCTATAGTGAAAAATCATTTGCTGTGGAGCAAACTTACTTATGTACCTTATTTACCTATGACACCTTATTTATTTCTGGGTCCCTTGTTTATCTGTTATTGTTTTTAGCAATGTCCTATAAATAGATGGAGATGGAGTGGAAATAAGAAGAGACACACATTCCTGCTCTGCATTTGTAACCTGAAATTATGCACATCATGGCCAATATGAGATAATTAATATCCCCTTTGGTTAGCTGATCAGTAGAATAGTGTAAAGTAGAGGTTCACATAACATTGAATATTCCATGGAAGAAAAGAGACCCCTGCATGTTTCATGGTGAAATAAATTACCAAATACAACTGTACATTGACTTTTGATAGACAACATAGTAAATAAATAAATAGATAAATGCATCTTTTAGAAGAGAAGTTTTTGTCCCTGCACTTAACAAGGGAAGAGGGGAGAGAAAACAGAACCTGAGTTCACTTTAATGGGTTTTTTCCCTATGTTATGCTTGAAATATCAGTGACTGATAATGGCCTACATTTCCTAGCAAATAAAAAGTGCCTTTTTCTAAATACTGAATGAAGTGGCACTCATGAGGTTTGCTCTCTTCCTTCTCACAGTATGGCAAAGCTGTTTTGCTCACACCAGATCCATTTTGTTTCCTCAGTTCCATTTCTTTTTTTTCCCCCATTCATCTCTGTCCTCTCCTTCTATTTAAAAACTCATTTATTGTTCTCCATAGTTCATTAAAAGATTCTTTGCTTCAAAACCACTTCAAAATACATTATACATATTTACTACTCCTTTTAGTTATTTTAAGTCACTTTTTGTCTCTACAGTTTTGACGTGACCTCGTTTCCCTCAGATGAGTTTCCCTATGACTGAAGTCCATTTAACACAACATGCACAGTAGCAATTTAGGGGAATTACAGACAAATTCTGGCAATGACTCCGTATGAGTGAGGGAGTGCTTGTGCTGGAGCAGTGTGAAAGCAACCTGCGGGCATTACAAACATCCTTTGCTTTCATTTCCCTGACATTGGAAGAATTTATGTTTGGAATTGAGCTGGGCAAATAGTTCATAATTCATTATTTACTTGTTTAATGTAATCTCTTTTTGTTTGAATTATTTGCGAACAGTTTGCAATCAGCTCATTAATTATTTGAAATAATTTGATAAATAATTTCATGACTCATCCGCGTGCATAAGCCAAGCTTTGTAAATAGAAGGTTTCTGCTTGGGATAAAAAATGCTAAGCATATTTCTGTCTTTTAGGGGCATTATTTTATAATTATATTCATTATCCTAAGGCAGTAAAGGTCCACTTAAAGAAAAAAAAATGAAAAATGTACAAATTATTTCAGCTCAGAAATTCTTAATTTATATTTAGTATAAAAACTAAGTATTTAATTTGGATATGAAAAAATTATATAATTAAATTTAATTGCCTCCTGAAAAATATTACATGTGTAGTTGACGAGATAAAGGCACATGTGTTTATAAGAACCACTTTTCCTTTTTCCAACTAAAGAAAGGCATTTGAGGAGAAATACCTTATAAGATACTTCAGAGATGCCATTCTTAAAATATTAACAGTACTTTATTTACTACAGCAACATCCTTAGCAGCACTGTAATAAAAGCTCTGTGTTTCCATTCTTTATCCTGGCTTGAAAAATTTTATGTACAGCACTCCTAACACTGCAGTGTGGTCTAAAATTTAGCTTGGAAATGAAACTTAAGAGAGAGGAAAGTTGCTAATTTTGTTTGTTTGTTTTACTCTTTAGGTTCTAAAGGACACTTATTCAGACGGAGTTTACACCCGTGTAGGGAGAGTTTGTACCTCCCTCCCTGAGGCCATTTTTTGTGTTCTTCAATCAACAGTTGCTCCCTGATCTTAAAAGCCTAAATTTTAGGCATATGACTCCAAAGGCAGACCGCAGATCAATCCCTCCAAAAGAGTTTTCTGGGTTTTTACCTTTTTTTTATTTGGTTTTTTTAAGGGAGCAATTTGAGTCATTGGAGATTTTCAGAACTAGACAGGACATAATCCTGAGCAATCCCTGATGTGATGTTGTTGGTTCTGTGTGGGGGAGGACTCTGAACCAGATGGCCCCCAAAGGTCCCCTCCAACCTGTGTTTTTTATGTTGCAAGTTCACAAACTTCATGGGAAGAGGTTGCTTTTGGGAAGGGCTGATGTTTTCACTTCCAACTTAAGTTACTGCGCTTTTTTTGCCTTTTTTTTTTTTTTTAATGCAGTTAGCCAGTATCTCTTTAATGAGAGAACTTAGCTGCCATTTTTCTTCTGCAAAAGTGCAATTTCAGTGGCAAGGTTTATGGTACTCCTATAATAAACTCCTATTAAAACCTTTTGCTTGGTTTTGGTTGGGTTTTGGGGTTTTTTTAACCTAAATAGGTTGTAAACTACAACTTTGCACAAGAATAAAAGCTTTGAGTAGTTTCGATTGAAAGAATTAATAACTGTTATTTCCTAAATGGAGACATTTGACTTGGAATGCTTGTAAAATACTTTGCTTTTCTATAGCACCTAAAATCCAAGATTCTGAAAGCCTTTGCTGACATTTCTTTCTCTCTTCAAATACTCCTGTAAGAAGGGTGAGAAGTGAGGTTAAGAGAGAAACTCAAAATACACCAGTCAGAGACTCCATGACATTTCCAGCCTCCTATTCTTCTGCTCTAGCCACTCGAATTATTCCCACATTCCAGTTCAACACCTGCACTGGGATGATAAACCTTTGGGGCTCCTGTAGTCAATCAAGTTAATGACATGAGCTTTTGACAGTCCTTTAACCAAGCCACCAAGGCTATGAAGGAGCAGTTAGTCTACAGATGCAACAATTCAGGCAGGTTTATAAGGTCCCTAAATGTATATTTACAAGATAAACAATAATAGACTCATCACACAGCACACAGAGAAAGCAACCAGCCATTCCAGAGACTTAGTGCAACTCCAGCTGACGGCAGCACTTGCAGATGGGCCATTTTTGCCATTATGGGCCATTTTTGCCATTAAGCCAACCTTGATGCCAGGTCTGTGCCAGTAAATCTGATCACTCTGAATGCTGTTCTGCATTAGCATTGCACCTGAGCCAACAGCTGCTTCCCAGGCAGATCAGATCACATCAGATCAAATCAGATCACATCACATCCCTCTTAATGTCAATCTGCACTAGCACTGCCTGCCAGCAGCTTTGCTCAGGGCAGATAAAACCCAGGGCAAACATGTTAATAGGTAAGATAAGGTGAAACAGCAGCACAGGAATTCCCAGGGTCACTGTTCCAAAAGCCAGTCCTCCTGCAAAGCAGGACTGTTTGTTTAATCTCCTGGCAGTGTCTTAGTGAGATGTGAGTCTGAGTTCCTCAAATACACCGAGCTGCAACCACAGGCTGGATCCTTTGCCAGTCCTGGGACTTTCCTGTGTCTGCAGATGTCTTCTGGAGGGAATTAACTAAGTCTAGAGCCAACATGATAGATGAGAGCATTTTTTCACTTTGGTTTCAATAAGGTCTTTAATTGGAAGAGCTACCAGAATATACTTGAGCCTCAAAGAGTTCTCATACCACAACACAAATTTTAACACACCCAAACCAACCTGTAGTTACAAATGTGGAATTTCATCTCAAGCTTCTCTATTCTCTTTCTTCCTTGACTTGCTACAGCGCCTTTATCCTCCTAACAGCCTCAGATATTTCACACATTGAGGATCTTGTACATCCAAACTCCATTTGCATCTCTCTCTTGCACAAGGGTTCACTTTTTATACATTTATTCCTTCTTTCTTCTGTACTTGAAAGCTACTTCGACACTCTGAAGAGCTCACTGGGGTACTCAGAGCTAGACAGTCTCTCTATGTGGAGATTCTCTAGGTGACACACAGTCATGTCAGCATGTATTGTTGTTAGTACCAGCACTAAATTATTCAAGGCCCACATAAAAGTCTCTTTGGACACCAAGACATGCCTATGTCTTATGTTTAAAAAAGATTTTAGGGGGCAAAAAAAATAATGGTTTTCATCTGCATAAATGATCCTCTGAAGCAGAATGCTTATACTGCACCTGAAATCCTCAAGGTAAAAAAATAAAGGTAAATGTGCTTTCTGGGATACCAACCTCTCTTCTCAGGTCAAAAATGGCAAGCATAGAAATAAAAACAAAAATAAGGATCCTCCCCTCGCTAGCAGGCAGCAGAAGAGTGACTGTTGAGTCACAGCAGTCTTAAAGCAAACTATGAAAATGTGTAGAGGACTTTCTTTTCTTTTCTTTAGAATACCAACGAGCTCTCAATTCGGCCGGACAAACTACACCCAGCCTAATGATTCAAAGACTAATTAGAACATTTACTTTACAGCCCATTTGCTGCAGCAACAATGAAGCATTATGTAGACACACTTCTTCCTGCAGGGGCCAGGAAGGACATACTGTTGACAGAATTTTAAATGAAAGGGAAAATGAAATTCCCATTAAACCCTCTCATAAGCAGATCAGCTTGCATTCATTCCTGTAAAGGCTCAGTAGTCCAGCCCTGATCAGCAAAATACTGAGCCCCTAAAGATTAAGAGTAAGCGATCTCAGCATTTTCAGCTTCTACAGTGCTCACATCTTTAAGTTAAGCACATAGTTAAATGATTTCAGAACAGAGCCTTGTACCCCATCTGTGACTCCAGCAGTTTGAATGGTATCCATTAGCCTGTGTATTCAGAGAAGAAAAGAAAAAGAAGCTAATTGCACTGCAATTTCTGATCCTTCTTTTCTCTTGCATTGTAGACAGAATTTCTTATCATTTCTCATTACCTGTAAAAAGGGGATAACTTGAAAATTTAAGCTATCCAACATAAACTTGTCAGTTCCTGTAATAGCTAAATTTTGTAAATGCTACTCTTATGCACAGGCTAGCTCTGAAATTCAGAAGATGCTGGAATAAGTACATTTTAATACTGCTTTTTCAACTAAATAATTAACCTTCATAGTTCTTCCTTTTTTGATCACGGTATCACTAAAAGATTTACTGCACTAGAGGAGAGGTCTGGCACACGAAACCAGACCCTGCTTATCTATCTGTCATTGCCTAATGACTGCTTTTATTTATCTTTGGATGAGCTACACTTGTTAAACTTCCTAGATCTTCTCTTCTGCATTGCCATTTGTGTGTGGAATAAGCACGGGGTACTGGCTGTAATTTTTCTCCACATTTGGTTGGTCTCATGGCCCCATCAAGACTTGTGTTGCCACAGCTGAGAAGGTACCATGAAAGGGGAATGAGGAGCTGGAGGGTAGAAGTCAGCACCTCCTTAAATCAGAGCTGCTGCTGCTGCTGCTGCTGCAAAGACAGTACCTTATCTTATATCTTAGTGCTAAGCTGTAGAAAACAGGCAGGCTGCAAACAAGAATCATTTTTATGGGCCAGACCCTGCTGGTTTTACTCATGTTGGAAGTCCTGGTGTCATTAAATGTAACTGTATGTGTGAATTAAGAAAGCAGTGTTTGAATTTTTATTTATGTGGTCTCCTGTGCAATAACCCTGGATGGAAATGCATTTGTTAAATTTTAAATGCGCTCCAGGTTTTATCATTACAGGAGTGGCACTGCCTTCACACAGCTTTTCTGCAAAATAAATATACTGGCTGCCATAAACACACTGTCTTTTCATCTCAACTCCTCTTTACTACATCTTCAGATTTTTTTAATCTGCAATGCAAATAGACAGGTTGGTGGTCATTACACACTATGTTTCTATATCGTCTTGAGCTTAATTTAAAACAGATACAATTCCGTCTTATGAATACATTGGGGTTTGATGTTCTAAATAGACTTTTAGTGTAGATGCTTATTCTGACTCCATTATTTTCCCTTTCACCCTAAATAAAGTTTTCCCAGATCACTGTTGCTACTGCAGAGAAATAGATTTTCTATTTTGCCTTGAAAGAAATGTGAAAAAGGAAAATGCTGATGGCACAAGAAGCAATTTGAATCCCATGATAGAAAACATAGCCTTAGCAGACAATGCACAGTAATAAATAATAGTATAGGAACACTGGGGTTTTTTTTGTTATCAGAAGAGAAATGCAAGGCACACAATTTTAACAAAAAAATGTTTCCTTTTTGCCCTTTTCTTGGTAGTAAGAGAAAGGTGGTAGAAAGCAAGACAGTAGACCTGAAAAATAACACGCCCTGTCTATCATTCAGTAGGTACAGAATTGGTTTTGTTTTTTAATAATGTGCATTGGTTCCAGTGTTGTACAGACCACGAATAAAGGACGGGCGACAGATAGAGGTCAGACACGATTACAACCAGTCATTTTCCTCAAGGTGTCTTGGTACCCTTCACTGTTATTTCCATTGTCATTATCCTGTGTGTGGAATAGCAAAGGGAAAGCTGTACATCTCACTTCTGTGAATGTGTTGGGCTGTTTGTTTTAGGCTTTGCCACAAGTAAATCAGATTTAGTAGGAGTAATTCACCAGGTAGATATTCTTCCTTAAGTATAATAGCACAATACAAGACTGTGGAGTTTCAGGGATGACAAAGCACACATTAAGCGTTATCCAAGAGGATAGTTCGTGTCCTGTGTGACTACCAGAGCTTATTACATTGCTCTTGATGTAACAGGGTGAATTTAAAACTTTGTGAAGTGCTGCCTTGTGACTGGCAAACTACTTCTGACATGCAGCTGAAAGCTGCTGCTATTTGATGGCTCTTTGGTGACCTTTCAGAGGAGAAAGGATGGCCTCAGTCCAAGTTATGGCACACAGACATCCATATCAGTACCAGGAGCAGCTTCTGCTCTGTGGGAGAAAGAGTTCAATCATTCTTGTGGGCAGGGATTCCCCAATCAGACCCCATCTTTCAGAGTTGCTAATCACAGCTCTCATTCCTTTCCTTGGTATTACAGCTTGGAGCATAAGCTTCACAGCAAATGCTGATTAGATGCACAGATGATGATGATGATGATGATGATGCATAGATCACTGGGCAATACCATTTTTCTCATGGAAATGATCATGGAGAAAAATCAGCTATTATTGCTTATGAGCATTATTGCCACCAAAGCACAACAGAAAGTGAACACAAACATACAGATTCGTCTCAAACAGACTCACGATGTGCCATAATCAGGTCTTTTGAAAAGGTCCACATTACCTCAGTCAGAGCTGATTTGTAAGTCACATAATTTCTATGTCACAAACAGCCCAGTTAAATGTCAATAGAGAGGAATATTAAAAGAAGTTTATGCTTGTTTAACAGAGAGTAGATAACTTCTTTGGCTGTCAGGGACTGCCATATGTGAAATTACCTTTCTGGGTCAGAATGCAGGCACTAAATCTTCATCCACATAACCCACAGAATAAAGGAACATTCTCCTATCCCTGGCCAGTCAATTAACAGAAATGTTTATCCTGTCTTGGGCTGTAAGAAAATCTCCTGGGTTTTTTAATTCCTCTGTGAGTTTTGCAGACATTTCCCCTTCCCAGACTCAGCTGGCACACTCTGTGCTCTTCAATTGTCACCTGCCCCAGGTAGGGGCTACATTTCCACAGTACATTAGGTAGGGACTGCAAAGCAACTCTGCTCTGTATAATAGAAGTTATTATTCCCATTATTATTTTTAATGCACAGTTAACTGTAGAACATGGGAATATGCTGACAGCTCATGTCTAATCACCCCTGTTGCAGCAAAATATGCTTCGTTTACAATGAGTATGCACATCAGCTCTTTTGTTTCTAATTATCGCCAACAATTATTTGCTGCATAAGAAAGAGAAAGAAATAAGCCATCTAAACCAAACATTATTATAACCAGTGGAAATCAGGTCTCTTACAGCTGACTTTATTTCTTTGAACATGAACAGGAAGGAATGCACAGGAGTGACACACCAGGAGAAGAGCTTACGCTGTGTCTTTTTAATGGAGTCAATATCCAGCGTATATAGACTGGAAAATATGCAAAGGCACACAATGCAGGAAACTGTGAACAGTCTGCTTGGAAAGCACAGGCCAGCAGTGACCACTAGGTCATCTTATTAAAGATGAAAAATGGCTTGGCTTTGAAATAAAAGCCAGTTGCCTCCTATTTAATATCTTGATGTGGTTACAGGAGCATAGAGGCAAAATACAAAAGCTAAAGCACAACTATAAATACACAAGGAAACGGCAACATGAGAATACTTCCTAAGTACATTAGTAATAAATACAAGGACACAGTCTGGGGAAAGAAATCAAGCAACAGAAATGTTTTGTGCTGGTTTTAGTCAAACCTAGATCCATTTGTGATTTACCTTTGAAGTCAGAGGGGCAGGCAAGTGTCTAACAACAGAAAAAGGCAACCTATAAAATAGCAAGCTCCCTAAAAGTCAGCCTGACTTGTTTCTAGGACAGGTTAATAGGCTTCTCAGCTGAGGATTAGTTTTAGATTAACCTCAGAAAAGCTTTTTACGCAATCTCTTGTGATATTGTCAAAAATGAGCTAAGCTGGCACAATCTCGATGAAGTTATTGTACAAGTACTAAAAACTGTCTGTAAAATTGTTGGTTAAGTGCCAAAAGGAAACGATGCGTTGAGCAAAGCTCCTGCAAGAGCCTAAGCTGAGCTCAGTGCTATTCAGCATTTTTATGAATGACTTCAATGATGGAATAAAACACACAGTAATTAAATTTGCAGATAATATCAAGCTGGCAGGCTGCATAGGGACTCTTGAGGACAGGATTAAAATTCAAAACTTATCTAAACAAACTGAAGATACAAATAGGATACAATTCAGGGAAAACAAGTGCAATATACTGTACTTACATAGAAATCATCAGTTGTGCACATAAACATGTAGAATATCTAATAGCACAATTAATTTGGAAAAAAAGATATGGAGGATAAACAATCACCAGCAGAACATGAGTCAGTATTTTTGCTAATAAAATTACCCTCCTACAAGGGCGTCTGATGAAGATGTCACACATAGGACATTTGAAGGAGCCCTCAGCAGGCCACAGCCTGAGGCTGGAGCACTGTAGGGAGTTTAATTCACCAACCTTCCAGGAAGAAACGAGTCAGCTGGACAGCTGAGAGCAGCAGGAACAATCAAAGGTTTGAAAACACCTTCTGAGAGGAGAGGTTGAGAGAATTGGGTTTGTTTAATTCAACCAAAACTCAAGGAGACACAACAACTGTCATCAAATAACAGAGAAGTTTTGCAAGGGCTTACCTTACTGCTCTGTTAATATGTTTTAATTGCAGTCAGGAGTATTAAAGGACAAATTAGACAAACTTAGTCAGGAATGACTTCAGAGGGGTGAGGGATCTCTCAGAATCTTCCAATCCTATCTGCTGCCCTTGTCTTATCCATGTTGTTTTTCAAACCTCCAGTATAAGCATGCTTGTTCTGCTCATGAAAATCTAAGAAAAATAACAAAAATACTACACTGATTATTTGTTTTAAAATTTATATTAAAGGGTAAAATTCCCAGAGTTACTTTAGGTGAAATTCAGAAAATGAGTCATCCTTAAGTTACCAAAAATCAGCTGTCATTTTTAGGCTAAAGAATGGTACACAGGCCTGAAAAGGGAAATTATTGCAATTGCTGCAGTTCTGCAATCAGAACAATGACATGTTTGAGGGAGTGAATGACAGATTCTAAATATTCTGATCATTTTTCTGTCATCTATCTGTCCATTTAAAAAGTTTACACAAAATATCAAAGGTCCATTATGGAGGAAACTTAGACCAGAGCTTGTCCAGATAAAGTATTCACTAAACAGATGGCTGCGATAATGAAGCTTTGCAGGGTGAAAGGTAATTAACCTGCTCAAGTGCTCATGACAAGATCCTTGATACAACATCAAAGGGCCTGAAGGCAGAAAGGCAGAAATGAGCAGTAGTTGGAATTCTCAGGTGTGGGATGCCAGAAAGCTGGGCAGCATCAGGGGCTGTTCACTCACCTGTACAGAGAGCGCTGCACTCACAAGAATACTTGGGGCTCAGGCAGTCAGCCAGAGGCTGGACAAGATAGAATTTTAGGTCTGGTCCTGAAAAATAGGATCAGAAACCATTCCTGGAGTGGCCAGCTGTGCCTCTTTGGTGACCAGCTGTACCTTGGGGTACCAAGAGCCCTGGAGCCCAGAGTGGCCACACACCACTAAGAGCAGCAGCCACTGAGGAACAGCCAACTCTGAACATCTCAGCTCGTCTTTTTTCTCAGTGAAGTGTCAAGAAAGAAAACATTTAGATGGTTTAGTTAGCAGAGTGTTCAGTTTGTTCTGCTCATTATTTTGAGTCTGCTGCCTTTTAACTACACTTTGGTAAAGTTAATTGAAGCATCCTTTTCACTCCATTTTAAACAGACAAAAGAAGACTCACCTCACTATCATTCATCTATTACGTTTTCCCATATTAATTTCCCCTTAGCACTGTCTTCAAATATCCTGGCATTTACTTCTCCAGCAATTGTTTTGATATTCTTTCATCATTTCAGTTGCTCTCTTTAGGACCTTTTCTATTATTTCATGTGCTCCTTGAGACAGAATGCTGAGATTGAACACTTTAATACAGGAAAAGGTGTACAATAAATTCTTGTAATGATACTTGTTTTGTCTTAATACAATCTAACATCTCAATTTCTTTCTAGACTGCACTGAACTGCAACCTTCTCAATGCTGTTCCCTGCAATGACCAAGTATTTTTCTCGGAGTTGTTACAGCTAATTTAGAATCTATCAGGCAGTATGATTAGTTCCAATTGTCCATTCAGCATCAGTTACCATCAGCTGTCTACCCTGAAGCTCACCTGTCATTTATTACTGAGTGCTCGATCACCATTTGATCCTTCTGCATTCCTTGTATCTCTTAGAGTTAACAAGGCCCAAGTAATTTCACCTTGTCAGCACCAACAAAAAAAAAAAAAAAAACTATTTATTGCCTTTCCCAACATTTTTCACAAGTTCCACTACAGATCTTTATATTGCTCAACTACTAATCTTTTTCTCAAGTCCTTATTTCTCACCTTCTTAGAGCTCCCTAATCCGCAAGAGAACTTCCTTCTTATACTGAGATAATTTTTTTGAGTGACTTTATCCACATAAACTGTATTTACTATTGTAGCTACAAGATTTCCTGTCCTCAAGTAATGAAAGAATTCTAACAGACAGCAAAGATAATGTTTTCCTTAACAGGAACTATTTTGATTCATTCTTTGATAACAGCTTTATCAAAATTATTCATAAAACCCCATACCAGCATGATCTGTACATTTCTTGCAGGAAATAGTCACAAGGCTAAGACTCACTCTCTCAAACCATTTGTACTCCCTACATCTTCCACTCTTCCCTTTATCTATTTGCTCTATCTTTATGTTTGCCTTTCACTTAGATCTTCGACTACTTGAGGATGGCTTTTACTCTTTTTTATGTTTGGACAGTGTAGAGCACGGTGAGACTGGAACACACACATACAAGAAGTACCTTGCAAAGACAATAGTGACATATTGCACGGCAAATGTTTCAAATAAAATGATTTACTGCTTATCACATGCAAACAGACATTTCTATATCTTCTGCTCAGATACTTCTCTGCTCAGTCCTGATATTAATAAAAATAATTCTTTTTTTTCCCCCCTGGTTTTCTTACATCAACACTGCACCGATCCAAAATAATGCCACTCTTAGATTAACTCTACTGGATGTACAAGAAATGAATCTGGAGACCTCTGTCTATGCAGTTACCATCCCTAGACTTCAGATTGTATCAGTTCAGACAATGATTTTTCTTATCTCCGCTTTGGAGTAAGTTTTCTCCTCTTCCCAAGAAGCAGTTCAGTAGTATAAAAAGTTAGGAAATGCCATCACCTTGGTACAAGCCTCTCTACTGTCAAAAAAGTAAACTGCTTGTTTGCAAAAGTAAATGATGCTTTCATTATTTTTACCAAATCAAATGTTATTTACACCATATTTAGTGGCAAATAACCAATTAGGGCAGATGGTGACAATGCCCTGTGTGACTGTGTTGTAGCAGGAGGAAGAGCAAAGATGAATGCAACAGAGAAGATGTCCAGGATGCACGTGGAAGAAGGCAGACAAATGAGTCACACTCAGGGATCCCACTTCCACTTCCACAAATGGATTTGTAAAAGGCAGGAGTGTGAGGCTGAACACCAGCAAATTGAGACATCTCATGGGAAGAGAGGAGGGAGGTCAGATTGTTGACAGAGGAGAGATTCCAGGAGAGTTCCCAAAGAAGCCGCACCCATCCATTTAGTCATACCATTCCCATCCAGGGAATGGTATGACTAAAGGAAAACCTTAAAGCAAGCTATGTGTGTCATGACTCCTGCAAAGAGCTTTCACTGGAGAGAACACTACAATTTAAAGAAACTCTACAGTCATTGCTCTTGGAGAAAGCAGAACTGCAAGCTCTGAGATTACAACAGATTTACCCGGCTGCACACCAGAAGAGAAAGAGAGAAAACTGTATGTTCCTGCCTCAAGAGAAATGGTAGGAAGAGGCCACCTCAGAGAATGGCAGATTAGAGATAGGGTCCAACAACCTGGTGACCATCATAAGCAGGCACAGTCATTTTGGCAGTATCTGCCTTGCTGGGCAAGTGCAGATCTGAGCCCTCTGAGCCCTCTTACCAAACCCTGTTTGCCCACCACCCACACAGCTTCTTGATTATGTCACTGTCAAACTCACCAACAGCGCAGCAGGAAACCTAAACATCCCTTCTGCCTTTACAAGAGGCAGCTCACTCTGGTTGAGCAACACAGATCAGGCCTGAGAAGGGCTAAACACTGAGCAGACCAAGCCAGCAGCTATCCAAGCTTTCCTTTTCTTAAACAGTCTATGGATTAATTAAGAATGTCGAGAAATATTCTCATCTCTGTATAAAGTATACACTGGAAATAGAAACGGCAAATATTCAAATAGTTTTAAATTCTTTGTTTGCTAGTATAGACACAGCTTTAGATTCTATTCTACAGCGATACCAAAAAAAAAAAAATATCCACAGTCAGAGCTGGCAGTCAGCTTCCCTCCTGGGGCATTGGAGGCTGGTAGTACAGCTGACTGTTATCATGTCAGGAGCAGACAAGGAACTCTGCTCAGCAGTGACAGTGATGAAATCTATTGTTCAGTCCACAGCCAAGATGAATCACTCTCCTTTTCATTTCTTAGTGTCTGCAGACCTTTTAAGTTTTATACATTAGGTTATTGTGGAAGGAAAAAAGAAAATAGCACTGAAGAAGAAATTAAGCAAGACCTAATGAAATAAGTCCATCTCAGGATAGTGGGAGTTTGCACATTCAGCACAGTTTTAAATTCTAAAACACTCTTAGCACCAACAAGCTTGTTCAAAACACGGGAATAAGTGGGTACAAATAAAGGGAGACATTGGAATCATAGGTGATCAGTTCTACCAAAGATCCCTGAATGATTTGAGCACAATGCTTTCTTGCAACAATGTCAGTATTAAATGAATTTTTAAAAAGCAACCCAAACAAGCAAACAAGCAAAGATAAAAATACACACCATTACATCCATTGATATGTGACTGCTTGACAGATGACTGACTGACAGATTGTTTAAGATCATACCATAAACACTAGGCTCTGAGTGTGAAAATGCCCTTGAGAGGTTGTGCAACCACACCAATTCCTATCTGATACCAATGTGTAACACTCAGCAGTCACAGGTGTAGAAAAACTTAACCACTATTTATTGAAACACAGGTTTCCACACAATATTTCATATACTTTTCAGAATATCTTGTATTTCAGTATCTGATGAAACATATTATTCTCCTGCACATAAAACTAATGGGAAGTTGACAATAATGGTTTCACAAGGTAAATGTTTAAGATGTTTCCACTAAGAAAAGCTTACAACTCATAATTCATGTAAAACCAAAAATCTCTCTGAAATAATTTCAATACAACCTTCATTTTAATGCAGCATAAGTGTATGCCAAGTCTCTTCTTACCTGTACTGTTTGTTTCACAAAAGAATAAGTTAAAAGACACCTAGAAAAGCTCACAAGCTGCCAGAGCCAAAACTGATGTGGCATTTTCTTTCTAAACTTCTGTTTTCAGAAATAGAAACTTTGAACTTCACCTTCTGGGGAGAATTGCTCTTGCTTATTCTCAACATAGAGAGAAAGGACTTTTGAGAAAATTCTAAGGAAAGCCATGACTATTTGAGTTAGCACATGTAGAAAGCTTAACATGCATTTAACAATGTGCTTCCATGTGTCCATTAGACCAAGGATTGACGTTCACAAACCTGCCCTTGCTCTCCCTTGTGTACCCACACCCATGGCAGGAAGGGAGCCACAAATGCAGCTCACAATCCCTCCTTAAGACACGATCTTGCCTTTTCAAGCCAACAATATAACCTTGAAATCATGTACACACTGTGTATTATAAATAAATTTGAGCTGGAGCTCAGGCTGCAGCCTGCACTTGATACACAGCATGCACATTCTTTGTCTCAGCTGGACAGACAAAGATCAAACAGGATCTTACATTAAAGGGACACCCACTGCTCACCTTAGTGCTTATTGATTTCAATAGAAATAATATTCACTGGTTATGCAGAGCTTCACTGGTAGATTTGAAAACATTTTACAAAGGAAGTCAACAATATTATCACCATATTACAGCTGTGAAATTTGAAGTAAAGGGAGGTAAAATGCTTTGTCAAGAGTCTTCAAAAAAACTCAATGGACTGAAGGAAAGTGACATGAAGTCCAGCACAAGGACTGTGTTAAGAGCAGGGCAGGACACTACAAATGTATTTTATGGAAAAGAGGTGCTAACAGAACACAAGAAAAAGCAAAGAAAAGAGAAAGGTTAATGTAGAGACCAGGATCATACAAAAGAAGAATCTTGACAGGGAGATCTAGAGCAGCACAGTAGTTATGAGCAGATGCTAAAGGAACTATCAGAGCCAGTGCAAAGCAGAGACAAGTGGGATGTGAGAAAGAAAAACATAGAATGGAGCTCTTTGGCATAGACCATAAAGGGTCCTGAGAGGCCATAAAACAAAAGGCTGTAGCAGCCCAGATAAAACCAATGATATGTGTTGGCAAGAGAGGGTTGAAGCTCTGCTCAGGTGGTTTCTGACCCGAGCAACTTGAGGTTGAGGGGTTTTTTAACTTCAAGCTGCAATCCACACTGCAGCTTTGTTAAGTCTGAAACAAAGAAGTGTATTTGCTTTTCATGTTTCTTCTCCACTCGTATTTTTTTCCAGGGCAATTTTCTCTTTTCTGCTGATTTATTCCCTCTCCCATTACATTTCTTTTTTCCCCTATGCTGATCTTTACTATCAGTTCCCAGATTTTGTGAGAGTACTTCCCCCCTGATAGTACAGGACTTTCTTTTTAAATTGATTTAAGTTTTAGTTTTGCTGTAAGAAATTCCTCTTCTCTTCTGCCTTGCCGCAACCAACACTTCTGCCCTTTACCTCAATCAACACGATAATGGCATTTGTGATGCTATCCAGCTATCCAGCCTTGATGTCAGAATATTTTGTGGAGAAAAACAGAATGACAGAGAATTCATCTATTTCAGATGCAAAAATACCAGGAAATTTTCTGTCACTCTCTCACTGAACATGCCTGCGCATTTCATACACCAATTTATATCAGTTTGGAAAGGAGCACAGGATGAGAGTAATGCCCTTGCATAGGAGGTTTATTCATATTTGGATATTTTTTCACTGCTGGAAGGCAAAATGTAGGTGTAAGATCCTGTAATTGCAACTGCAGTGGTGGAATGCAGTAATTTACCTATTTACGCTTGTGTGTTTGCATGCATATGGTACATCCCCTCCATCAGTACAAAACCACATGAATTTTACACCTTAACTCATATAAACACAAGTCCAAAACCCTGAATCATCTATGATTCAGAATTATCAAAGTCATGTTCCTCTTGCTTGAAGCTACAAATATGACTTGACTTTATCACAGTCAGTTGCCTAGAGAGGATATAAAATATAACTTTACCATTTTGTCCTTCTCTCTCCTGTCCATGTGCAGATAATGCAAAGTCTCTTTATTGATGGCACTAAGGACATTTCATGGCACAGTCCATGAGTTGACTTTTTCAGGCTCTACTGAGCCTGGTTTTCTCAGTATGTGACACTGAGTCTCTTCTTAACTCTTACATGCTTAAGGTTCTTTTGGAAACAGCTTTTCTAAGCCACAGATCTCTTGGGTTTCTCCCATGGACACTTTAGGGAAAAGAAGCCAAAACTTGTTTCCATAGTATTTAATATTTATGACTGATCCCATATCTTATACTCAGCCTGACTGGATTTTAGGAATAAAACTTAAGTATTGATAGTGACTATAAAATATTGTGTATTTTTGAGAATAAACTGTTTTTTCTGGTGTTTCAGCATTATTGATATTTTTCTGATTAATGTCTTCTGAGACCTTCTCAATTTCCCTAAAACTGTCTTGGATCTTGCTCAAGTATAAGCAATTCATCTCATTACTTCCTTTTTGGTGTCAGGGAGTATTTCTTTCTAATGACCATCCACATATGCTACATTTATGAATTTGTTTTGGTCACAAATGAATTAATGCAATTGTAAATGGATACTGATAGCTCTCTGCAATGCAATCTTACAAGCAACATTGCTTGAGGGAAAAAAAAAATCACAAAAGGAAAATCTTTACTCCAAATCTGGAACTCTCAAAGTTTCATCTTTTGAATGAAAAAATCACTGAGAACTTAAATATGTCTGTCACCAGGCACAAGGATAGTTGAGCAACATCTTTTTTTGCACATAATTCTTTAAGTGCTTGAAGAACAATGCATGTCAGGTTAACTGCTTCACTAGTGAAATCTCAAAACCTTTCTGCACCATATTTTTAAAATTACATCAGTGCGGCTGAATAATTAAACAGGAATACAAAATAGTAAATTCCTACATCTAAGTATTTTGATTTCCAAAGAATCACAACATGAAAATCAGATCTTTTTCAATTTGACTGTTGAAATGGTCCATTGTGATTTTTTTGTTCCTCTTGAAAGTCCTCTAGCTGCTTTACTATGAAGTACTGTGGATCAAATAAAAAGATTAAGACTTAGACAAATGTTTTCACAATGCCTGGATCTTCTGAGCTCCCCAGATATAAAAGGAGATTAAACAAAATACAGCACAATTTGAACTTAAATAACTACATCAAATCTTTGTCTCATCATGTGAGAAAATACCAATACTTCAGGCAAGCACATCAAAATCAAGAACCTTCTTTAAATTTAACTGAATGAAGAAAACAATATCAAGGCGTTGCCAAAAAAATATTGTCACTTGCAATTTTTTATATCAAGTCCTCAAAATGGGCACTCAGACAATACCTGAGGGTAATGAGCAGGAACGAACAGCACAACTTCCAAAATACTGTTTTGCCTTTACAGCTGTTCATGTATTCCATTCTCAACAGCACCACACATTTCTGACATACACATAAATAACCATTAAAGAAGCCTAATGAATGGTGCAGCATGGACTGCTTTCTTTTGTGCATGTTTCACAACCAACTCACCAAAGGCACATCAGAAATTAGGCTTTACTCACATAATGATTAATTTAAAGAGCAAAGTAGGAAAGATTGCCAGCTACATCTGCTCATTAACAGGCTGAAACACCTCCGTTGGTTATCAATGCCTTTTCTCTCAAGAAATCCCAGGAGGTGATTCCTGGTGTGTTTGTTTTCTACTCCATGTGTGTTTCTCTCCCCATTGTAAAACCACTGTGCAATATGCATGGATGTTTGCTACATGCATAATGCATATACACATTGTACATAATGTACAACATTATGCATATACACATGTATAATGTTGTACATTAATACAAATATTTCCAGACTGAAGGAATTAGGGAATCTCAAAATAATGCACACAGGAATGTATCTCTTCAGTTGTACCATTCTAAAAATAGGAAGAGTCTGGATTTAATAAAGCTGGTCAATGAAGGCTTGCCTCCTTAGGGCTGTGAGGATCGGGAAAACAGCAGTTTTTAAATATCAAAACCAATATTTTTAATGAAGGGGATTATATGCAGGTCTAAAAACACTTCTGCACAGAGGACTTCCCAGTGAGGAAATGTCTCACTGAGTCTGCCGTGCATAACAAAGCATAGGGAGAATGATACACATTATAATGCAGTGCAAACCCAAGGCATCCAAAAATCACTCCCTTATTGAATCGGTTCAACTGATACATTTGAAACAATTCACATTCTAAACTAACCCACACTTTTTAAAAAGGCCTTTTTTTTCACTTAACCTCTTCATTTAGGTTTCCTCTTTAGACATTAAGAATCTGTATTTACAGTCAAATAATTATATATGTGACATTTAAAAAGAAACAGATAAGATCTTTGGAATAAGACCTATGTTTTTTACTTAGGAAATCAAAGATATGGGCTGAAGACACAAATTTATTGTGAAATTTCTCTTTTATATATAAATCACAGAAAAGTAAAAGGAAGTAATTCATTCAGCTGTGTTATTAATACTCACCTCTAAGCCTAAAAGAACTCACATTATGTCTGTCAAAATCCTGAAAATTATTCCTTTTCAAGTCTTCAAATATTGTGCAATGGATTTAAATCCATTAAAGGAAGATTTTGCTTCAGATCCATAGCATTATATTCTAGTCATCCAGGGATATTTGAAAATTTAAGTCTGTAGTACCTTCACAACTGATTACTTTAATGGCATTTAAGATAATACACACCAACTGTTTGGAATTACCTGTCTACATCAGTGTCACATCAAACTAGTCTTTCTGCCTACATGGAGATTTTGTGGCTCTATCTGGGAATCACTGTGTTATTCCTGTCATTCACACTTTAGTGCTGTGCCGTTATTCACCGCTTAAGCTAATGAATAAATAATAGCTATTTTCCCTATTTTTGTCAAATTAAACTTTACTTCAGTTGGTCCTTTGCTGTTTTTTTCAGCTCCACTGGGAGAAGGGATTTACAGGTGGGTATGTTTTCTGAATGTAAACTTAGCAGTAAGTCTCTCTCTTCCTAAGCAAAGGAGTGTATTAAGCCAACCCCAGCACTGCCTGCAAGCAAAAGCAGAGGCTGTTTGATTTCTCTCTTCATCCCAGCCCAAGTTTGATGGCTACAAAGGAAATATCCCAGTTCAAAGGATCAGAGAGACACTTAGGAGCCAAAATCGCACAAATGCTGACTGTGTGGAAGATCTTCACATTTTATTTATTCACCCAGCTGTAAGTTCCCTTTCCTGAGTACAGATGCCAGATTGTCACCCAAAGAGGCTGGGATGGAGCACAGCCTGTGTCTTCCTCCCAGCTTTCCAAATCCCAACACACATGCAGACTCTGATCCCCTCCAGTCCAGCAAGAGGGAGTGTGATGGGATCCCTGTGGATTTGCTTCTGTGGCTTCTTGGAGATAGCAGCAGCAACAGAATGGAAATATGGGAGACATGAGGGAGAAGTGTCACACAGGGGCAGCACTAAGACTGAGACACCCTAGCAGCTCCCAGGCTTTGTGGTGGGCCATATTCCCATATTGTACCTGTAGGAACTCCTTATCCAGAGTATGGTTTTTCCCAAAGGTTTCTCAGGAAGACTCCTAAACTAGAGCTGTCTGTATCTTCCAGCTAAATTCAGCAATCAATATCTGGTAAATCTCTACCCCTTCTACAGAAAATAAGAATTGGAAAAAATCTTCAAACTGGATAACCCCGATGAGAATTAGCCAAAACCACCATCAGAGAGGGAACAGATGACAAGGAGAGATCCTTGCCCCGCAGTCTGTCAGAGAGAACCTCTTGTTCTGTTAATCAAAAGGCCTGCTAGTGCTGCAATTTATATAGCTTTGCCTTTATCCAAGATGAATTATGCAATTTTGTGTTACATCCAGATTCTATGATTACAGTGAATATTTTCAGCTGCTACTTGGACTTTGCTTCCACGAGTTCGGCTCCAAGCATCACCTTGACTTCCATGGCTGCAGCTAGGAACTGCTGTGGCTACAAGGGATCACTTAGGAGAATCCCAGCTGGAGGCTGGAGCTTTTGATGCTGCTTAGCCATGTCCAGCCTTCCGCTTTTAAAATGCATTGCAAAGGTGTTTGTGACATGACAGTTTGTCATCCAGGAGTTTCCAAACCTACTCCTGCCTTTCCACCTGGCTTTTGGGTTGACTTGTAGAATATCAGAAGTGTAGTTTCCTTTGCCAAGTCCCTGCAGCTGTGAGCATGGGAAGTTACTGTTCATCTGGTGGTGACACTGAACTATTTTGATACTGAAATGTTTTAATTCATCTTGTTACTAAACATTTAATAACTAAGTCTTATTATTTAAACTCTGCAGAACATCTGCAACCACAAAAATATTTGCAGCACAAGAAGCAAACTTCACTTACATCTATTAATAAGGCTTTGTATGGAATCTAATGACAGACAACAGGAAAAAAATCTTTTACCTGTGCTTGGAACAGAAAATAATTTAAACTACTGGGAAATTTAGCTTTTTAGATGTCATGGAAAATGTATTATGTGTTATAGTCTAGATGGCTACTGATGAATTATAGAATAACTTAGGAAACCATAAGAGTGAAAGTTAAGGGATTTTGCATGCAAATTGATAGCTGGGATTTAAGTTCTAGGTTGGATCCCAAATAGGAAAGGATATTTTCCAGTATAAATAGAAGTACATCCTTCTATCCCAGGCACACCGTGGGCCTCACAAGGCTTGTAACATTTATGACCAAAGACTTGTGCGAAGACCGTGTTAGAATTAAACTTCATCCATGTTAACCCACAGCTTTATGTTCATCCTCAAATCTTCCTGCTCTTCTCCTAAGCCTAATCCAGATCTAAACTTGCACAAAAGACACTAAGGGATAGGCTGCTCTAGCCCTGCTGAATATTGTATCCTTGAATACATTACAGATTTTTATTTTAGTCTTCCAATTACAGGCACCATGAAAGCATGCACATTTGGTAGCTACTTTTTAAAGCTGAATTCTCTACAAAGTCTTACTCGATACAGTAAGGATCAAACAAAACCACACATAAGGGGTGTCATAAAGCATTCTCATAGGTCATCCTTTGACACCTTCCTGAATGGTGATGAAGCCAACTTCCTTTGCTGTTTTCAATGGAGTCGTCGCACGATTAATTTTCTCCTAAAGTAATTCACAGGTGGATTATTTGATCAGCTGCTGTTTTCATGCAGCACAAAAAGATTTCTCTCCTCTCTCAGCTCTGTGGTACAAGCATGAGCTGCAAAAGTGGCACCTGTGTCATCTCTGACCTGCACCAGCATCCTCCAGACCAGAGGAATTCTGAAACCCACACATGGAGGGGGCACTAGTCACTGGCTGATTGCAAAGCCTGAGACTCAAAAAACTGCTTTTTTTTTTTCTTTCTCTCTGATGGTGGTCAGACCAAAAAATGCTTCAAACACCAAAATCTAAATAAGAGCTTCTCCTACTACAAGGTAGTAATTTTTTCTTAAAATAGATGTTTCCTCTGAAGTGTTTTTTTACCTTCCTCTGCCTGTTTTGTGAAATTCTCCCTTACATCTATAAATTATAGCTACACAGGTGTAGGATAACAGTTCAAAGGCAATAGAGTATCAGGGAATAAACATGCTTTTAGATGCTTTCATGGGGTATTTGCTTTGACATTTCCATGCAATTTAGGGTTAATGTATCTGCCATTACAACCAAACGTGTAATGCCAAACACTGGGGAGTGGTGAGGTTTTTTCTTTCACTCTTTTCCCTTCAGCTTTAGCATTGCACTTGATTTTCTGTCACAGCCTTTGAGTGGCAGCGCTCCTATCCTCACCTGTGCACACCTGGGGGATGCAGATTCTGCCCCTGCAGACAGCACAGTAACAGAGCCGTGCCCGTGTCAGGAACATCCACAAACGCCAGAGGTTTATGTCCAAAAAGGAGACACGGGAGTCCTGCAACTTTATTCGAATGAAAGGAGACAGTCCAGTGGCTCACACGCCCGCGGGCTTTTCTCTCTGGGGCTTTGGAGGGCACAGCCTCTCTTTTACCCCACCCAACCTCCCGGCTGCATGTTGCCCCCTTCCTTTCCCAATTGGCCGNAGCTGAGAAGCTGAGGCTTGTGCAGCCCCGTATTTGTTTCAGGAGCCAGGCTGGCTGGGCTCTGTGACGAACCTGCCGCCCAAAGTCAGCAGAGACACTAAGACCATTTCAAAAATGTTAATACCCACACCTTCACCCCTCAAACTGTTT